>LQNS02000141.1:36000145-36022923 GCA_001587735.2 Parhyale hawaiensis | reverse complement strand
TCATTATTTTTTGAGTTATTGTGCTAACAAGCATAAAATTAAAAACAGTGACAAACGAACGAACGAACAAACGGACCATTACCAAAATTTGGTCATCTACTCTTTGTTATATACCTAATAACTCATGTCAATTTTATCAAAATCCATTCATAACTTTTTGAGTTATGACACGAGAAAAATGACGCAGACAAACAAACAAACAAACAAACGGATGGACATATCTTCACCAAAAGTTAATCATCTGTTCCTCCTAACATACCTAACAATCCTTGTAAATTTCATCCAAATTGGTTCATAACTTTTTGAGTTATCTTGGTGACAGACAGAGAGACAGACAAAGAGACAGATAAATACGACGAAAACATAACCTCCTTGGCGGAGGTAATAATGCAAAGACAAGATCCCGGCTTCGGTTTACAGGACAGAAGACGGTCGTCTGCAGCGGCTTGACGGTGAAGGCAGCTCACGGTTATTCTAGGCAGTGCAGTGCTACAAAAAGTAGAGTTTTGATCATGGATAATATGTGTAATATGAGCAAAGCGCATAAATTAAAATACAGATAACAGTTTCTTACTGAAAAGAAGGCGATCAACAGGTAGCCCGTGCTAGTGTTTTACAAAACATTTTTGTAAGGATATTAGTACATCTTCACCTTAACATTAACCTTTACCTCGGCAAGAATTACATTATTTCATCAGTAACTGTCTCAAAATGTAATAGCTGCTAAAAACTGAAGTTTTACTCCAACTAAATAAGCGCAAGCGTTCATATCTAGAGCCCCCCCCCCCCAACAAACGAACAAAAAAACAATCCATGTGCCGCTCACCGGCCGGACGACATCCACTTGTGCTTCACAAGCGCCACCGCCACGGGATGACCGAGCAGGTTGGAGCGCCGGTGCTTCACCATCAGGATGAGCGGATGGTTGCGCTTGAGCTCCCGCATGTCCGAGGTGAAGAGCCTGGCGCTCGACAGCAGCTACAGGACGCAAGTCAAGTTACATTGTGGTGCTGCAACCGTGAAGGCCAAGTATGGAACTCTCGCTAGGAAATAGAAATGTTCAAGTAGAACTAACAATATGTTTAACCGGTCAGAATGAGAGAATTCGGAGACACTAATAATTCAGCCGTGGTAAGGTACCAGTGATGCTTACATATAGGTACTACCTGGTGAGATACCAGGCAGAAAATGTTGTACATGTCAACTATCTCATCCTCTTCCCCTATCCTTGTCCCCTAAATTCAGTTCGAGCTAAATAGGTGTAAGATTTAAAGTGTGTAAAATATCAACAACAAAATTTCTCGTTCAGTTTTGATCACTCTGCATTTGTAAATATCCAATAAAGCTACGAGTGTCTGCCAAACACTGACTAAACGAAGTAAATCCTCCCCCCCCCATCCACCCCTTCTCACCTGGCTGTCGTTGTCGTACGGACTCTCCGGTACGAAGGACGCGCCACAGTTCGTCGAGTCGTCTTCGTTGTCCAGAAGTTGGTAAGAGTCTTCTAAAAATTCGAAATTGAATTTGATGCCAAAGTTTACATTATCGGCATCCACTCCATTGGCGGTGGTGCATCTGGAAAGGAATGAGTTGTAGTAGAGTAGCTGTTCCAATAACAACAGGCGCTGTAGATATAACACTTGAACCTCTCGTGCTGCAGTGTGCCTACGTATTCCTGCTGTACGCTTCAAGTGCGCAACGTTACGATGTTGCTCATGTCATGCCACTCCGCACCGACCAGAAGCACTACAGCAGCGAGAGCTGCAGGGGCAGAGGAACGACGAGGAAACTCTTGGGAACGAAGAGCAGCAGTTGACGTCGAACACTCGCTTAAGCAGCGAGTGGGGTTGGGAAGGAATGAGCAACTGCTGCAGAGCTCTCTGAGAACGTCTGTAACCGCCAAGCAGAGCAATGCCAACGAAAAATTTAAATTGGTGTTGAAACTAAGATTTCTTTCTATCATCACCAGAATTTGGTTCTTTGAGCCTCTTGACAGCAATAACAGCGCTGCAATTTTCTACATGATCCGATTGTAACTTTTGGATTTACGTTCTGATAAACATTAGTGAAACGGATGAACCCATCATCATCAAAATATGGTCATTAGTGTCTTTCCCCATTCCTAACGATTCATGTAAAGTTTATAAAGAAAGATTCACTCATAATTCATCCGGTTATGTCGTCGACAAACATAAAATCAAACATAGTGATAAACAAACAAACAAACATAGTGTCAGAAAAACTTGGTGATTTGCTATCCGTAAATTTTTAAGCTATAATGGTGACAGACAAACAAATAGACGGACAAACACACACCGACAAACTCGACTAAGACATAACCTCCATGGCGGAGGTAAGACACAGTCTATGTTATTAGGGAGTCGGAGTATTTAAGTATTGAAGGATTATGGTTGCAAGGAGTAAGAGTCGGACACTAGCTAGCTTCAGGAGTCGGAATCGAAGTAGGACAATCAGATTCCGCAATCCTGCCCAACAGTCCCCAAGATCTCACCTGTCCATGACGTACTCAGCAGCGTCAGGGAACCTCTTGATGAGCATCCTGAAGGGTGTGATGCGCCGCCCCTTGGCAGAGATCCTGCAGTGGCGGAGGGCACTGAGCCATTGGCTGCTCTTCAGCATCGCCATCACCACATCCCTGCGACATTGATGTGCGTTAGATAAGGCGTACTAGCACGGCAGTAAGTGCCGTAATGGCACAATGATACACCGAGTGAGTTTCGTAGTCGGCGCTGGGCTTGGTCGCGGTACAGGGAACTCAGGCGGTGCAGGGGATATATGGCTGTATTATTACGCTATGCTTTCCAGGCTGTGCAAAAGATGGCGCCTACAGCAGTAACTACCTAATGTAGGTAAATACCACCATATCTCACACCAACAAGCAAAACCATAGGCAAGAGTACACAACAAACAGTATATGAGAATATGAACATACTAAAGCTTTCTGTAAAAATACTCAAAATCCAAATATTGCTGGAACATAATTCATATTGTGTGCTGTTAGCTAGAGAAAAATGTACTAATTAATAGAAGCTATATCTAACCGTCAGAAAACGGAGCATAGGTGAAAAAGAAATAGCTAAAACACGAACACTGTACAGTATCGCAAATTTACTGTACGTATTGTCACGCAACACCATGACACTAGTGAATGAACTACGGCATAGTTTTCAGAAAAATCGTGGCAAATACATAGATTGACTACTCCAGATATAAATGAGTTGAAATAACAAAGCAACATTTTGTCTTTTTGTCTCGAGCACAACATAATGCTTGCGACACATAAGTGCAGAGTAAAACTGAGAGCCGCACTCACTTCTTGCCAGCAGCAATGGCGAGCTCGAGCGCATTGCGCCCTGAGGAATCGCACGACGACAGCGACGCCCCCTTCTGCAGCAGCGTCTGCACCACATCCACGTGCCCCCCGCGTGCGCCGAGCTGCAGGGGGGTGGTGCGCCTCTGCAACACACGCACCACATAAACAAACGAGCAAAGAAACACTTTATATTTTACTCTCTAGTTGTGGTACCTCAATTTTCTACAGCTATTATAATTATGTACCTTTTGAGCTCATTCTTATTGTATATTGTTCAGTATTTAGAGTTTTCCAAGGCAGCGTAAAACCTTCACTAACATATCTGCACTAAGGAATCTATTTCGCATTTTCATATGCAGTTAAACAGTAATAATATTAATAGTTGAAATAAAGGAAGCAAATGTAAGAGCTATGCATAACTAGAGGAGTCGTAGCTCGGCCAGCAATGACCCCGATCGTAAACAGTGCGTGAGAGCACAAAACAGCTGCGCCTGGGCTTATGAGTTAACTAGTGCAACAGATCCAAAGTAGCTACCTTGTCCAGAGGATCCAAAGGGGACCCGTACTCCAGGAGCAGCTCGCAGCACTCTGTGTGTCCAGCAGACGAGGCACAGTCTAGAGGAGTCCAGAGAGCTGTGTTTCTGGCCTCCACGTCCGCTCCGGAGTCCAGTAGAGTCCGCACTACAGCGGTGTGACCCTGTCCGAATACAAGATATCATAATACTCCGAGGCGCTGTCTATACCAAATGCACGAGTCACTCGTATGACTTACCAATAACAGAAGTATCGTGATCTCCACACAAAAACAGGAACCACTCTAACCAAATGCGATTTCCACGGCACCATATACCGTACATCCAAACAACAGCTGCCTCTCCTCTCGAGCTGCAAAGACACCAGCCCACACTGCCGCAGTGGACAACGCAGCATACAACACCTAATAACGAACTGCTCCTCTCTACAACCTTTTACTATGCTATTATTATTATATTTATATTGTCCCGCTATATCGGAATCTAAGACGATCAATAGCTATTCAAGATGATGAACTTACTCGGCTTACAGCCGGAACCACAACGTTTTTCACAGGGCGAGAAATGAAAAACGAAAAGAGAAAAAGACAGAAGAAAGAAGCCCCCGAGCGAACGGTCCCTAGCGTGGCCCTCCGCACGGGCGAAGGTAAAAGCCCCGTGGAAAAAGCTGGTCACCTCGATATGCGGCCCACCATGCGGAACAGCAAAGGAAATATGGAAAACCTACCTAAAATAACAACTTAATCTTCTCAGCAGGAACTGCGGTGAGCCGCAACATCCCCTGTGGAGAAGGCACCCGGGACAGCCCTTGGGTTCATGAGATAAGGCGTAGGGGCCCGAGAAAGGGCCCGTCAGTATATACCCCTGAAGGCCGGTAACTACGTACCCACAACTTTGCTTGAGGACAGATCGGTGGAACTGTCCAATGTGTGCCTCAGGGAAACGCTACTGTTAGGCCAGACAGACTAGAGCAACTCAAGCAGTGCAGCACTGCTGCTGCTGCCCGCACTTAAGCGTGAGCACTCAACAGTCTCAGAGCAGCAGTCTACACAGCAGAACATTGCGGTGTAGCTTCAGGATCTGCACTTTTATGCAAAGTCGACACAACAGCAATAGGCTCACCTTTATGCTGGCCAGGTGCAGAGGAGTGTCGGAATCTTCATTTTCATCGTTCACGAGGTACCGATATCTCTTCAACAGTTCTTGCACAACTCTGAAGGGAGATAAATATTCATAATAAATTCACAGACATGAGACAATTTAAGATAAGCGTGCTACTTGTATAACAGATGAAGAGACGTTAGTCATCAGCACTTGAGCTTATGCCGTCCCAGCTCTACCAACAGTCTGGGCAGCTCGTGGCAATCTGCCACTGTTGCTGCCACTATGTCAAGTGCCGAACTTAAGACCCCAGCTTTCACGTAGTAGAAGTCTTTCCCCTTGAATCAGATACTGGCAGCAGCTTTACATAGTAGCTGCTCCTTATCTCTTACTTATTCCTGTCCTCCTCAGCAGCAGCATGACAGCTGCACAGGGCAGCCACTTACTTATTCTTGCCCTCCTCAGCAGCGACATGGAGGGCCGTTTCCTCGTCCTCGTTCTTGTTGTCGATGAGGGTCCCCGAGTCCAGCAGCAGCGCCACGGTTCTGACGTAACCACGTCTGGCAGCCTCGTGCAGTGGAGAATTGTCGTACCGATCCGAGGTGTCGACCAGATCCGCACAAAGGGGGTTCTCCAATAGCAACTATGGAAACATCAGTGCCAATTCTAGTCGTTAGTCGGCAAAGTCTAGCTTAGAAGCAGCTCATGGGCCGGCCTGTCACATTACCCGATGTATCTTGAAGCAATGTTCTTCTACTTCGAATAACACTACTTCTAACGTCATAATATCCTAAGCCGGACAGAGTTCTATTGATGAGATAGAAGACTACGAAAATAGTCAATTAGACAGTAAAACTAGCAATACTCTGATCATAAAGACAGCAGCTTTGGCGCATTTCACAGCTGGGATGCGTCGACAGAAATGGTGACAGTCTGACACGGTCCAGGCGTCTCCTCCATTCCACTCACCCTCAGAACTTTGACGTTGCCCTCAGCAGCTCCCCAGTACACGACGGTCTTCTCATCCTTGTCCACCACCTTCACGTCTACGTCTGCCTCCAGCAGCGCCTGCGTCGCCTCCAGGTGTCCCTCACTGACAGCCAGCAGCAGCGGCGTGAACGAATGTCTGCACAAAACGAATAATTAACTACATTCTTCGTAGAGACACAGCCCGCAGCACAGCATAATAACCCCAACAAGGGTATAAGAGGCACTGAATCCCGGAGAGAACTACTCACGGGGTGCGTACACGTGTAGAGGCTCGCACTGGCACCAACACAGCACAGCTGTCGCTTGCCTGCAGTGAGCTGCATTTAGATTTTCAATGAGCGCTCTGTTGTGCGAATAAAAGGACGAATTCCACACAGTAGGACAACATGTGGACTAATCCTCCAGGACTCGAGCTGCTGTCGCAGTCACGGACTGTCAAGCTAACAACAAGAGATACCATTTCACCCCAGTGCTCCCACCACTATTCAGTACACTGACTCCTATAATTTTTTGTTAACAACTCCCCACTCCGTGAAAATCTAAGCAAAAAAAAATGAACAACTTAGGCTACCTGTCTCTCTTCTCCTTGTTGGCTCCGTGCCTGATGAGCGCCTTGACGGTGTTGGGCATATTGTGCATCGCGGCCCTGTGTAGAGGCGTCTGCTGGTGGCAGTCCACGCTGTCCACGCGGGCGTTATTCTGCAAATTCAACGTCATCACCTCCGTTGTTATATGAGTACGATGCGTGCATGTAAGTGCAAAGAGTTCAATTATTTATTTAAGAGAGACAGTAACAAAGGACCTAAGATAAGTCAGTCAGTACAGAAGCATCTAACAGTCATAATACCCGCACTCGTATACACAGAACTACACTTAAGCGACTCTGCCTGTGTCTTCAGAAAACAAGAGAAAAACGCCTCCCTAACATACATTTACTGGCACACAATACTGCACTTACTTCCCCAAAAGCAACATAGTAGGAAAAGTTACGGAAGCTGTGAATGATGTACCAGACAGAAGAGGAGGCTTACGAAAACCAAATACTTGGTACTTTCGAAATAACATCGCAAAAGCGTGCCAGCACACAAACAACAAGAGAAAAAACATTTGGCATTAGCACAAGACTTACGACACGCCTGCGCTATGCAACAAGACACGCACTATAACTACATGAAGAAGTCACTCACTCGTATGAGGAGATCTACGATCTCTTCAGACCCAGCGGTGGCGGCGGCGTGGAGTGGCGTAGCGAGGGTATCCCGCGTGACGTTAGGCTCTGATCCTTCACTGAGCAGCCGCCAGGAGGACTGCGGGAGTGGCAGAAGGTACGCACAGTTAATTAAATTTCATTACTGACTGACATGTCTGTTGAGTGATCGTCCTACTTCTTCACTGTGATAGCAGCTATGTAATTACCACCGTCAAGGAGGTTATATTTTCGTCGTGCTTGTCTATCAGTCTGTCACAAAGATACCTCAAAAACTTATAAACCGATTTGGACAAAATTTACAGCGATTGTTAGGTATGTCAGGAGGAACAGATGATTAACTTTTAGTGAAGATATGTCCATCCGTTTGTTTGTCTGCCTCATTTTTTCAGTGCCATAACTCAAAAAGTTAGGAATGGATTTTTATAAAATTAACATGAGTTGTTAGGTATATAACAAAGAGTAAATGACCAAATTTTGGTAATGATCCGTTTGTTCGTGTGTCACTGTTTTTAATTTTATGCTTGTCAGCACAATAACTCAAAAAATAAAGAATGGATCTTCATGAAATTTATAGGGGTTGTTAGTAAGGTTTAAAGACATTAATGATTAAATTTTGGTACAGATCGGTTTGTTCGTTTGTATGTTTGACTCATGTTTGTCATAACGTTTGTTAACAGTATAACTCAAAAAGTTATGAACGGGTCTCCAAGAAAATTGCACAAGCTATTATTACTATTAAAAGGCACAAATGATTACATTTTGGAGTTTATACAAAGATAATTATGGTTTCAGAGCCAATTTCAATTTTTCGCTACAGGTTGACTCACTTGATGGAGGTATACGCTCTCAGAGTGCTCTTGTTTAATAGTGTATCCTAGCACCACCGCATCAGTAGACGGTAACGGCTAAACCAACCTGAGCCCCCCCCATCCCAACAGAGAAGCCCGCATGCACTAATTTGTGTTGCATATAAATGCCCGCAAGCCTTAGAGGAGTACATTACATGACTGCAGTCGGGCTGGCCGGCTGCTTCTGCATGTTTTATGAGATAGTATCGTTGCAACAATGATAGACGTTGGTTGTATTTTTTTTGCCCCGCTCTCAAGGTCTCTAGGAGGAGTAAATTTGCACGTGTTGCAGCATATGCCAACCTCTTTATATTAGAGATTATTGGGAGTCAGTCTCATCAGATCTGTCGAGGTTTCTACAGCAGTACGTTTAAGCCTGGAACTGCTGGGATGATTCACGTTCAGCCGGCCGTGTGAATATTCAGGAATCTAAATCCGCTGTATACGGTTTGTTAATAGACCTCTCTTAGGAGCATTTCTGGCGAACATTGGCTTTGCATGCGCTGCATTTGGGCTTCATCACCAGTCCGTTGAGGCCCGGGCGTGTAATTTTAATATTACAAATAATAACCACGAACTGTCAGAGCCATGGGTTCAGACGTGAAAGGCTCATGTGCCAACTGCACCTTCCCATTTCTAATGGTCCCTATTTCTGGTTAGAGTCTATAACCCCAGGACAAATTATAATCGACAAAAATGATAACGCCAAATGTTAAGCATGGCATATATTCGCCTAGGTTACCAGAAAGCGAAACATCAAATTAATTTATTTTTATATTTCTTCGTTTCAGTGACGGGACGTTAGAGTGCTGCGCTCGCATGCTCTAGTACCCAGTTTCGTGTCCATTCTAGGTATCGTACTCGAATTTTACCGATGCTAGGCTTGCGGCTTCAGCATTTTCTGCGTGCATACGCTGTTGCAGGGATACTGGCCCTAACCAGAGATGTGGGCGTCGCAGTAAATTGTAATGCTGTATGAACGTTCCATCGTTCACGCCATGGTCTGTTAATGTGTGATCGACTGCCGCCGTGCACACTTCTCTTCACTAACGAGCATTTGGCTGCAGCACGAACCAATGCTTTTGTATTCTCAGGGTGAGCTCTGCTGTCAACTTGACTACATCTTAACATATGTGATCAATATATAATTGTACTGTAGTATTTTTATTCAGATTCACATCATTGAGAGACTTGATATAAAGCAAATAGAGATCATAGCAGTCATAAAAAAATTAAGAACATTACTGAAGCCATCACTTAAGCAATAAACTTTTTTTGGGGGGAGGGGGGGGGGTAAAAACATCGAAGAGTCGACAACGTGCAATACAGAACTAGCCGCCCGGTCAAGTAGCAGAATAAATAGTTGCACACAGTTAAACAACTTAATCATGGACATCATGCACAACAATATTGATATACAGTTGTACAGCTGTCCAAATATCGATCAAGGAGACATCGTTTGCGTTTGCGCTTAAAAGTAGAAGAGAAAGTAGCCTCCTTCACTTCTGCGGACAGCGAGCTCTGCTGCCGTGGTCCCGCACAGGACACTAACCACTGACTCATGACAACAGTGACACAAAGAGTAACTGAGTAACTACCGAGGAAATAATTAGACAAGAATTGAACAAGCATGGCGGACGTACGTCAAGATGACCGTTAGCGACGGCCAGGTAGAGGGCCGTCATCCTCTCGCTGTCCCGGGCTGCGATGAGATGCTTCAGTAGGCCCGTGTCCCCCCGCTTCTTGCACACCCCCACCAGCAGGTTGACGATTTGCTAAGGGACGAAATCAGCATGAGCACAGGGTGGTGACTCATGCAGGCATGTCAGCAGTTACGAGCACAGAGGCCCTTCGCCTGCATGCTAAGTGAAAGGTCATAAAAATTACAGTACAAAGAACAGACTGTAGTTTAATTACATTTTAAACACTGTACGTAATTTTTATTGAAAACATAAATCAATCCTGATGCTTAATACGAACTTAACTTATACTATTGTTGCAAAGGCCCACATTAAACTGACCAGGTGGCCTTGAGCAGCGGCCTTATGCAGAGGCGTCTGGTACTCGTCGTCTCTGACGAGGATGTCCGCACCAGAGATGAGGAGCTGCGTTACTGCGTCTGCGTAGCCGAATGTTGAGGCGAGGAACAGGGGGGTCATCATCTGCTTGTCTCGCGCCTGAGGGCAGTAACAGCTGTTAGTAGCTGTTTCATAACATCCATGTATGGAAGACATAGGGTTCCTTTTCTCAACTGTTTTCCTGGATGGCACGGAAAAGTAAAACTTCAGCAGTAAGGCTAAGCCGAGACAGGAACTTGTTTGTTTCGTCAACTGCCTTTCGAAGTTAAAAGAGAGCAAGTGAAAAGAAAGCTTGAAAAAATTTTTTCTATCAAGTTCACTGNTAGGGTTCCTTTTCTCAACAGTTTTCCTGGATGGCACGGAAAAGTAAAACTTCAGCAGTAAGGCTAAGCCGAGACAGGAACTTGTTTGTTTCGTCAACTGCCTTTCGAAGTTAAAAGAGAGCAAGTGAAAAGAAAGCTTGAAAAAAATTTTTCTATTAAATTCACTGAAACACCAACGAAATACTGATTCACGTATAGATCAAGCTTTGGTTGTCTACATTGAAATTTCAGAACTCGGAGGTATTGAGGAAAGCGATAAGGCAGCCATATTGGCTGATGGGACACAAGCTGAGAAGCGTGCATGATTGTCGATGAAATAAATCTGATGGCAAATATTCAGTTAACTATGTGAGAAAAACTTTAACTGAGAATCCAGTAGCACGTTGGAAAGGCAAGACATTCGCTAAGAAACGTACACAAATGGACTGCTTTTAATAAATGATGACTTTCAGGTATACAGTTTTCCTAGCGATCAACACACTTCTTACATTTGCACTCCACTGCTGCAGACGCTCTACACTACCACAGATAACGCAGCCATCCGTAAGATGTTGGTCTACACATAAACTTCATGAAACTACCCTCACATTTTACAGGGCATACCTCGAAGTTCAGTTTAGGATAAGCGAGGAGGTCCCGAATGGCAACATCGTTGCCGCGCATACATGCGTAGTGCAGGGGAGTGAGGCCATACACATCCACAGCGTTGATATCGGCACCGTTCTCTACCAACAGTCGCACGATGGAGTCTTCTGCTGGCTTACCAAAGCCTGAAATTGAGTCCAGTGTCAGGTGATCTGAAAGGTAGTATTTAAATTAACTACAATCCACAACCGCAGTACGCCGCCCTGAATGACGTTGTCAATCTTCTTGAGATGAAGCTGATGTTGTCTTGGGAGGTAGAGGAGAGTAAGACTGATGCTGCTAAGGCTCCGTACGCATGAGCAACATTTTAGCCCACAACAATGTTGCGGGGCGACGTGTGTCCGGCCTTTGCGCGCGCGTTTTATACACACGACCTTAGCCGAGAGTTGGCGGGACCTTCGCAGTTCGCGTATAACGCGGCGACGTGTGTCCAGTCCCATGAAGCGGTGCGTCAGTGAGGATGGTGACGTCGGTTGAGTCGCGCATCAAAAGATAGTGCTGTGGAGTTCATGGCATAACTACATACATGCGACGGCATTCAAAGACAAAGTGACTGCAGTGATGCCAGCGAAACTTTACAAAAAACCTAAAGAGCAGGTCAGAAAAATCAAAATCTGCCAAAAAAAGGGATTAACAAAATGTAAATATTATGTCACTATTTTATTTAAGATAGCAGTACAAATGAAATAATTATGAAAAATTAAAAAAAAATTACTTGGCAAGAACTCACCACTACATTTTCATAGTAAGAACTCACCACAACTTTTCTTGATGATCTCTTCCATAAATGGCAACTCTATTGGCATCTTTGGCCTATTCCAGTGTTGCAGAGCATCGTCTATAGACGCCAACATGGCCTATAAGATTTATTAATTCTGGCTAAGGTTGTTGCCATGACATGCACGTCTCGATCTATTTAGTACTGTGCTGTATTGTGAGAATTTGGTCTCTCGTAGAAACGTGGAAATTTTAAATGAGTTACTTCTTGCCGTTTTTACTGTATTGACTTGGAAAAAATATCTCAATGCAGGATAAGCCTGGTGGAAGAACAGTCAAAGTTTCCAATAACTTAGGCTGGCAGATAAAACTGGATATTTAACTTGATTCAAACCGTATTTTATGTCACGTCAAATGTACCAGTGCAGATCTTACTCCAATTAAAAATTCCAATATTCATCGAGGCAGTATCTAATGACATACTTGCAGGCAAGATCGAACCCGTTTCATCAGTGCCACGCGTATTCAGTACGCGCCACAGACGAAATAATCTACCCTAACTAGACGGTAACTTTGTTTCAAATGAAAAATCAACTCAAATGGTGAAAACTTATTCGTTTCGTCTTCAAAACTTTTCTTTTATTGATATTCTAAAGACCAGGATTTAGCATGTTTTGAACATTAAAATTAGTAAGCAAGACTAAGGTAATAAACCAAGATCTTGGTCTAAAAACCTAGCGGTGGCCGCACTGAAACTGAGCTGTAACGCGCGCGCCACGAGAGCCCGAAACGCCTTTCTTTGGACATCCGCCTGAAACTCAGAGGGTGAGCCTGGAGCCGCCCCAAGGAGGTCATATGAGGTGATGGTGAACTACTCTATTTTGTGTACTAAATTAGATCATTATGGTATCAGAAACAACGCCTTGTCTCTCATCAAAAGTTATTTGCACACTCGGAAGCAATACGTTGAAATCAATGATAAAATATCCACAAGTCAACCAATTAATCATGGTGTTCCCCAGGGTTCAGTCTTGGGACCCCTTTTGTTTTGTATTTACATTAATGATATATGCGAATTTCCTGAAACTAGAACCATCTTATTTGCTGACGATGCAGTTTTTTATGCCAGTGACGAAAAATTTGAGAGTGCAGTCGAAAAAATTAACAGACTTATTGAGAATTTATTAAATTGACTTGAGCGCAATCGTCTATCCCCAAAGGCAGAAAAAACGAAACTAATGCTTTTTACGTCACGACCAACCCCACTGCTGCCTGAAATTTACTTTAGTGACAGTCTGTTAGAGTGGGTATCATCATTCAAATATCTAGGCTTANGCACCGTTGAAAATGAACATGTCCAAACACGGGCATGCAGGCAAGCGCCCAAGTGCCTCCCCGTATCCAAGATACCCTCTCCGCAACAAAAAAGTTGGGTGCCTCGGAATTTTTTTCTTCAGTTTTAGATAGGGGAAAATAAGGCTTCGGACAGCGGACGGACGGACGGACTGACAGACAGCTCTCTTATTTTAGTATAGATTAATGATATATGCGAATTTCCTGAAACTAGAACCATCTTATTTGCTAACAATGCAGTTTTTAATGCCAGTGACGAAAAATTTGAGAGTGCAGTCGAAAAATTTAACAAACTTATTGAAAATTTATTAAATTGGCTTGAGCGCAATCGTCTATCCCCAAAGGCAGAAAAAACGAAACTAATGCTTTTTACGTCACGACCAACCCCACTGCTGCCTGAAATTTACTTTAGTGACAGTCTGTTAGAGTGGGTATCATCATTCAAATATCTAGGCTTAACCATCGATAGCAAACTAACCTTTTCTAACTAAACGTAATCAGGTTACTTTAATGCCGACAACACGATGCGAAGCGGCACAGCCAGCGCTCCTTGCTGAAGTTCCATAGACGTCAAGCCTCAAAGGTCTAATTTCGCCGGCCAATCGATTACGCCTTGAATTTTCTTGAGCCTCAATAGTCAGACCATTTTATGAAGGGGGTTCGTTCGTGGTTAAATTCACTATAGCGTTGCCAATTCTATGAGTATATCTGAGATTTTGTTCGGCCCATATCTTAGCCCCGCCCACTAAATGCATATAGAGAAATCTCAAAAATATCCATAAAAATTGGCCCCGCTGAAAATAATTTGACCACGACCGAACCGCCTTCATAAAATGGTCAGACTATAGCTACACCTTGCTGCGATATCCCTGCTGCTTACAGCTACATATTCCCAGTCTTGCGTGGAGAACTCATCACCACACGACATTTGGCCACCCGCTAAACCACAACAAGATCTAGACTATACTGTAGAACTTACTATTGTCGTCATCTCCACTTGGGTTAACTGGGTCGAGCGGCATATCCGGCACTTGACTCGGCCTTCGACTGCGGCTCGACTTTAGCGACTTGCGGTACCTAAACGACGTGCAGTTTAAATACAACTGACGGATTTTAGTTTACACACACAGGTACACACAGGTTTACACAGGTATACCAATAGCTACACGAGTATTACAAATATGCATATCAGTCTAGTGTTCTGGCAAAGCGATGAGACCGCCATCTCGTAAGGGAAAAATAGAGCATCTATTCCAATAGCTGCCGGATATTCTCACAAAAATATCGGCCTCTGTATAGACTCATTTTATGGAATGTTTTTCATGGAGCCTTTTATGAATAACGCGGCTAACTTTGTTACACCTATCATTCTTTCCAGGCCTCATAGAAAAATAAACCTCTCAGATATGTTGGTTGGTGTCAAAAGTATGAAAAGCTCCGCTTAGGATCGAGCCACACATATCTAGACGACACGGGGTAGATCTGTGCCTGGAACATGTACAAGTTGATCTCTCACCGGCTACACAGCCTCGCCTTACTACACAACCTCACCTAACTTCATAGCCTCGCCTAACTACACAGCCTCACCTGGCGGCACAGTGCAGAGGAGTCAGGTTGTCCTGCCCCCGGATGTTGACAAGAGCCCCCGCCTGCAGCAGTGCGGTGATGGTGTCGTAGTGCGCGTACCGCGCCGCGTAGTGCAGAGGCGCGAGGTTGTTGCTGTCCAGTTCGTTGACGCGAGTCGCCTTCTGCTTACCCAGGCGAGAGATCACCGCTGCCAGTACATCGCTCTGGCCGTCCCGCGCCAGCTGAGGACGAAATACGCGTTGTAATTGGCACATAAATTGAGTGAAGTAGAACTGATAGTAGTAGTTCTTTCACCTGCAAGCAAACGAAAGAATGTGCAGGGACTTCCGATGTTTCCATAATAGTATTTGCGCCCGGGCGAGGTTGAAAGACCTTGTTCTTCCAACGGCATGAGAGCCGTGAGCACATCGTCACCTCGTCCGACTACTGTTACTTACACACTCTACCCTTATCGCCTGAGTATGACTAGGGTCGGAGATAGTTGGGTAGCTACACATATAGGAAGGTAGGGAGATAGATTCTTAGGTAGCTAAGTAGAGAACTATCACGTTGATAGAGGCACTCCTATGCACAAAGCGGTTTTCTAAAAAAGGGGAGGAAACGGGCATTTAGTCATTAAAAATGGAGACCCCAGCGAGTAATACCACGTAAGTGAAGAGTAAATTAGCAAAAAGATGAGGAAGACTATAAGAAAGATCATCATCAGAAGTAGATCAAATAGAAAAAAAATGAAGTGGATACGAAAGAAAAACCTCCCGAAGGCCTGACTAGGGCAATGGTAACGGACAGAGTCCCGTGGGGTCCCCTTGGAGTGAGACTCCCTGCAACAGAGGATGGTCAAAATCTAAGTATCCTAAATCAACAAACCGTCTTAAGCTCATTAAGAGGTCATTATCACAGTATACACCTTACTGCGTAAGTAACAGCACTAGCGCTGGAAGTACAGTAGTCATACTCTCAAGAATACTATCCATTGCAAGTTGTTATAGTCACCTACTCTTCAGTACTAAAAAAAAGATTGTACTTGAAGAGACTTAAATTTAGCTCCAGCAACAGTAGTGACAGAAATCCTTGCATGAAGCGACTCAACAAAAGAAAGGAACAGACGCACTCTCCACGCAGAGTAATATTGTATACAAAAAAACAATAGTTTGTACACAGGCAGTACTTTGTACGCAGAGTAGTGCTGTGTACACAGAACAGTGCTGTGTACACAGAACAGTGCTGTGTACACAGAACAGTGCTGTGTACACAGAACAGTGCTGTGTACACAGAACAGTGTTGTGTACCCAAAGCAATGTTATGTATAAAGAGTTTGCTATTCTCACCAGAAATAAATTCGACACTTGCTTATCGGCCGCATCAGCTGCGGCTTCTGATGCAAACATCGGCCCCTTCCTTGGACAAACTTCATCTTCTGCACTTTCACTTTCAACTTTCATTGCTGCTATTTCCGCCTACCAAATCACAAACTGTGAAAACTCGTACAAAGGTTGTCCGATTTCCTTCTCGTCTCCTTGAAGCGGCGCTCTTTCATAAATATAAGAAATAATTAACCCTTATTTTCTCATGATGAGCTGTAGCTTGTATAAGGTATTCCTACGATAATTGCTATATTAAGCAAGAATCAGAGAGTTAACGTCAATTTGAGGCGGTAACTAATGATATTTGTGTAACAGTTTGCTACTTGTACAGTCCGATCGCAATTAGTTCGTGCGCGTGTTTGCAGCATTAGTTTCTGTGTGTGTTCGGTAAACTGACAATGTTTATTTTCACCAATAGCAGACCTAGTGTGTCTCCACGTTCACTGACGGAGCGAGTGGGTGCAATAATGCCAGGGTGAACGCCGTAGAGCACCAATGAAACACCGATGTAGGAATGGCGAGGTAACGACTGAGAGGCCGTACACGCATCACGCGAGGCCGAAGTAGTAGTGCTAGTAGTATACATTTTTTAATTTGAATTCTCCCTAGGCAGAGCGACTGTTGTGTACCGAGAAAAGGAGCAGAAAAGGGCACTTATGATACCATGAAATTGTGGAGCCCATGTACGTTGATGTACCCACACAGGATCNTTGGAAGAAGAGCAATGCGAGAACAAAATATAATTGGCGGGCGTATGAAAATAGATGGAACTAAAGAAATTAGTGCGACAGGAAGATGTTCAGTAAGGCTTGCGTTCGACCACATACATGCTTTTGTTATCGAAACAAATGAAGCATCCATCTCTCCTTCGACACTTTCACCTCCCCCCCCCCCCTTCATTTTTCGTTCTCTTTACGATGTACAATTTTTCATACAACACAGGCCGTATGTAGTGCTCGGTCAGGAAGCCCTTCTCCAAAATTTACGATTCTTCTGAATCGTTTTTAAAGAACTTTAGCGCTATTTTACAAAAATATATGCATATATCTGAAGGCTGTGGTTTTCAGTTTTACGGAATCACTGTGAAGAAAAATCGTAATTATACGAGGAAAATAATGGCACCAAACACCAAAATAAAAAATGAAATAAAAATCCAATAATTTTTACAGTCACGCTCCCCTGAGGCGGTGTAATGTATATCAGAGCTGAAAAAAGGCCAGTTAACAGCAACCAGCGCGTTCTTGTGAGTTGTTTTTGGCTTGTGGACACGCTGCAAAGTTTGAAGCTAAACGTGAAATTTACAGAAAGTGAATGAGCAAATACAGCAACTGTCCCTGTGAAGTGATTTAAAGTTCAGTGCAGAAAGCTGCTTTATGGAAGTGTTGAATGAATGTCTGCTAATGTGAGAGATAACTCAAGACTTCCACCACATCCGGTGTCAGGGGAATGCAGCTACTTCACTGAGGTCCTGCCAGCACGAGACTGACAGCAGAACCGTGTAAGCTGAAGGTGAGAATTAGCTTCGCCCAGAATCTGTTTTTGGTCTTATCTGAGGATATCAGGGTACACCTATGACGGGTCCAGCCCACCGTAGGAGCAGCGTATTGTAAGAACAAGACTGGCACCAGTGACAGCGGCCGCAGAACTGAGGTCCCCTCTTCATCTGTCTGCCAACAGCGCTGTTTGGGAGCGCCGTAGTAGAGTCAACTGACGGACATTCGGTAAACAGCCGCCGTGTGTTCTCTGCGGAACATTGATAAGTCGCAGGAACGATAAAGAGTCCAGGGAGTATCTATTGTTCTCAGTCAGATCGATAGCGCTGTATGTGAGTCAGTGTAATTACTATATTAAGATAGAAGCCAATTGTTCTTAGCGCTACCGGTGAAAATTCTATGATAATCAACAGTCGCGCAACAAATGAAGATAAAGTGGTAAGTGCAATAGCATGAGTGGTACAGTATGCAGTGGAGATGCACGGTGGAGTTGGCTGACCAATAAACCACTAAGCATAAAGCTCGAAGAACAACCTTAAGTCAGCAGTTCTTTCCCTAGTTCATTGTCAGCATTTGGAATAGACTACCTTCCGATGTTGTTTCTGCGGAGTCGGTCAACTCGTTTAAAAATCGTCTTGACATACACTGGGAGAGATATCCTCCTCAGCTAAGAACTCCTNGCTGACTTCTTCTCACTTCCACTCCATCTATACATTTAAGCTCCGTATATCAGCGGCAATCGATGATGCTTGGGGGCATTCATGGCGGAGATTCTTCTCCCCCTTTGTTTTTTTCTCTTTCTCTTTTTTCTCTTTCGTCTTCCGTTTTTTCTCCTCTCGTTTCCCCAATCCTCTATATCCTACTAACATAATGGCAATAGCTCAAAGAGGCCGGGGTGTTAGGCCTGGTGTCTCTTTGGGAATAGGCCTCTTGGTTCGTCTCTTGCCGCCTATCTAATCTAATCTAATCTAGTCGGAGGCTGCTATTAGATGCCCTTCAGTAGACGAATACACCGGAAAAGCTGGTTCACACTCTAGTCCTTTAACCCCTTATGAGTTCCTCACGTGTCGGAGTGAGTAGCTGTTTCTGTGTAAACAAGAAAAAATATCATGGCCTATTGAGCTCCAATTCATGTTACACTTAAAGAGTTATATAAAACTTCACTAGTGACATTCGCTCTGAGCCAGCTGACAGAACGGTTAATAGTGTAGGAAATGTTTTGGTGTACGTAGACTGTCATACAGCGGTGTTCAGAATGAAGCAGCAAATGGATCGAATAATTTTGCTGCCTAAGGAAAGCAAATAATGAAGTGTGAGCTCGGCTTAAGACAGAAAGCGATGCTCGGCAGCTACAGCGTCGTTCCTACCAACGGTTTACATAGAAATGTTTACATGTTGCTAAGTCACCAACGGTGCGTTCAGGTCTAGCTAACGGTGCGTTCAGGTCTAGCTGACATAGGAAGTATTTGACTATAGCGCTGCGTGAACGCTCACGAGTGGGGAGTCTGCTGTAACGAAACTCTAACGTGTTGAGCTGTACTGCCGCACCCAAAGGAAGAACTCAACCAAACTTGCATAGCACAGGACGAGTATCAGAAGACAAGCAATAGAACAGTGTCGCATTTATTATGGGACCTCAGCTCTTGATTGTTATATTTAGTATTTATATTTCATTTCTTGTACGAATAGTATAATTTACTGCACGCTAAACATGGTGCACTACACAATGAAACGGTGTAGCCTATCAACAGGAAGACAGTAGACCTGTGCCAAAGTCTACGGACTTCGCAATAAATATTTCATTTACTTAGGTAAATCGAACACTGACCCTAAGAGGGCAGTTCTACGAGACAAAGACCAGAGAGCCTGTCTGGCTCATTCACGAAACAATGAAGTCAACATCGCAAGGAACTAACGAACATCACAGAGAACAAGGCCAATCAATGACTAATTGAAGATATTTATTGTCCAGGACACACGGAACTGCTTTAATTGCAGCTCTGCCCAACTTGGGAAAAGAAGCACGAAAGGAAACGCTTGCACGCGCGTTACGGCAGCTGCAACTGAGCAGTGTCTATTGAACACAGTGAACAGTGAGGAACAGCAGGAGTGGCAGGGGTCGCACTGAGGCGTGGGTGTTCAGTAGCCCCATGTAGGCGGAGCTGCGATTCTACGCCACCTCACCGCCGGCCAGTCGTGCCAAATTAAACAGACACTGCAGAAAACGAACCCAGGTAAGGGGGACTAATAAAAGTTTTACGCAATGTCTTGCCATGACAAAAACTTACTGAACAAAAATTTATATCATTTTCTGAAATATCTTTCATGAAACATGCTATCACTAAAAGAACGATATAAGATAAGAAACAATAACCGGAGTTCAGTATTTGAAAGTAAATTTTAAAAGAAGACTGCAAGCTATAAGATCCAAAAGTCACCACAATTCCAAGACTCAACGAAAAGCTTCTGTTGTGAAAGCGGCAGATTGGGAAATATTTGAGTAGGAGCAAATTCAGGAGTTTAAGACAAATCTTCACCATCCAGTCATCTCAGGATGCTTGCCCACTATTCTCACAAAAGCAATACGTGCACAGTAAGTTCATGGCGCTCCACATTTTCCAAATATTTGGCAGCTTTCCAACTTGTAATTTCCCTCAACCGCCGCACAGCCGCTGCCAGGGGGCGCAGCTCCCAGCAGGACGCTGCAGAAGCTACACAAACAGTTACATTGCTGTTAAGAAATAACTCCAGTTGTCGTGAGCCTGTTTTAATTTTCTGTTGAATCACTCGACAAATTTCCTCATTTTTGCCGTATCTAAATGCTTGAGGGAGTGGGTGGAAACGAAACTCTGATTCTTCATTGTATTCCGTTGTATTACAAAACACAAATGTCAGGAGACAAAAGCTAAGTCGACACTAGGCCATAAAACAGCCACAGCAGCGGCCGAATAAAAAAAAAGCAGCAGAGCGCATGTGCTGTTCACGCTAAGCATCTCTAAGACTCCCAACCGCCGAAAGCAGTAAAACTCAGGCGATTTTTTCCCCTCCACTATGAGCCTGCCCAGCCATTATCTCCACTCAGAAGGCCTCCACTGAAGAGTTCCCTCCCTCAAGAGGTTAACCCCTCCGGTCAGGGTAAATTCTTTAAGTCAGGAACATCTTTCTTGAAATAACCGCAAGGGTGCCCTAGATGTGATATCCATACCACACCCTGCATTCTAGCCAGTCTGCCACTGACACAGACGCTGAGTTTGTTGGTCTTGTCAGCTCACGCCAGCTGGAAAATCCCCATGCCCTGGTTAGCAGCCACGGCGGATAAATTACCCGTTAGGGCTCAGAGAAGAGCACGGTTACAGTCGATCACAGATTTTTAGAGCCATGAGTCAAAGAATGGAGACTCATATGACAATTGTCACAACGTCCCGATTGTTGATAAGGTCGGTGCCATTGAAGTGAGCCATGTATGACAAAAACGCTGAACCCGAGAAACATGTGGCATGGCAAGTAGCTACATCGAGGAACCTGTGACTATGGCACAACAACAGCACAGTAAAACATTAGACGAAAAGCCACAAAGAATGACAGCCAGTAGCAGCAGGAAAAAGAAGGAGCCCAATTGGGCACGATAGGAAGAGGTTATCTTAGAACTGAGAGTAAAATAACCTCAGCAATCCTCTGGGGAGCGCTGCCCCCAGTAGCGTAGGTTGGACGCAGCATGCTTATGCTTGAGGTGAAACTCCCTGTCATTGTGAAGGTGAAAATTTTTCATAGAGGAAGTTCTATGTAAACATTTACCTTGACTGTTGCTCGTAGGGTTAGAAAAACTGCAGACTTGAAAGCTGTCAAGAAATAGCGAGACACTAGCAAAAGTATAAGCTATAGGTGGCAGTTTCATTAATAAATATGCAAAAAAACTAACCAGTAAATAATACAAAGGTACATCAGCAAACTTGTCAAGTAAAGAAGTAACTATAGATCGAGCAATGGTTGCGCATGATTCGCGTACACCATTTGCATATGATCATTGCAGTAGGAAATGTGACAACCCATTAGTGCCACACATCGACCTCAGCAAACACAGGACGACATTACGACACTGACGTAAACAGTCCGCCTCTGTTGTAGCAACGGCGTTTGAACCTTCAGCCAGCAGACCAGAGTACCGTGGAAGGCATACCACAACTTCCCAAAGCGTAGGTTATATATAATACGATAATGTTTTGTTTCTTTCTAGTTTTTGATACTGACAAAAATAATTTAAATGACGATATCGATAATAAAAGTCTAGATCAACGGTGGATTGGTATACTAAAGGCAGACTTACTGAGCTGCTTGACACCAACTAACTATGGTACTTTGCATTCTGTGTGGCACTGTGCCGAAGTACTGCATTGTGATGGCAGTCATCTAACACACGACAGCATGGCTCGGGCATAACAGTAACAGGCACAATGGCTGCATGGGGAGCTGCAGCTCTAGTCATATTACAAGCGGCTTCCATGAAGCTGGAACCTGTATTGATCAGACGTAAATTATTCCATGTCATTAGTCAACCATGAGCACTCTCGGAACTGATACTTTACTCAAACTCAACTGATAAGGATACGGCCCATAATATCAGTAAACTAAATAATTGCACGCATTCATGGGAGCACGCCATAGAGGCAGTAGTGGTATTTGGCAGACTATCGCATTGGAACGGTAAAATAAAAGAAGATAATGTGTTCCAAGTAGCATCAAACTATGCATCGCAAATTCTTGCATTAAAGCGTGCGCTTGTCAATACGTTCATCATATCGAAAAGTAGCTAAAAGCTAACAAATAAGAATTTGCTGAGCAGGACTCCCTCTGCATCGCACACCGCGCCACTTAGTGAGATGTTTTAAAGATTGTGATGACTACCATGACTCCGCCGCACGTACTTCACGCGCTGAGGTACTGTGCATATGCTACACGTGCTGTGGCACTATACACACGCTACACGTGCCAACCACCCACACAGCACACAGCCCCACACTCCTAACACAAGTCCTAACGAAACACTACAGAAGTCAGACCATCACTAAGCCAGACGAGGGATGCCTGCTTACAGCCTCCTGATGAGTACAGCCTCGGCAAAGGATAATGAGGAGCCCTTGTAGTCTCGGGTGTCTTCAGTTATTGAGCAGCATTGACCGTGGCAGCATGTAGGTTGTATACACA
>LQNS02000141.1:35989512-35999538 GCA_001587735.2 Parhyale hawaiensis | reverse complement strand
AGGATAATGAGGAGCCCTTGTAGTCTCGGGTGTCTTCAGTTATTGAGCAGCATTGACCGTGGCAGCATGTAGGTTGTATACACAAGCTGTTCAGTAGCGCCTTGTCCTTATTGCATATCAGAATACTGAGCTGCTGGCACCCAGTACCTAGTGTCAAGGCCAGTGGGTCGGGAGACTTAACCAAAATTTGGTACCGCGGCGAAGAAGCTGAATTACCGTGTTAGTGTCTGCCGGGACCCTGATTTTTGGTAGGAGAGCTTCGTTAGATCTGTGTCGGCACTGCGACGTAATATAGAATTATCGCAGCAGAACTATCGCAATAACACGAGTAGGAATCATTGGCACTGGCAGGGTCACTAGCACTGGCAAAAAGCACTAGCCCTGGCAGGGTCAGTGCCTACCCACGAAATCTCATTTTTTAACGTGGAATCTTACATCTATGCTAGTATTATTCTCTGAAGTAAAAATTAATAATAGGCCATCAGTAACTACACTAATACTCTGTTGCACCACTGAATAGAAAGAACTGAACTCAAAATAGATAGTGGCAGATTTTGACCGGTTCAAATCTATACGGAGGTCTCCGCTCCCAGAGTGCAGCTCTCGCTATGATACTTTTAGCACGACCCACTAAGCAACATGAGCTAAAGCGCATCTAAAGTAACAAAGGACCTGCAGCAGGTCTAGAGAAACTGGAACCCTCGAACGACAAGGCTGCCTCTCAGGATAAACGTACAAGTCGGATAAGAAGAGGAAGAACAGAATACGAAGCGATAATTTGGCTTTTGAAAAAAAGGGAAGCGAAGCGAAAAAGACGTCCCAAATGCGTGGCCAAGGCGTAGGTAAGCTATGGAGCCCTCCTGATGAAACTAGGACCGAAAATGTTATCCATTACCTCACGTTTCTTAACCCTTTAAAGACCAAGTTTCAGTTTCTCTCATATTTTTGGAGATAGCCTTAAATTGTAGTCCTCCGCCTACCGTCTCATAGTCGCGGCGCTCATAGGTCCAAAAATCACTGATCCCTTCTTTATTTAGAAACCTAATTTTTGTGAAACGGGACTCGTGAGGCCCAGTGGTCCTTAAAGGGTTAATAACGCAACAAATTTCAAGCCAGTATTACGACTTCAGTTTGGAGAAGTTAGTTTGAGGCCATCGATCTAACTGGTATATTGACGAGGTCTTTATGAGGAGGTCAGCCTCCATCACAGCGCGTCGCATATTCTATGCAGCTTCAGAACTACAGTATTATTAAAAGCCTCGGCTCTAAAGGAGCGCTCGACGCACTTCCTGGCACTCTGGCGAGTCCACCATCGACCGTTACACGAATAGTGCGAAAACGTCGTGAACATTTCTTTGTGCTTAGGAACGGCAGTACTCGTGTTAGTGGCAAGTTATGGTATTTTTAATATTTATACCATCATACAAGGTACAACAGAGCAACGTAGGAGCTCAATATTGGGACGCTTCTATGGCCTGCTGCTCAGTGCAGTCTACTTCTCAAGTGGGGCCTGAAGGCTTCAGGTCATAGTGAGGCTCACGGAAAAACGGCAGCCCGGTTAGTACGCAGCTTTACTTTGTACACTTATGAAGCGATGAATTTAGGCGAATCCCAAGCCTCTAATACGAATAGAATAGATAGCTGGCAGTAGACGGACCAACAGGCCCATTCTCAGAGCAGCCCGAACTTACGCTCCGGCCCTCTACGAGCTATCGCTCAGCGAATACGTGTGCTGATCACACAACAGTATCTGTGATGTGAAAGGCTCACTACTTTTTCGATAATAAGAAAACTTTTACCCATGTGATAGAAAAAATATCATAGCCGAACTAAATGCTGGGGAAATTTATCACAGACAATGCGATCCCCGCCAGGGGTTGCTGCGCCGTTCCAGGAGTACCAGGGCTTACAGGTGTGGTGTCAGCGCCCCCTTCACCTATACACAAACAGACACACGCACTGCGCAATACTTGTCATGGCTGGCCACGGCCCTATGCCAACATTATCTAATTGGGGCCTTCCTCGCTCTACAGCCGCTGCTGGATGGCATTCGGCCGGTGACCAAGAGACATTTATACAGAAGTGAAATTCATTGCTCAGTGATAGCCTGCTTTTATTGGTGAGTCAGTATTAAGCCCATTTCACACGGTAGCTTTTACCCTGTGTTCGTGTTTCACTGTATTCGCATGCTTTGTTGTGTCTGTTTAACCAACAGTAAAGTGAACGGCTGTTTAATTGCTAGTTAACTACAGATTATTATTATTAATAAGATTACACGCCCAGGCCTCCACTCAAGAGATGATGCTTTATGCCACATCAGGAAGCCTAAGACTCTGCTGAAAAATTCAGCAATGAGCCATTAACAGCTGGCTTAAACGCTTGCAGTTCCATATGGCTGAACACGGACCCCGGCAAAGAATTCTAGGTCAAAACAGACCAGCATTGACAACAACTGAACTGGTTAAGTCCGCCACCCAGTAGTCTCCAATGCAATTGGACTTGCAGAAGCCGCAGCTCATGCGTTTCTCTCTAAGATCTTAAGTGCAGTGATAGAAGAATACAGCCTATGTCTCTCGTTGTTGTAGTTCTTATGAAACATACACAGCGAGGCCACCTTCTGCCTATGAGACACAGCCTACTGGCTCAACTACTGAGTCGGTCCAGCAGACGCACGTGACTGACTGGCTCCTACCGAAGCCCAGACCAGTGAGCAATAGTCCAACAAATGAAGCAGGCATTTATAAAAGCATCTACTGAGTACGTCCCTGTCACTGAACACAGCATTCACCATACGCAGATTATCTGAAACAGCCGAAGTTTTTCTAATGAGACTTGATAAACAAGGTGATTTAAAGTTTCCTTTTTCTGCAGATCGCCTAGTGTTCATACAGTTGCCTTTGCAAAAAGTACGACGCGTCATACGGATATTTTCAAAATATGAACGTAATGCAAACAGCAAACGTGTAAATCGGCCGTTAGAAGCAAATTTCTTTTTGCCCAAATGAACCTGGCACCTATTTTATCGCGCAGAATTCAAGCTACCACTGAAGCTATAAAATGGGCCAGAAAAACTCCTTTTACTCCCCCCCCACACACACACTCAGACCCAAAGACAATACCCAGATCTGGGGGCATAACATGCAGACAGGTACCATTCGATTGGAACTGCTTTCAACAAAATCCCAGATATCAGCTCCTTTTCGTGAATATTTCTAAATTCTGATATTAAATTTAAAATCACAAGACTTTGGAAAAATAGAAAGGCGCGGCAATCCTGGTAGAACGCGGCTAAATGTAAGCTTTCAACAGTTCAAAATTTAGTTGTTAATGTAATGGTCTGTTGACGTAGTGCTTCGTGAGTGTCTTAACACTGGCGTTTTAAGTGCAGGGAACTTTTCCTGCTCTCTAGTTGAATATCGTTATGCAAATCCGTCGTATGGAGCAAAAAAGTATGGCTTTGATGTTGCATAGTGTTTGGCTTGCGTATTTTCATAATAGAGGAGTAAAACATATTCATAGAGCGGTACATAACACACATGAGGTAATTGTACAGTGTACGACAGTCTCTTGAACTTGCAGAAATTTTATGACACTGATTGAGAGGAAATATCAACACCATACGTTGCTTCTCTGTTGGCTTCAGCTTTTTCTCTGTGACACTTACAGGAAAGGATTTTTAATCCACGACTAAAGTTCATTGGACAACATTTTCCTAGTGTTGGTGGCAGGCCCTGAAGCTACTCCACAATATAGATATATGATGACGCCTGTTGCACGGGTACGACGAAAGTTGTTAATCAGCTGATATGTACAGCACTTCCGCTTACACTGCGAGCTTAGTCAGTACAAGAAAACTGTACTGCGGTACGGAAGCACGGAATGCGGTGCAGGCAATATTCTTCTCTTCCAGTATTTGAAATGGCAACGAAGGTCAAGCAGACTGTGCTCTTGAAGTTTGGAGAGAAATTGGCCTGACACCTTAAACAATTCCACTGATATAGCTGATGCGGTTCCTACATATTTGCCTTTTTTTGCTCTTCTACCAGAATTATATATCTTCTCAGATTGAAATCGGATCTCAATTTCGCTCAGTTTATTGAAAAACTTTTCGAGGTTACGATTGACACCCACGAAAAGAAGCGCGACCACACGCCTGCAAATGAAGGGCTGTCAGTGCACTATCTTCAGCTTTTGATATTTCGCCCCCGTTGTATAGCTGCGAGCTACATTAGTCTATATAGATATGGTGCATTTATTCGGGTTTACATTTACATCATTAAATAAACAGCAAACAGCAAGTTAACTTAGCGAGTGATGAATCTCAGCCATGCATTTCAGAATGCAAAAATAACTAGAGCACGCTGAGAGCGCATACCTCCGCCAAGCGAGGCAACGGTAGCAAAAAATTCAAATTGGCTCTGAGACCATGATTTTCTTTGCATCAAGTCCAAAAATCTGATCATTTCCGCCTTTTGATAATAATAACAGCTTGTGCAATTTTCTTGAAGATCCGTTCATAACTTTTTGAGTTATGCTGCTAACAAACGTTAAAACAAACACGAGTCAAAAATACAAACGAACGAACCGAGCTGCACTAAAATTTAATAATTTATATCTTTTAACATTACTAACAACCCCGATAAATTTCATAAAGATCCATTCATCGTTTTTTGAGTTATTGTGCTAACAAGCATAAAATTACAAACAGTGACAAACGAATGAAGAAACAAACGGATCATTACCAAAATTTGGTTATTTACTCTTCGTTATATACCTAACAACACATGTGAATTTCATGAAAATCCGCCCATAACTATTTGAGTTAAGGCATTGAGAAAAATGAGGCAGACAAACAAACAAACGGATGAACGGATCTTCACCAAAAATTAATCATCTGTCTCTCCTAACATATCTAACCATTACTGTAATTTTTGTCAAAATCCTTCCTTAACTTCTTGAGTTATCTTGGTGACAGACGAGTAGACAGACAAACCCGACGAAAACATAACCTCGTTGGCGGAGGTAATTATATTCAAGACTGTCTTACTTCAGCAGTTACTGAAAAAAATAACCCCCTTGTCGTTGAACCTCCCGTTTCGACGCAATAGTTGTTAGCGACTCGTCGTCGGCTGCAGCTGCGCTTACTCTCTGGGGCGAATTGGCCTACAGTACCGTATGTCTGACGCACGAACCAGTGCGTATGGGTTTTCCAGTGGAGGATGCAGCCAAAGTTTACTTTAGCTTTACTTGAGGAAATAGGTCTGTCAACCGCAGCAGTACCTACACAAGTATTGCAACAGTTATCAGCTGGGCTCCCACACAATAGTTACTTTTCTCAGAACGCCTACACCCTGCAGACATAAAAAAAAGTAAGGCGCGCTCACCTGATGCAGTGTCCGGGAAATGACATCGTACGGAGTGAGCGCATTGTTGTCGTCGTCTGTGATGATCTCCACCATGTCAGGGAAGCCTGCTCCGAAGTCTACATCGTTCCCGATGATGGACAGTCTATCTCCGTCGTCATTGTCGTTGCCATTTGTCCTGCAGAGCGAAAACCGAAAGTTGTTACCATCGTTGTCATGGCTGCCAAACTTTACTCAAATTATTAAAGGCATAGTACATATTTTTATGTGTACACTAAGACGATCTATTCATTTTATATATGTACTGAAGCAGTCGATGAGAAGCACAAGTACAACTTTAGTTATCCACGACACGCGTTTCGCTGCACCTCAGATCTCAAGGTTGGAGGCTCAAAGTTGATCAAATTTAGCTCGTTAGGATTTTGCAATAATTTTGATAGGCTACTACAATATACCGAGTTTCCGGAATCTATAATTGCCATTTTCAATTTAGCCAATGTCTCTTCAATTTGAAATACTATCCGCTGCGTTGACAACGAATTAAATTTGACCATCTGTGAACCTCCGGCCTGAGAAGCTGAGGTACAGCGAAATGTGCGTAGAGGGTAGCTAAGTTTTTTACTTGTGCTTCTTATCGAATTTTCCAATATCTTATGTAATGTAATCTCGAGACTATACAGCATATATAGTACGTAGCAAGCATAAGTTAAGGGACAGTAGATAAAACAGTTAGAAAACCTGTATTACAAATAACATACGGAACCAAAACGCTTGAAAATGAACACAATTCTAGATAAATATATTGTACATATCGTAGGAAAATTTCAAACCATTGTAAAACATAGTTACGAAATAAAAAATAAATAAAATAAAACTATTTCACTCTTCCTCAGTGCAGAAGGGACACCATCAGAAATGCAAAAGCAACCCATATAAAGACATTTTAAGACCTTTGCAAGACTTTCACATGAAATAGATTTCAAATAAATCGTATAATTGAAGCTTCTGTATTGCTGGAACCACAGACCTCACCACACAACCATACATTGCCTGGACACAGAAATCGAGCCTCTCGCAATTGGGCCTGGAGGCCGATTTACTTAAGTGTTTATAAAATGAGTTCTAATAATCCCAGAGATTCGAATTCAAGATTAATTTCTTAGTCGTACCCTAAATGATGTGTTGCAGAGCAGGGAATTTGCATTCACAATCATATATTTTATAGTGAGGCCCAGGAAAGGTCGACCAATGTCTGAAGCTGAACAAAAAAACGCATTATGTCTCTCTACAAAGATCGAAATCACTGTCGGAGATTTTTATTGCTATGGGAAGATCTGGTAGCGTCGTGCAACGCATCATTGCTAGTTTAGCCAGGAAGCAAATGCTAAGACATTGCCAAAAACCGGCAGACCTGCAAAAAGCACCTCAACAGAAGACAGTACCATAGTGAAACAGAGCCTGAAAACCCGTTCTAAGTCTGGAGCTGAAACTGCACGAGCGACGGCTGAACTTAAGGCGGCAAGGTGTCTTGATTCACTTTCTCCCGTCGACTCAAGCTCGCCAGTTGCTTGCTCGTGTTCTTGCTGCAAGACCTCCGATTTCCCGGAAAATCAAAAACTGAGACCACAGTTTGCTCCAGAACCCGTCGTATGGTCGGATAAGCAGTGGGCTACGGAACATTTTACTGACAAATCCGAGTTCAATGTCATTGATTCTGAGGGAAAAAAGGTATATTAGGCGTAGAGTAGGAGAAAGGATATCTCGAAAGGCCGTCGAAGAAACAGTGAAGTACGAAAGAGGTTTCGCCGTGGTGCGGAGGGTCATTTCTGCTGCCGGGTCAGGACCACCTGTTGACCTTCATGGTTCAGTAAATGCGGCAGTGTTTAAAGAACTACTTCGCCAGCTTGTATTCCCATCTTTCAGAACCGCAACTCTGCAACCATCCATTTTGGAGCAGGACAGCGCTCCTTGCCACAAAGCCCGGACAGCTGCCACCTTCTTGAAGAATGAACTGTTAGCAGTTATGAACTGACAAGCCCATAGCCCTGATTTTAGTGCTCAGTGCTCCAGCCAGGGATCAGAATACATTATAGGAATTTATCAAAGATGAGTGGAACAAACCATTCCCGCAATTTTGTGAGAAATAAATAAATTCCTGCAGCAAACGATGCAATGAGATTATAACGAGCAATGGATTGTTTACTAATTAGGTACTACTACTCTTGAAAATTGTTATGTATTTGAGTGATATTTATTTGTATTTCAATATTTTTTATGAAATCCCTTAACTTTTCCACCGAGAAAACTGTAGTATTTTTCTTTCTATTTCTGTTTATTTCTTAATCATGTTTCACAATGTTCTGAAGTTTTACTACGATAAAACAAAATACGTATCTAGAACTATGTTAATTTTTGAGCGTTCATTATTTTGCTTGCTATTAAAGTTTTATATTTAAGTGTCTTACTGCCACTTAACTTATGCTCGCTACTGCATATACAAATATATTAGACACGTAGTGCGAGAACACTTTTAGGCTTGGCATAATTGAGGCATTTGTCACTGAACGAAAAAATGTTTATATAAAATTAATAGCTTCGAAGAGTTCAGTGCATGCGTAATAATCATAGTTGCTAACTATTACGAGAACGCTCGCTTATATACATATGCTGCTTGGCCACAGAAGTTAAACTCATTCAGGGTAGGGACTGCCTCCCCAACACGCACGTGCCCAGCAGGTGTACAGCATATATCGTGCAGAGGATAACCAACACACTTTGTCTCTGTCTGCAACAAAGCTTTATCGCAAATCAGCAGCAAGCATATTTTCGCTGTCGCCAATCGTTGCTCTTGCAACACCTCAGTGTGCTACAATCGTCCGTACGCCGCTACGCAGCGCTGCGGTAGCTTAGGGCTGCGCTGCAGACACCGAGGAACAAAATTACTTCACCAAAACTGTCGCAGCAATCTTAACAGGGCCGGTGTTGGAAAAATCTCTGCCAACGTCATCCCCAGCACGATTTTAGGAAAACCAGACCTGACTCGCCTAACCTAACCTCATACCTATTGCACTTGGCTTCGCTCTTTTATTACACAAATGTGGCGATCAAAGTAAACCGTAGGCGACTTTTAGGCTTTGAGTAGCCTAATTTTTGGACTTATAAAGTCCAAAACGCTTAGTTCTGACGACAAAAGCAGCTGTCTGAAGTGCAGCAGCAACTTCATACACAAGTTCATTGTATCTCAAAGCAAAAACTTCACTGTTAGAGACAATACAGACCCCTGGGAATATCACTGCCCCAACGAAACTAAAGACACGCCAAAATATTTGCGTAGCGATCGATAGCGACCACAGCCTCTCGTGTTGCGCTACGTCCCATGAGTCAGAGCGTGACGTCAAGCCTTCCTCTGATGACGTCAGCACACACTGTCAGGAGGAAAATACTGAACGGGAATTTCCTAAATAGAAGGGAGGGCTAACGAAGTCGTGGACTCTCCAAATCGATGCACGCCGTATGGACCCGAGACGTCACTGGTTCTGTGGGTTCTTAAAAGACGTCTCGCCAAAAGCAGTGCAAATTTGTACCGGTAATCAATAGTAGCGGGTCGTGATCGATGCAAGATACTACTTTTTGAGGGTAACCTACCCTCGACGCTCCCCTCGCGCGTGAGCTTCCGAATGCACTACCGGTGTAGCGGGGGTCTGGGGGGGGGGCGCAAGCCGGAAGTGGGTGGAGACAGGGAAACCGGAAGTAGGTGGAGCCGGAACCTACCCTCAAAAAGTAGTATCTCGCATCATTACCCACTACTATCAATATACTGTTCAGCTCTGAAACTAATCCACTTTTCAGTTATTCATAGGGCTTTAGAGGAAAATAGCTACAGAGAGACTTAGGTATTCAGTACTGCGTTTCTAGCTTATCGTATGTGATGAAAATACTAGAGAATGCCACAAGCAACCGTTTCTATGACAACAGGACGGTGGCAGTCTTTTTTAGATAAAATATTTATTAAGGCAACTTTAGCACAGAAAATTAATTACGATTCGCTACNTATCGTATGTGATGAAAATACTAGAGAATGCCACAAGCAACCGTTTCTATGACAACAGGACGGTGGCAGTCTTTTTTAGATAAAATATTTATTAAGGCAACTTTAGCACAGAAAATTAATTACGATTCGCTACCCAGCATTGGCGCGGGCAGCTCCAGCGGCTAAAGCAATCCCACGGTATTGCTGGCGGCCTGCGTAAGTGACGCAGGCCGTGAAGCAGCGACCGTTCCTTCCACTGCCAGGTTCGCTAATGGGAATTTTTTTAGACATTTATTCGATATCATCCGACGCCGTCTCGTCTGGACGTCGGATAAATGATTCTGATTTTCATGTATAGTGTCTGCATTATCATCTAACCGCCTCTGTAGTGTCTGCACTATCATCATTTTTTGCATATAAGTCCAAGGACATCATCGTTCCCCTGTACAAGGCACTAGTGCGGCCACACTTAGAATTTGCTGTTCAATTCTGGTCGCCACATCTGTGCAAAGATATCGATAACATAGAAAGAGTCAAACGCAGAGCAACGAAATTGATGCCTCAGCTGCGAAACAAGCCGCATGAATGTCGCTTAAAGGAACTGGGTCTGATCTCTCTCGAGCAAAGACGACT
>LQNS02000141.1:35914543-35926841 GCA_001587735.2 Parhyale hawaiensis | reverse complement strand
GGGGGGGGGGGGGGGGCAGCCATGCTGAGCGGCTGGGCCCCCCCAATATTTTTGACGTTCCGCCGCCCCTGATTTCACACATTCTATATTAGTTCCGAACGAGATTTTAAAATTTTCATGTATGACAATCATAAAAATGTTGAAATCATACTATTTAAATAATGATTTTTACATGAGGAGTCTTTCAGTGACCACAAAATACGAGACTTCATCATGAGCGGCAGACAAATCGCCTGGACGGGTCGGTCAACTCCAACGGACGAGCGAGAGACGACGCACCTCGTCCCGAGAGCGTTTTGTGTCCGTGACGATGTAGCTACTGAGCCTGCAGTGGCGGACCAGCGTCATGCGTCCCATGCAGCAGTTACTGACGCTGCTGTGCGCCACATGTGCCCCACACAGCAAATGCTGACGCTGCTGTGCGCCACATGTGCCCCACACAACAAATGCTGGCGCTGCTGTGCGCCATGCGGCTGCGTTTCCACTGAAGACGCTCGTCAGTCGCCGGAAGGCAGGCCGTTCAAGGTCCCAGGCCGCCTGAGGCGCGTCCCTACGTCAAGCAGCGGACGTGCTGCAGCTGCNTGGCGCTGCTGTGCGCCATGCGGCTGCGTTTCCACTGAAGACGCTCGTCAGTCGCCGGAAGGCAGGCCGTTCAAGGTCCCAGGCCGCCTGAGGCGCGTCCCTACGTCAAGCAGCGGACGTGCTGCAGCTGCACTGGAGTACCTGCCTGCGCCGTCTGGTGCACCTGCTGCAGCAGGTCTCGGCCTGGTCGCCTGCAGCAGGAGGCAATTGTGCTCTAGCAAAACACCCAGCAAGGAAGCTGCGGCGCGAGGCTGGTGGGGTGCAAGTGAGTCTTGTCTACCCAGCAAACCCCAACATACGTTCTCTGCAGGCCAGGAAGCAAGACGCGCAGTAGTCAATGCCAGTAAACAATTGTAACAAACACGTGCAGTGGCTTGCCAGCCGTGCGCAGTGGAGCTGGTGCGTCAGACAGAAAAATTTGTACCGAAGTATCCCATTGCACGACGGTACAGCTACAGCCTCGTGCCCGGCCGCCGTGTCACCGCAGCAGAGAGAAGCAGGAAATTCTTCAAATTGTGGCACCCAATATCTCAGCAAAAAATACTGCATTTCTACATTTATGACTAAAACATCTAGCAGATCTTAAAGATCTACAGTAGTTCTTTGTACTTTAATTGGAGGACTAATATGACTAGTGCAGTAACGCCTTGCCTTATATCTAATGTGTTACTGCACTACACATTTTACCCTTCCAATTTATTCTCCCGTCCTCCAGTGCATAAAAATATAAACTTTTTTGGATGTCACCGCCGGTGTTTACAGCTGATTTATTTTGATTAGATAGTCGGCAGTAGACGGAACACAGGCCCATTCCCACAGAGACACCGGGACTAACGCCTCGGCCCTCTATGAGCTACTGCCATTATGTTAGCTTGATATAGATAGATGACCGAGAAAAAAAGGGGAAGAAGAAAAAGAGAAGATCTCAGCCACGTCTTGATCATTAATTTGACTACATCAGATGCAGAGTTGCGTGTGCGCAGCAGTCACCAGCGGGGGATATGCCCGACTGTGCAGTGCAATCATCAAAAGATGCCATCACGACACAACAGGCGGCGGTGCAGAATGACAGGCCGCACACCGGCCGGCCGGGGCCTGCGGGGATGCCCCTCCTGCGGACAGCAGACGCGTTGCTGCGGCTCTCAGTACGCGCCTGAGTGTTGAAAAAAATTGTATTTCGATGTATTGTAATGTCGCTGGTTTATCGTGGGACATACAGCAAAAGATCGTTTGGGCCAGGCGGCAGACCAAAGCTTACCGCTTGACAGCAACAGCATTCCCCGTTAAGTGCAATATTAAAATCCAAACAATTGCAATCGTTCGGATTATACTGTTATGAATCTGCCTCTGCTGAAGGAAGGTTTGATAAATAATACAAAGCGAGGTCTCCAGCTTGGTCGATTGATGAACTTAGACAGATCGTATCCAAAGCACTGAACATTGTTTAAACATTGTGGTGTGAAAATATAATAACTCCATTAATATCGTATTTCTATTCTTTTAACATAAAGAACCGCAGCTGAATATAAAGAACCGTAGCTGAAAGTGAAATGTTAAAGTTTAAATCTTAACATTTGCGTTCCACTACAATGCCAATAGGCTTCCTAGTCTAATGCTATTCCTACGGCAGAAAGTGGCATATAGCGGAAGTTAACCCTAACAAGACCTGATTTTTGGACTTCTATTCCTTTTATACGAAAATTCAAGTGTAAAATGCGTAGCATGTTATTTCTAATAAAGAAGCAGTAAGTTCCTATTGTATCACAAACAATATATATAAACAGATACATACGCAGAACTGCGTAGCTTCGCACTTTCTAAGGGAGAACTTTGCGCAACCATTGACAACGTAACGATAGTTAAAAGGTCCGAGGCAGACGTCAGCACGAGCTGTCAGCAACAATAGTACTGACGCAATTGGTTGTGTCGTGTTGCGGTAACAATTATAATAGTAACTTAATCACAAGATTATGCTGCCGAATACCGCAGTATCCTGTGTAGTACACCGCAGTAGTACCACAGTACCGAGTTTCCATACATCCTAGCTGGAAAGTGCGAAAGCTGGAGTATCGCTCATCACAACGATCCACACACCCAACAGCAGAGACGCTCGAAGTGGAAAAATGGCAGAAAAGGGTGGTATTGCAGCAAACTAGCTATTTGTTACTGCTGATTATACGATATTGATCAAGAATACAATATTGTGTTTATTAAAATTATATTGACTTACTTTTCATTAATTGATCAAAACACTCAGTTAGAATTTGCTAAGTACGTATTTAGCGAAAGCTACTTACGTGACCCTCAGGTCAACATGAACATAATTCAACAGCCTATTTCCCTCTTAGATTTTATACCGGCATCATGAGTAGTAAGAGCAGAGTGAGCTGATCAGCTGTACGGAGCTTAAGCCGCATCTACACGACGATCTTTTTCGTCGAAGTTTGTGATCGCAGAAAGATATTGATCGTCAAACACACGCGGAGAGCCTTCGAAGTTTGTGATTTTAGATCGCCGACAGTGCTGGAAATCACGATCAAAAATCGCGATCACAAAAGTTTGCAAACTATATTACGCTCTGTAAATAGATGTATCCATTTTAAATGTATTATTTAGTATTAAAGCATAATTTTCTATTGAAATGTGCCCACTTAGCGAATTTTATTTACGTTTGATTCGAACTTCTGTACTGAGGGAAGCATTTGGCAACTATGTGTTGCCAATTAGTAATAACTGTAGCATATTCCTCAAATTACGTCTGTACTTTTTTTTTTCATTAGTAAACGCTACAATGGAGCAAGAGTTCCGTTTTAATTTAATAAACGGATGTACACAGTGAGAATTGCAGTAGAAATTGACTAAATTTATAAATAAATATTGGGAAATTATTTTTCTTTCTTGTGCATTTCTGCATTTGAGGGAATGCCAGAGAATGAATTTTTAGCTATACTTTTTGCCAGTAGACATAAAGTTTAGCCCGCCAATCAGCATCTACAACTACAATAAATATCTGACCATTAACGTGAGGGTGGAATATCGATTAATAGTAATGGAATGCTGAATTTGCCTTTAGTGACCTTGAATTGATCGTGGCTTCTGTTTTTGATGCCGTTGGAACAAGGTGAAATTGTTTGTAATTTTGATCGTCGATTCTTGTGTTTGTGATCGCTGAAAAGATCGTCGTGTAGACGCGGCTTTAGAAAAGTTACTGAACTGTTCCAAAACATCCACCAAATTATGTCGTTTTTGCCACGCGTATAGCGTAGTTTTATTTGAAAGGAAATATATGTATGCTAAGTGTATTTTATTTATCTATATATGGATTTTAGCACAGAGCACACAAGTCGTAGTTAATGCGAGTATCTTCATACATCTGCTTTGCATGTTTTCTAACTTGTAGAGTTTTTCTCTCTCATGATCCATCCTTTTTAAAATAAAGATGAAAACTCAACCCGAAACCAACAGAGCTGCTAAGGCGCAAAGTAACAAAACAAAGACACATGCGAGATGTCGTGAACACGAGGAATCCCGCGCCTGCACGACGCCGCACTGTCTGAGCACAGCACACATTTGCGTGTTACACGCAACAGCTCAACAGCCACTAACCTGTCAGCTTGGTTGTTTCTTCTTCTTCGTCAGACATGTTTGCTGAACTTATATGTCTCCCCAGGCACTCACTCACTCATGCCAGATACCCTAAACTTGCTATTTGGTCTGGCCAGCCAGCAACTACCGCGTGATACCACCCACCGATACGACAGCCCAGCTGACACTGACAGAGTCAGACTCAGCGAAGGACGACGGTGGCCGCGGTGGCGGTGGCGGCAGCTGAGTCCCGACCACAGTACACTTTACTGTACTGTGGTCCCGACAGTAAAGGCACTGCGTCGGCTGCTCTCAGGACTCGAGAGTCATGAAGAGGGACTCCAGGATACGCTCTAAGGCCTGTTGCATTCAGCGTGCTGGGTAACCCCGGGTTACTCAGTGTTACCTCGAGGGTAACTCCGTCTCCAAAATCCGTGTCGCATTGAACCATTTTCCGTCAATGAGACACGCCAGGGTTACCCGGTGTTACGCGAACTCGTTACCCTGCGATATAGGTGGGTAGCGAGCGGAGTTACCCAGTGTTGATGCTAAGTTTCGCCACATATGTATCGAATAAATATGCGTATTATTATGTTTTTTGACCAGTGAAGACGTATTTTTCCTATATATTTGCTACGAGTGTTATTATTTTGTTGCTAGGTTATATTCGTCACAAATAAAGCCAAATATTTATTTAGCTAAGTGTTTAGATATTTACATTTTGAGTTCTCATGAAGTCGGTCTATTGAGTTTATGGAGAAAAGCCTTCAATAGGTGTAATGTTATTCATCAATTTCTTATGGTAGAAAGATCTGAAAGGAACTATCACAAAATTTTTAGAGGCTATTTTGTCATTATTACCAATAATTATGAACAAACGTCTGTGTTTACATTGGGTTTGTTTATGTTTTGGTTACTTCCGGGTGACGCTTTGAGAAATCCTGTCTCATTCACCTCTATAACAGAGTAACACTGAGTGAGTAACACCGCGTAACACCGAGTAACTCTGAGGCAATCTGATTACAACAGGTCTCTAGTCTACCAAGTCCTACAGGGGTCCCAGCGCAGATGGGACACTTGCACAGTTCATAAAGGTTAGTCATAACCTACGTATCACAGAATCGCTTTACATTTTTAATACTAAACCAGAACTGAACGATATGCAGAGTGCAACACCGTTGTTTGTACCTGTCCTTTGTAGTATTACGTTTTATTACAGATTTACAGATTGTGAATAGCGGTAAATTAAACAACTTTACTGAATATCTTTCCAGTTCTTTGTTTTCAAAGTTTTGCTTGTGATGGATATAGTTGTCTGAAATGTCCATTTAATTTTGACTAGTTTGTGATTTACTTAATTTTGGTATAATGGCTCTTTTTACTTCTTATCTCACCTTATTATGCCTAATTCAATTGACTTATTGTGGAGATGCTGTAAGATCCACCGGCACACTAGGAATTTGTTTATAATAAAGATGCTGCATGATCCTCTGACGTACTACATTTTTATGTACTTATTGTTAAAATTAGCTTGACATCCATTTAAACACCTTCTTCCGCAGAGCACCACCGTTGAAATGCGAGTACAAGACATGATGATATTGTTGTCAAAAAAGGGCTAATTAATGATTTTATCACATTATTATTACCACATAATTTTGTTACATATAAACCTTTGGAAAGCTACTATACATATCTGTATCTTTGCCTGAAGTGATTTTTTTTTATCTTTTTTTCGTTGTCATATTCAAGCCCCTCATCACTCACAGTGTGGACTTGGCTTCAGACTCAACCTATCAGCAATTTACAACTACCAGGCGAGGAATCTTCACAACTGAGTGGCCAACGATCCCTTTTCGGCTTATTGTGCTCGAATAAACTTGATCATAAGATATTTTATTAATTTTATTCGGAAAAAATTATTGGACAGACGATTAAGTCGGGAGTGTTTTCCTAATTTTTCAATCTATAATCTTATAATTACATAAAAATTAGTCAGCAATAACTGCAATATGATTGTTGCTGTTATTCATGTTGTTGCTGTTTGCGTCAGTAGTGGGTAAGGCGATGAAATACATGTTTTTGAGGGTAACCTACCCTCGCGCGCGAGCTTCCGGTTTGTAACGGCCAATGCACTACCGGTTTAGCGGGGTTCAGGGGGGGGNNTAGCGGGGGTCAGGGGGGGGGGGGGCGCTAACCGGAGTGGGCGGGGCCTGGGAAACCGGAAGGGGCGGCGCGATGACCCGGGGGCGCGAGGGGAACCTACCCTCAAAAACACGTATTTCATCGCCTTACCCACTACTTGCGTCGTCCCCCCACGCATGGTTATAAAAGTTTAGAATAGATTAGATAGGCAGCAGTAGACGAGCCAATACGCCCATTCCCAAAGAGACCCTGGAACCTACGCCCCGGCCCTCTATGAGCTATTGCCATTATGTTAGTAGGATATATAGGACTGGTGAAAAGAAGAAGAAGAAATGAGAGAGAAAAAAGGGGAAGAATCCCAGCCAAAGAGACGACCATGAATGCACGCAAGCACGATCAAGAGCTGCTGATATGCGGAGCTTAGATATGTCAGGCAGTGTAGTTGGAGAGGGAAAGAGAAGAAGACAGATTAAAGTGGCCTAGGAAGCTTTGGCGGTTAAGTGCTTGCAAGGAGTTCTTAGCTGTGGAGGATGTCTCTCTCAAAGTATGTCAAGACGATTTTTAAACGCGTTGACTGACTCTGCAGTAACGACGTCTAAAGGGAGTCTATTCCAAATGCTGACTACGAAATAGGGAAAGAACTGCTGACTTAAGGTTGTTCTTCGAGCTTTGTGCTTGAGTTTTTGGCCGTTGTTTCGCAACCGATCAATGAGGTCTCTTTCAAAAAGTTCATTTGTAGGTACGTCGCTTACAAATACTTCGACGGTAAAAATCTTCCAGTGTTTAAGCAAAAGAATTCTTCTCATACGTGTTTAGTAACCCATTATCAGTGAACGTTTCACCACAAAATGCAGCAGAAAGTGATCAAAAGAGATGAAAATCTGATTATGCCAAGTCTGGCCACTAAAGGAAGATGATGTAACACTTCCCACCCAAGTTCCTGTGTCGCGATTTTGGTCACATCGACGATTTGAGGGCAGGCATTGCTGTATTTTTAAAGAAAAATGTTGTTTTACCCGTTCGGTCGTTTCGCTGAATTGCTTTGTTGAGTTTGAGCAGCTGCTGAACGTGTATAGAGAGTTTCACAGCTGCAGCTTGGATGCGCTCAAGTGCTTCATAATCAACTATATTCCATTATATTCCTACCTGATGAGCTCAGGCTACAACGAAACGCGTCGTGGGTTACAAAATTTCATCTGCTTCTCATCGATTTCTTCAATATATCTATACCATTCAGAAAATATATTCCATTATACAATAAAACATAGTTGTTGGCCTGCGTGGCCTGCGCGCTATCAGGCCGCCCCCATTGTCCGGCCACCGGACACCTCTTTGTTTGTATAAGCCGGCTATGGGTTTGGGGCTCTGGGTAGCCCCTGAGTTGGAGGAAATGCCACTCTAAAGGCGGATGAGACCGTATTGGTCCAACTTCTTCCCTAAGAGAAGATGAACAGGCTGGTGTCATAGCTGGGTACTCATTCTTCTGCAGTCTGCTCCTCTCTCTCTTCCATCAGGTAGTACCACCTGATGCTCTTTTCCCTATTTTCTCTTTTTCTTCTTTTTTTCGGCCAAAGCCCGTACTGGTGATGGCAGGGTCTGGGGCGCGTAGATAGCGGGCCGCCTTCGTAGCTGTCGTTACTATCGGTTTGTTTTTTCTTCATTATGCTTTATATCATCTTCTTTGTTTATAGGATTCTTTGTTACTTCTCCTTTGTATACTTCTGTCTTTATTTGTTCATTACTGTATATTTCTTTTCTTTTATTTTTTCTCTTACTTTGTGGGGATGTAGAAAGCAACCCGGGACCGGGTCGGGCTCGGGGGTGTCGTCTCCTCTATTGTAATATTAGAGGACTTCATGCGAACATTGCGGAGCTCGACTTTGTGTCCCGTGGTGTGGATGTTGTGTGCTGCTCCGACACATTGGCGGCTGGCAGAAGGCACGACGCTGAGCTTGCCTTGGCGGGTTTTCTGTCCCCTTTTCGAAGGCTGTGTGGATCGGGGCCTGGATTCCGTGGAATGGCCGTTTATATGCGGAGCGGATTCTATGCTTATCGGCAGTCAGTGCACGAATGCGCCTGTCTTGAGCTCGTTGTAAGGGTGTGTGGCTGACTGAATAATTATTATTTATTCTCCATTTATCGGAGCCCTGCAACTGATGATTCTCTTTATGACTGTTTATTGACGGCAATGGTATTGATACAGAGCACGGATCCCAAGGCAGCGTTTGTTTTTGTGGGTGATGTTAATGCACACCACAGGGACTGGTTGAGATCTGCATCACCGACTGATTGTCATGGTGTGGCTGCGTTGGACTTTTGCACCTTGTCTAGAAGTGTGCAGCTAGTTCGCGGGTCCACGCATATTGCTGGTAACTGTCTCGACCTCGTTATGACTGATGTCCCAGACTTGATCACGGTGACAGTTGCTCCCCTATTGGCTCTTCGGACCACTCACACCTAGTTTTGTCCTTGGACTTTGATCAGGTCGTTCCTGTGGTAGACACCAGGAGAGTGGTATTTGTTAAGAGCAAGGCTAATTGGGTGGTTATTACTCGGGCAGTAAGAACGTTACCATGGCGCCAGATTATTCATAGTGAGAATCCTGTCTCTGAGCTTAACGACTTGACTGTGTCCATCTTGGAGAGGTTTGTCTCTAAGAGAACTATTCTTGTGAGGTCTTGGGATAAGCCGTGGTTTGACGACCAGTGTCGGTAGCCTTTCGAAGCTAAACAAGCGGCTTATCGGGCATGGCGACATTCGCGTGACCGCACGTTGTAGTTGACCTACGTTGATCGTAAGGCCGAGGCTAAGCGTGTGTATGAGGAGGCACAGCTTCGTCTGAGGCAGCGTTCCAGGGAGTCTCTGCTGAGTATTGACCATCCACATCGTTGGTGGAGAGAGCTTAAGGGTTAAGTGTTCGGTGCTGTACCTTCGTCGCCGCCCCTTGTTGGTCCAGGTGGGGGCATCATTACCGATCCCTTGGCAAGGGCTGAGCTTCTGTCGGCTCACTTCGACGGGAAGCAGAGCAGAGATGTTATTGCATTGCGTCATGGATGCCACCTTGAACCTCGCTTGACCTCTATGGTGTTCAGATCTGGTGCAATCAAGGTGCTGTTTGAGGGCCTTGATTCAAATGGAGGTATGGATCAGGTGAGCATGTTTCCTTTGTATTATAAGCAGCTGGCTGATGTTTTTGCCCCGAAGCTTGCAGTGATCTTCCGGCGCCTAATACGGTTAGGAAATCTTCCTCGTTGTTGGCGAACTGGAAATATTACTCCTATTCCCAAGGGTCCGGTGTCGCCCTATGTGGCCAACTATCGATCCATCACACTGACGCCCATTTTGTGGAAGGTGTTCGAGAAGTTGAACGCTGGTAAGCTTGGTCGTTTCGCTGAGGTTACGGGGTTGCTGCCTGCTGGTCAGTTTGCGTCAGTTTGTTGTGACGCTCTCTTGTCGGTGTCACACCTTTTACAGTCTGCACTGGATTGTAGGTCGGAGGCACGCCTTGTCCAGTTGGACTTTAGCGCTGCATTTGGCAGGGTTAACCACAGGGGTCTATTATACAAGCTGGAGTCCTTTGGTGTGGGTGGAAGGGTTTTGTCAATCATTCGCGATTTTGTTTCTGTGCGGACGCAGAGTGTGTTTGTTGACGGCGTTTTGAGCGCCTCAGTCGGGGTGGTGTCTGGCGTCCCTCAGGGTAGTGTGCTTGGCCCACTCTTGTTCGTTCTCTATACTAGTGACATATTCTTTTCGCTTGAAAACACGTAGATCAACTATGCCGACGATTCCACTTTGATGGCAGTGATACCTGCTCCTCGCCTGCGTGATGCTATAGCTCAGTCTCTGAATAGGCATTTGTCATGCATTAGTGCATTGTGCTCGGCCTGAAGTATGAAGCTAAATGCTAGTAAGACCAAGTCGATGATTATCAGTCGGTCTCGGACACTTGTACCGCGGCATCCCCAACTGGAGATTGATGACACTTTGCCTCAGGAGTCTAGCTCTTTGGAGATTCTTGGTGTTGTCTTTGATGAGAAGCTTACTTTTGAACCGTACATTAGAAGGTTGGTATCACTCGCTTCCACTAAGATTGGACTTTTGAGTAAGGTGAATTCCGTGCTTGGTGATGGTCAGGTTGCCCGTAGATGTTTTTATGCGTTTTTGCTGCCTGTGCTGGAGTATTGCTCACCGGTCTGGGCTTCAGCTGCTGACACCTGCGTCTGTTGGACCGACTTGTTAGTACAGCCAGCAGGCTGTGCGCTGATAATGATCTAGTGAACCTGTCCCACAGGAGAAGAGTCGCAGAGCTATGTATGCATTATAAAGTGTACAATAATGGGAGGCATTGGTTGTATTCTTCTCTCCCTGCTCTCAAAGTTTTTGGGAGAGCGACTCGTGCTGCGTACGGAGCGCAGTCTTTCACTTTGGAGGCTGTCAGATGTCGAACTAATCAGTTCTGTCGGGGCTTCGTGCCTTTTTCGGCTAAGATTTGGAATTTGTTGCCTGCATCGGCTTTTGGTAGTGTTGGCCTGCAGGCGTTTAAGACAGCTGCTAATGGTTTTTTGCTGGATTTCCTTTAGAGGCGTTTTGGGCTTCCTGGTGTTGCTAGATGCTTCATTTGGGTTGTATTACCTGTCCATGGGAGTTCAAGCGTGAAGTTTTAATGATGATAATAATAATAATAGTTGGTCGCTTGCTCCAATGTTGGTAAGTCTCTCCGTCACGCAGTTAATAATAATAATAGCGGGACCCGCTACACTATTATAAGTTACCTCAGTTTAACCTAATGCAGCGCTTATAACGTAGCCCACCCCGTGTGAGTAAACGTCCGTCGCTTATCGCTGACGAACTCAATCCAAATCAAAAATGTCTGTTTACCCAAGCCTAATTATGACGTATCAGCTAACGTGACCGGTGGGAATTCACCGATTAGTTAATGCTCCCCCTTTATTAGATGTAGCAATCTAAGCTATACGCTATTATAACACACCTAACCTAACACAGCTTCTCTAACCTAATCTACCACATGTATAACGCCAGCCACTTAATCCTGACGAATTCAGTCTTACGAAACTTGGGAACGTTAGTTCCTACCCTTCTGATTACGCTGCTGTGGGTGCAGCTGGAACTCCTTAGAAATTCCACAGAACAGAAGAAATATTCTTCTGTGATATTTCAGTCCCGTATCATCTGAATTTTTCCCTATTTAATACTGAATGAACCTATAAAAATTCTACAAACAAAAGAATTGTTCATTAATTATGATACCCTCGTACCAGTATCACGCATACCAAGGTTGAAAATGTCCTAAGTCTGGCCGTGAAGCTTTACCCTAGCAGCTAAAATATGAACTTGACTCCTTCTTCCTTTGATCTCTTCCCGGGTCGTATCCAAGAGTACCTCGAGACACTTTAATTTCCTTCTATATGCTAGAGAAGAGCGTGACACACACGGTTAGGGAATGGTTTCACTCACCTTATTTAATTTGAGGAAGTGCTTCTAACTTAATCCACATTGTCCGAACTAACATCCGCCGCTAAACCCTGTCTATTGTTACGCATTCTGTCGCTAACGTGAAGCGTGGGTGACCCGTGAGAATTCGACGATTTGTTAGTGCTCTCACCTTCTAAATGTATCACTCATTTGTTCTCTTAGCAGAGAATTCGCAATTGTGTCTTGATAAAAACATAGAAACCCGACGGTACATCTTGCAATGTTCTCCTTTTATTTGCGCTCATTTTTCTTAAAGCTCCGTTTCCCACAGTTTACAGATAATTTAGCCCGCCATAAGGTTACACTTTCTAATTTTTGTCGGCGTATCCTTTTTTTTCTGACCATTTCCGAACACATGAATGCTGCTGAGCAACAACACATCATTTTCCTGCTTTGTTTATTTCAATACAAAGCAGCATACAATAAACGAAAATAGATTGGGTCGATTGTTTCATTCGCTGGAGAGCATTCTTTTGTTCTGAAGATGTCATTG
>LQNS02000141.1:35810286-35842779 GCA_001587735.2 Parhyale hawaiensis | reverse complement strand
TGTCAGGCTGTCTGGAGGGGTAGTCTGGGTACTGGAGCCGCATCGAAGAATTGGGCATCCACTGTCAGGCTGTCTGGAGGGGTAGTCTGGGTACTGGAGCCGCATCGAAGAATTGGGCATCCACTGGCGGGCTGTCTGAAGGGGAAGTCTGGGTGCAGGTGTTCTATTTAAATGTTGCCACGTTGTTGCTAGAACTCGAGCAATTGATAATCAAAACTTAAGCATCACAAATGACTTAACATGGATGTCAATGGTTTGTACAATTTCAAAGTGTAGGCTAATCAAATAATTACTGCAAAGGAGCAGATATAAACGTCGGCATTGGATTGTCCGTTTCCCACTCGCACTTATACCTACTGCCAGTATACCTACTGCCAGTATGTACACTGAGCAACACTGGTTGGCAAATAAAAAAAAGTACGTGATGAAAGAGAGCGAGTGCTTGAGAACTAAAAATGATGCAGAAACTTCCCAATGTGGAGGAATATCTTCAACGCAACTCAGCAGCCAACTGTCGAAATGATAGAAGTTTATGGCCGTAGGTTGGTGACAATCCATTGCCTGTACTCATGGACGGAGGTGTACACAGCTGGGGTGTTGTTGGTGCCACAGATGGCGAGACCAAACGATACCACGCCCACCTGTTGGTAGGGAGGCCCTCTGGGTCCTGACCGCACCAGAGGCCCTCCGGAGTCTCCGGAGCAGGTGTCCTCGCCCTCATTACCGCCCGCACAGATCTGCACACAAGCACAATTAATTACTTATTATTTGTTGTTATGACACTGATCTCTCCACCACGTGAAGGTTTGCAGTTCTCAATACTATTAGAGCCTAAGCCATGAGACGAGTACACTGAGCAGCGAATTTAAAGTGAGATTTACGAACTAAATTGCACATGTAAGCGCCATGCAACCCATCTCAGTCACTAACCATAGTCCATAGGTCCTACTTCTCTGGTAAGAATGAAAACACAAACCAAAAAGGCAATGCTAAAGATAATTGCCGAGGAGTTAATGTGTCTATTTTAAGAATAGAACGTTTGTTAGTAACGAAAACGCATTTTCTTAAGACAATACTTCCTGGCAGCTGCGGATGACATAATCACGGTTTGGCACCAGACTTCACTCCTCGGGGAGTCGCTTCAGGTAGAAGCAATTAGAGCTATTAATATGAATGAAAGACGAGTCAAATATATCCAAATATCGTCTGCATCGCAGGTTCACTAGGAAGGTGAAGACCAGAAGGGCAGTACGAATCATCATATACTAAAATCGAGTCAGTCTTGACAGTTTCTCCATTTTAATTTTGCTCATGATGGGTACGACACCCGAAACGTTCGATTTTCATATATGATGATTCGCACTGCCCTCTTGATCTTCAGCTTCTTAGTGAAACACGAGTATGCAGAAAATTTTACGCTTCTTTTTTTTCTTGAAACCTGTGATTCTCCATAAAGGAATTACCTCATCAGATTTAGAAGAAAGAAGTAGCTAAGCTAGAGCTCCAGCGCTTTTGGAAGTGAAATGACCAATGTACCTACACAGTATATGGGCAATTAATGATTGTTACTCCCTTACTGAACTCGTATTCCCTCTCGGCACGCAGAACATAACATGCGTATCGAAGCCAGCACTAAAGGCACAGGGCACTCACCTGCTTGTCTCCAAAGGCAGCGCCGTACACCTCCCTGCAGCGCTCAGGCTCCACTATGGGCAGCTGGAGCTGCTGTAGGGTGTTGCTCAGCCTCCCTTCCTCCGTCATGCCCCACCCGACGGCCAGCATCGTCTCCCCCACGTCGGTGATGCCTGGAGCGAAGGTCGGTGGCAGGCACACGGGATGGATCGCCGCTGTGGGAATAAATGAACTGTTGAAACATTCCAGTTCCTTTACCAGTTAGGAGACTTGCCGTATCTAGAAATAATATTTTTTGGTGAACGAGGCGAAAAATTATCATCTCTGAGACGAAATTGCTTCTTTGCAGAGAGACACTGTAATGAAGGCAAGATATTGCAATGCCAGTAGAAGTATTAGCTCTACAAACATCTCGCTGCAAGTGATAATCATCCAACGACACTGGCACTGCCACAACAACTTGAGTGAACCAAATGGCAGGCATAACACACTATGAAGCGAGTTACAATGTATATATGCTTCTCATGATGAGACTCCACTTGTGGGTGATTTGAGGCGCCTCTGCGGTGCCATGTAAAATATTCAAAATTCTGCAAACACCGCAGCTACTGTGAGCCTGGTCCTGCACATTACGTTGAGAGGGTATCAAGCATAGCGCGACTTGACACGTTAAGCGCCATACGTACCACCGGTTGTACATATTTAATGACCTGTGCACGGGAATGAGAGCTGAGCTCTTGTAAATACTTACGAGCGAGGGCCTGCAGGTCGAGCGTCTCATTGAGTCTGATGAGGGCGATGTCGTCAGAGAACTGGAAGCGACGGGAGTAGGTTGGGTGCAGCACAGCATCTTCCATGAAAACTCTTCTGTAAGGTTGGCCGCACACGAGACCGCCTGGAGTGTCCTGGCAGTCGGTGTCGGAGGTCAGGTCCCAGTCACCCAAGCGGATCTCAACCCTGTGGACCAGTGGGGTGTTAGAGATAAGAGAGAGCTAGGACCCAATCACCCCAGCGGATCTCAACCCTGTGGACCAGTGGGATGTTACAGATAAGAGAGAGCTAGGACACAATCACCCCAGCGGATCTCAACCCTGCAATGCTGCGGGCTGAGGGATCCGAGCCAAGCTACCAACACATAATTTCTTCAGTGGTGCGGTGTCGCGCGACCGTCAGCACCGGACCAGTTATACTAACTACATGGCGAACGGCACAAGCCGCATATATCTGCAGCACAAACCAGTGCGTGTGAGTTTCCCAGTTGACGGTGCGGTCATAGTTGACTTTACCTTTACTTTAGGAGTGAGCGATGGAACCATGAACCACTCGTGCAGTCGGTACCAAAATGTTTTTTTTACACAACGTGTGTGCAGAAATTGCGAGATGGGAGCGCAAAGAAAATTTTTTATGCTCTTTTTGTGTCATGCTAGACTATTTGGAATGTAGTTAACAGTTGTAATTACGACAACCAAACTTGCACTCTGAGTTACTGCCAGGAGGTAGTGAGATCAACAGCTGCACTCTGACATGACTGAACGTCTCACCGATCTTACGATCGTACCGTACATTCCTGTATTGATGAGGGGCGAGAAGCATCTCCACTCAAGTCGTTACAGAATTATCAGTAACAATAATCAATATGAAGCCAACGTTCCCAAAGAGTGAGATAATACTGCATATAATCTTTCTAGATTATACCGCCGCATTCCAGCTATTGACCCACAATAGCATCAAGCCTCTACTAACACGGTATCACTTGAAACTGTATCTATTGAGACGACAAAGAACAGTTCCAGAACAGCCTATTGTATGGTCGTAAATCTCGTGTATAGCAGCTGGTTCATTGTAAACATTAAACTATGGAAAATTCGAAGTCTGCTGAGCATACACCCGTGATAGCGGAAAACTTGCAATACGCGCATGCAACGCAGACCACACGACGGCTTTTTTGTCCCTACATGCAGCACACAGCGGACGCTGGGGCCGATTAAGAAGCAGAAAAGTTCACATCTTTCTCAGTTGTAATGCACTCGCAATTGAAAATATATCCGAACCGTTACGAGCCAAATTCGCTAAGCCAGCTGCTGTGACAATTAACGTTTTAGTAAATCATTTGCTAGGCTCATAGTTGGGTTTACAAGAACACAGAAAAATCTAGCGTGGAGTACTACTAAGAAACGGAGGTGTGGATCCGCCTCACAACTTACAGTCGACGGCCTCTGAGGGTGGCGGGGTCCAGACAGTGGGCGGCGGTGAGGAGGTAGCGGCTGTTGATGAGCGACGCACCGCAGTGGAACTGGACCGTCTCACTTCCTGGACCTGGGGGGCGGCGGGAGTAACATGAAGTTATGTAGCTGTGATACGCACTGTTTTCTGTCATGGCAGTTTGATCTCTGCTAATGCTTGTGCATCTGTGTAATAGTCACTGCAGGTAGTTAGTAAGAGGAAAGCCAATTTATCGCCCCAAGCCGGAAAAGGGCATCGTGCTGTTTATGAAGCATTTATGACGTACAGTAGCGGCACCAAGGTGGACGTAGGGGGTTAAGCCCCCAAATAAAACTGAATATGAAGCACATAAAATACTGCATCATATCTTGATAATATTTCCTAGATATTATTTCATCATGTTTGGAATCTAAATTTGCTTTCAGCGTTAAAAAAAGCACTCTAATAAATGCTCTGCCAAAAGACGGCCTACTTCAAGGGCGCATAAGGATTTTGCACTCAAAGAAAGCACGGTATGCTGTATAACTTGAAATAAAAGTATAAAAATCTAGTAGAGGCGTGTTGTAATCACCATTTCCGGAGCACCTGTCTTACACAGGTAACCCTGCCGCTCACAATGTGTGTCTCAGTCGATACCCAAAAGGCGGTAACGACGATTGAGACATGGGTACGGTGAAATAGGTGCCTAGTCGCTCAGAAACACCTATTTTAATTGCCGGCAACAAAAGAATGATACAAATGGATAACGAGTAAGCCAAAGAGCCCAGAGTAAGTAAATAGGTTTACTTACTTTGCACAGTTGACGTAATTACGTTTAATACAGAATTTCATTCATTATTGCTGAGCTTCACCGCTCGTCGACAGATGGTTCTCTCGGAATCACATTTCGGGTTGCTGTTGCCATTTTTCAGGTTGAGGTAACTCAACAGGGTTATGATTCCAACACGCCTCTAAGATTCGCATCTCGATAGTCCAGCGTCGCTTGACATCATTACAAAGTGCAACACTCACGGACATAGCCGAGCGCAGCCACCCAGGGATAGGCTCCCAGGCTCGTGTCCTGACCGCCCAGGATTCTGTTAAATCCTGTGGAGAAGCCGCAGGATGTCGGCAGCAGGTCTCTGGGCCGTGATGGCGGCTCAGGGGTTTCCTCTGGTGGTGGTGGGACCGATACGGGGCAGCACACCTGACCACAATACATACATACATAATGTTCACATCACTTTTTTTTAAATATACGTAAAATGAAGATATTTCTTACCAGTACCAAAAGTGAAATCTGGCATCTGCTGAGAGCCGCCATCTGCTGCAGCTGTAGTATGTGAAGGAGTAAATCTTGCAGCCAGTTCGAACTAAGGGGAACCCATCGCTTGGCCCCATCTCAGGAAATGAGTTTGACAAAAGTCATAAGTAGAAGCTCTGAGTACGGTAACAGTGCATAGTGTGGTCTATGGTAGAAGTTAAACTGTTTAAGCTGTAATGCAAACGTTACTCTTACATGATGTACAATTGTTGCAAGACTAGACTCTGTATTTCTATTTTTCCAAAGAACAAAGGCCCTGGAAGCTCAGCACCCACCATAGAACGAGCGCCCTGGAAGCCACAGATGGCTCTCTGTACGGCGTAGATGCCCGCCCGGGTGCGGGACTGCAGGAGCCTCAGCATGGCCGGACACTCCGTCAGCAGCACGCACGAGGGACAGGAAACTGTAGAAATGAAATAAATGTCACAAAATAAACTATATGTTTTAGGTGCTTTTATCCTCAAATGTTGTAGCACTGAGAAATTATAGACCTGAGGGATCATATACAGAAAAATGTTGGTAGAACATATTACTGTGAAAAAATGCGCATTCTCACGCGCAGTTCTTTCCGGCTTGTATTTTGCACCATTTGGGAATAGCTGTTCACTTCTGTGTAGCCCGCTAAGTAAAGCGTTTTATTACACAATGCAGCACAGCCCTTTACCTTGTCTGCGGTCGCGAGCCCCACCATCGCCGGCGCTGTCTGCGAACACCAAACTTTGTCCCACGAGCTCCTGCACAAAACTCGCCAGCAGCAGCGACAGCAGCAGTCCTCTAAACCGCAACCTGCAACAATAAGAACCTCTTCATAGTATAAAAACAAATTACAACATGCAACGATTGTAACCTCCCCACGGTAATGAGAACAAATTACAGCGTGCACCAAGACAAACCTCCCCAGAGTTATTAGAACAAATTATACCCGATGTCGGTCACGCACTTGTCTCGCGGGCGAGACCGCCAGGCAGCCGACGGTGGATAGCATTGCAACACGGTGCAGTCTTCAAGTATTGGAAAAGCGATGATTGCTGACTTTTGTGATTCGCGTACATGCACTAAAATCTTTACTTATGAATCAATGAGGTCGTCACATATGATTTGCCAGTAGCATTCGATTTCTTACTTATACGATGAGCAGATAGTCGATCAACTGAAAATAATCTCTTCAGTTCCCTCCAAGAATGTAGGCTGTGAAACTGGATACTTAGTTACTTCTATGTCAGATAATTCAGAAAGAAATGAAGCTGGCAACACGCAGAAACGCAAGGATAGCTTAGGACAAATGGTTATAAGTCCAAACTTGAGATTTGGTATTGAGAGGTTATTTCAATTGAAGCACTAAGGTGTTCAATACTTAATTTTGAGTTACAAATCCTACGTGTAGTTGTAGAGATTTTGGAAATTTACCGAATGAAAGTGAAGACTAGCAGACGTAACGGGCTTATATAAATGCATTAGAGCAGTTATGCAAAGTAAGACACTGCAGCATTTGGGCTACAGCAGCTGTGAAGGTCAACAACAACGGAAGTATTGTGCTGAGGTGCATATCCTTCGCAGCCAAGATGCCAACTTAAGAGACTGCGCTCCTAGCGCCCCTGCTATGGTGCGTCGTGACGTGCGCTATTGCTCTTGTTATGGAGAATATGTATAACTTGAGCAGCCGCGTCGCATTATTATGACAGATATAAGCTCATGCCATGAGATACATTACAATATATAGCTATGTAATGAAAAGCCCAGAAGACTTTCAATGAAAACTTCCTTATGAATACACCTGGGTGTCAAAGCATATTTAAAAAAATATACACGTCTATACTTTTGAGATAGATGTTCAGAGTTTGCAGAACTAGAAAATATGAACAAGATCAAACCCATATTGATGAAGTGTAACTATGCACGCTATACTGATATCTATAGCATCTGCCAACGATCAGGGAAACTTTGTATTGACCGAAAGCTGTCGCCTATTACATTCGCTAGCTTTAGTTAGTTCGAAGGTAATCTGAGAATAAGCTGGAGCGCCAATTGCATAATATTTAAAGCAATAATAAAATAATTTCATGCATCGTATAGCTAGTCATACTGATGCTCCACCACCATCGCCTCACACAACGCAGCTGGATAAGGTGTGGCAGGCTGCAGAGATCGTTGCAGCGCGTATTGCAAACAATCTATGTTTAACTAGAAATATTTCACTCACCATCTGTAGCACACAAGATAATTAGGAAATTTGTAGGTATCTTTTATGTTAGTCGAAAGAGGAATTCGACATGATACAGTCGACTGTTGCTGATGGTGGAGCGCATGTATCTGTCTGTCTGCACAAGGCTGCATTCTACACCGCTAAAAGCTTTTATCGTGCAGGAGCCCTGTGCTGCACGTGGCTGTACTAAGCGCTTATACATGCACAGTGTATGTGTCTTCAGACACTTTAACACTGGAAGTGAAATGAGGAAGAAAAAATGAGTAATAAACTACTCGCTCAATTAAATTTTTCCTGTGACTATACAAGTTAACCAATGGTAGAAATGCTCACACCGTCGTGCTCCTGTATTGCCTGGTACGCACGATAGTCAAATATACGCGAGCTTTGTTTAGACCTTGTAAGCACAATTATATTTACTGAAATAGTTACTAAAACAATAGTTATAGAGTCAGTTTAGGGTGTGACAGGGAAATTTTTGGATATCTCTTCAAACTCAAAGTGAACTAGAGCACTCTGAGAGCGCATACCACCGCCAAGCGAGACAACGGTAGCAAAAATTCAAATTGGTTCTGAAACCATAATTTTCTTTTTTCTAAACTCCAAAATCTAATCATTTGTGCCTTATGATAGTAAAAACAGCTTGTGCAATTTTCTTGAAGATCTGTTGATAACTTTTTGAGTTATACTGCTAGCAAACGTTATGACAAACATGAGTCAAACATACAAACGAACGAACCGATTTGCACCAAAATGTAATCATTCATGTCTTTTAACATTACTAACAACTCTTACAAATTTCATAAGTATCCATTCATTATTTTTCGAGTTATTGTGCTAACAATCATAAAATTAAAAACAGCGACAAGCGAACGAACTAACGGATCATTACCAAAATTTGGTCAGTTACTTTTGTTTTAACCCAAAAGCTCACGTTAATTTCATAAAATCCATCCATAACTTTTTGAGTTATGGCATTGAGAAAAATGAGGCAGACAAACAAACGGATGGACATATCTTCACCAAAAGTTAATCTTTTCCTCCTAAGATACCTAACAAATAACAATCCCTGTAAATTTTGTCCAAATCGGTTCATAACTTTTTGAGTTATCTTGGTGACAGAAACACAGACAAACACGACAAAAACATTACCTCCTTGGCGGAGGTAATTAGAACTCATACATTTTGACGCTTGTGAAGTTTAACGGACACAGTTATGCATTCAGGCGCAGGGCTAGGGAAGCTCGCTCGTTTGACTATCGAGCACAGCTGCCTTCAGATAGATACAACGGTGAAAAAATACACTTCAGCATTCGAACGAAGTGTAAAGCAAAACAGGTTCAATGCCACGCTGAGGAAGCAAGCTTGGTACAACGGAAACAAAAGCAAGGGGATATCGCATAATTTTTTCAAACTTTGGCATGCTACAAAATCACCTGAAGAATATATTGTACACACTGAACAGCGCTCACTGCTGTCACCATTAATATATAAAGTAAAACAGTGCCTCACAAACCTCATGTTGTCAGAGCCAGAGAGAGAGTCCAAAACAGCGTAGACGCAAGATTGGTCCAAAGATCGTTTGCAGATCTGTGCAGTGATTAAATTCACCAAATATCTGTTATAAAATCACGAAACACACACGAGCGGTTCCGTTAATTAGGTTAGTGAACTTGAGTCGATTGAACCACAAGACCAGAGACCGAACAGGCACAGTGGAACACGCGTGCAGCTCCTCAACTGATCGGGAGCTTCCTGCGACTGGAGTTCTTATGGACGGCCGCTGCATCTGCCGCGGCGACTTGGGGAAGTCCCTTCCTCCGCAGCTGCTAGGCTCTACAGCTGCGAGCAGTCGAAACTTGACGTCAGTACGGGTTGTCAGTGGATGTCCAGCTTCAGAGGAACGTCATGACAGCGGCCTATGGATGCCCAGCACCCCGGGAAAGACTGAAGCTCAGCCCTGACCGCAAATCGACGGACGCCAGAGAACCATCTTGATAAATGCCTTGAGTCAGGCAGCAATATCAAAGAACTGGTTACAGGTCAATTGGGACCCCTGGACAACTGAGACCCTCCAACTCAGACCCACCCTACTCAAACTATTTAGAGTAGAATGAAGAAGACAATGGCAATGGTTTTGGTTATGACCAATAAAGCATTTACTGCGTCCGCAAGTATTAATACGATGTGGTCTCGAAAACACAATATCTATATAAATAAATATAGACAGTAACTAGAGCACTCTGAGAGCGCATACCTCCGCCAAGCGAAGCAACGATAGCAAAAATTTTAAATTGACTTTGACACCATAATTTTCCTGGTACAAACTCCAAAATCTAATTATTTGTGTCTTTTGATAGTAATAACAGCTTGTTAAATTTTCTTGAAGATCCGTTCATAACTTTTTCGAGTTATACTGCTAACAAACGTCATGACAAACATGAGTCAAACATACAAGCGAACAAACCAATCTGTTCTAAAATTCAATCACTTATGTCTTTCAACATTACTAACAACCCCCTATAAATTTCATAAAGATCCACTGATTATTTTTCGAGTTATTGTGCTAATAATCATAAAATCAAAAACAGTGACGAACGACACGAACGAAAAAACGAACCATTACCAAAATTCGGTCATTTACTCTTTGTTATATACCAACGACTCATGTTGATTTCATAAAAATTCATCCATAACTTTTTGAGTTATGGCATTGAGAAAAATTAGGCAGACAAAAACAAACGGATGGACATATCTTCACCAAAAGTTAATCATCTATTTCTCCTAACATACCTAACAATCAATGTAAATTTCGTCCAAATCGGTTCAGAACTTTTTGAGTTATCTTGGTGACAGACAGACAAACACGATGAAAACATAACCTCTTTGGCGGAGGTAATAGAAACTGTAGTTGCTCAGAAGCGTCTCCCGCAAGAGCAGAGACGATGTCGGTAGAACTCGTGGAAGCTGTAATTCTGCACTCAAATTAATGGGTGTGGAGGGGGTGCCGGCACCAGTATGGTCAGCCATGCAGGCAGTGTGTCAGTAGAAGTTCAAGTGCTCGCTGCTAAACCCTTGCACGCTATGGGCACATACTCTATATCTGCAGTGTAACTGTAAGTTACAATAGGTTTGGTGTACGCGGGACATAGGAGGGACACACCGAGCAGGTGTGAGGTACAAGGTTCCCACGCTAGAGTGCAGAAAATCGAAACTCTGAGTTCCCCTCGGTACAAAGATATCAATTAATAAGTCCCATCAAAAGTACTGTTTTATGTGCATCCTACAGGCAAAAAGTGCTGTCGAATATGACAGGGAAACTGAAACAGTGACGTAAGCATTTAAGCTAAGACCGAGGATGCATTATGTTGGGGTATTCATAGCCTGACTGGCAGTGTTCGAGCACTGCGAGGACAACTTTGCTTTAATTGGAGGAGTCATGCAGCGTTGAATTGAGCTGAAACAAAGTCATGCACCGCGTGGTGGCTCACTCACGAACTCTAGCGAGTCCTAACAACATCTACAGTGATCTATAGATACCGCACGTCGCACTATGCACGGACCAAAATTAATGTTTTCCTATCAGCCTAAAACTGACGATCGTACTGGTTTCCTGCCCTACCGCTGCTCATTCCGACGAAAGCTCATGCAAAGCGTGAAATATCTACTGAGTTAGTTAAAAGATAGGTGTTTTGTAATTAATATTGGTGTTCATAATATGATAAACCCGATTCACGAAATTACTGTCTAGAAACAGACCTTCAGCTTGTTTCCGCAGAGTCACCCTCGGCGTGTAAGCTAACGATTGCGTATGCTATAAGTTAATTAACAAAGATGAAGCCCCTTGAGTGTTAAACCAAAAATACAAGCAGAGCTGCGGATAATTCATACGAGTTGGTGATGTAAGGAAGTTGTGAGGAAATCATGATGATGCCGTGAAGATGCTCGCCCTTGAAATTCGGTCTTGCCAAATATTGAGTGCAAGGTTACGCGCGTCGCCGCCGCTGTCATCGCCATATTGCCTCTGAAATCCCCGCCCTTAGGAAGCGAGCTGAGGGTCGTTCCTGCAACACAACCTAACGTCGCCTTGACATAGAACTTGGGTAACTAACACTGGAATAGCGTGCAGGTTGTGCGAGCATACAGCAGGCCCTTGTGTTGTTCTTAGGACGTGCAGTAAACTCTGTATAGGGAACAGAAAATTAATCTGATGATATATGGGACAATGAGAGAAACGTACGTGGGAATTGCGTGAATATCAAAATACGACTCACGAAAGCAGTATCCCCTCTCTGCTTACTTCATCAAAGACTGGCAATGAAGCTGTGATTTGGAAAAGAAACACAGCATAAGTAACCAATTAATAAAATTAACTCTGATCACACATACAGTCGAGTGTTTACAAAACCTCAACAAGTTGCATAAGAATGCTTAAAGCTTGTTTGAGGTGAAAACAGCGAAGATCATTGTATTGAAATGAAAGTAGGAATCTAAATACAACAAGAGTTGCACTGTTCAGTATTCAGCAAATATAACGGCTCCTTGCTGCCACACTCACACACGGAGCCTCCTCTAAAATTTGGTGGCTCATTGTGGGGCCATTGTACCTTCAAATGATGGCGCAAGCGTCTACCCTTCTTGTATAATATGCAGCTCTATTACAGCTCTATAGGGTGTGCAGGAAATGATAATTAGAACAGCTGTACAGAAGGACGCTATTATATCTACAGTGAGTGTGTCGAAAGATCCGTCCGACTGGCGTCGACGCTGCGGCCGCCGCCGCTTATCTCTACCGGTAAGTTTCGCCAGCTCCGCTTGCCTTCAGGCTTCAGCTAAAGGATTGCCTCGACTTCAGCAGAAGGAAAATGGAAACACTAATTTTGAAGAACACGTCATTCAAGAGCAGTTACTCGTTAGCCAACAAAATAGAACATTAACCGTAAACCGAGTTTCTGGCAATACCACTTTCACAATATGTGGTAAATAAATCTCTTAACTAATTTCTCGGCTTTTCCATAATTTTGTAATTCACTGTGAGTTAAGGTTAATAAGAATTGGTTGACGACCATTATTAAAATCTTAAAATGCAACGTTTCGATGCACTTGCATCATCATGAGGCTGAAATAAAGCAAAAGGAAGACCTCAATACACACCCAGGAACAATTCAGTAATTGCTAAAATATTTCATCTACGCATCGTAAATTCATTGCAGACGGGGACGTGCAGGGACATGGGTGCAGTGATGTGAGGTACAGCGCTCTCTTCCTTCCCTTCCTTTTTATTATCTTTGTACCGCCATAGGTGTAAATGTAGTATTGCTTTCTTCCTTTTATTTTGAGAATAGAAATTGACTAGATGGTCGTACTACTTAATTGCAATGAATTTACGATGCGTAGGTCAAATATTTTAGCAATTACTGAGTTGTTCCTGGGTGTGTATTGAGGTCTTCCTTTTGCTTTATTTCAGCCTCATGATGATGCAAGTGCATCGGAACGTTGCATTTTAAGATTTTAATAATGGTCGTCAACCATTTCTTATTAATGGTAAATAAATCCATGGAACAGTTGAAACATGAAGAAGCATCATAGTTTCGACATCACAGCGTAAACAGTGTTTGGATTTGGAAAAAGGAAACAGAGAAATAATTCTCTTCACGAAATAGTATGTTCGTGTAACGTGTCAGCGTGTGACCATTTCGAACCCGACCATCAGCTGCGGCATGTGCCGCTGGTGCTCAGAATTCGAGGGCTTCGTGGTATTCCACGTCTTCTGGGCCTGTACTGGCCGGGGTCCATTCTCAGTGCTGGAAAACTAGAATTAACGTACTCCCGATTGGCCCAATATCGACTAGTAAACAATTTTTTCCGGTTGAAACGAATATTCTGCCCGCTTTTTCAGTGGCCGCTTACTGTGCCATCATGACGGCCATAATGGGTGCTTTGAAGGGAACATTCATTCATTAGTTTCAGTGTGCCTTATTCAAGTATTTCGACAGCTAAAAGTTGTACTGCAGTGGACTGATGCCGTAATTTATTTACTGTTCGTGTTTCTTTTCTTGTGGGCGCTTGAGCTCGCAAGTGAAAGTGTCAGTCGTCAAAAGCAGTCATAAGGTGAAGGCGGGACAGCGTAGCAAGTTGGAACAGTGCGAGTCTTTGAGACTTTGATACAAAATGGAAAATTTCATCTCGCGCTGGGCTTTTAATGGTATCAGAACATGCTAAACTTTTATTTATATTATTACTCGTACTGTCAAATCCACGCTGCTCTGCCACGAGCCATCGCACAAGTGTGTTGGCATATAATATTTTGCCCTACGGTAGAAAGTAGCCACAATTTGATACATCATGCATTAAAAATAGAATCATAGGACGGTCCAAACTACCTTTCGCTATATCCTGATATCAGCAAGCCGCTGTTTTGGTGCCCAGACCTTCATCAGCAAAATAATTCTCGATCAACGCTTTTACCATCTCAGAAATTGCTCAATAAATGAGAAACGAATACGATAAAGATAAGCTTACATTAGAGGTATGTTTGTAGCAATACAGAAACTGTGATATGTATTCCACACATCAGATATTAGATACAGAATGCTCAACATATATTTTGCCAGTTGTCCCCTTAGGAATTATAAAAAAGTTAGTATTGCCAGCATGTATTGAAAGAGAATACTTACGTAACGCCACTAAGTTATTTTTTGTATTCCCTGATGTATATAAAACCGTTGGTAATGTAACTATCAATACCATATTATGCCACAATAATTGGACTACGGCAGTGCATTTATTTTCAACAAATGGATGAAGTTGAACATTGAAACCAGTCATAGTTTCATCAATTGGCAGAAAGTGCCGCTCACTTTATATGGCATGTATTGCTATGAGTTTTTCGGCTCCCAATGCTTCCGTTAATTGGGGTTTTCCAGTTTTGTTTCCGCAAGCAACTAAGGACATGGCAGGAGCGCTCTAGCAGCATCCGGTTAGACTGCAAGAACACGCAGCATACGCGAACTTGCCTGACTACAACTGGAATTTCAGACCGTCTAAAGCGACCACGGCATGCACTATACATCTCCTGCGGTTAGCATCATAATGTAGAATAGTTCGTAAAGTTAAATTGATGCGCAAGAATACGGTAGATCTGTCAGAAACGATCTTTGCTGACCATCATCTGGCAAATAAGGAAAATTTATGAGATGCATATTGCTGCTTGCTCTAGGTGCGACTATGGCACGAGTTCCAACTTGTGAAAAGCATGGTTGTTGTATTACAGTTGCCGTGTAACAAGTACCGTAGTGTGAGTTAATTTCCCGATTCTATAGGTAGGATCAAGGTTACGCAGTCTTGCAACATACGGTTTGTTCAAAAGCGGAGCTAAACCTGCTGCTAATGATGAAGTTGAGGGCATAAAAACATCTAATTATATATTTATTACGTTCTAAGTTCATATCCTGGGGCGTTGTGACAACAGTACACAGTAATAATAATTTCTTAGCTTGTACATAGTAAGAGTACTAACAAAGTTTTTTTACCTTAAACGAAATATTTTGATGATCTGGTCGTGCTAAGAACAGGATAAATAGCCAGTTCTGAATACAGAATCCCTCGTCGTGTGTTCCCTAACCTCCTGCTCGATTGCTCTTATAAGAACAAAAGATATATCGTATGCAAATAAGCAACAATGTTTCGCGTACAACTTTCCGATGCCAATAAGTGCCTGACTTCAGACGCACGAGGCAGTACAGGCACCATGCAGTGTACAGCTGCCTGCGCAACAAGGGCCCCGCAACTGAGTCGTGAAAATGTGGTACGGAAATATAACCAAATGGACGACCCCTGCACAGCTCACACTCAAAATTACGATATCCAGCTTACGCCCCTCCAATGCGTCGTGTAACAAGAAGCTGGTAACTTACAGCAGCCAGCTTTGTGCGTCTGCATTGTTACAGCGCTAATAAGCAGCTCCTGCTGCTGGTCTGACCTTCGTGGCAATAGGAAAATGACTGAAGATCTACAGAGCAATTAGATGCATCACCCAAACCGGAAGATCTAATGATAAAGAAAGGAAACTTGCGTACGCTGCTCGGAAAGCTTCGTGTGTAGAGCAGCAGCAGCTGCATCCGCTCGGCGCATGGCGAACATGTTGAAATGAAAATACGAGCTTGTCAACAAGATATGAATTTGGTAAATAACGCATTGGCACTACATGATATTCTAAGTCAATAAACATCTATATCTTTGTTCTTATTATAGCTTCTGCTCTTTTCTGAAAAACTGTCTCTCCTGAATATCACTCAACGCTGTGAACATATTCATCCCTTGCACAATTGCTATAAAGGTCACAATAGCCTTCACTTTATAGCATATTGATAATGGCTCCTCGATACACATCATACAGCACCGTATACACTGAAACCGATGTTTAGCAGTGATACATCTGAAGAGAGTGTACACAGCTAATCGCTGAGGACCTCACGCCAGTGAGAGTAGAGAGCAGCAAGCTGCTGCTGCTGTTCCTTAGTTGAGCTAGAAGAGCGATCACTAGGGAGCAGTATCCTTGCCAGGACCGCAGCATTTGCAAGTGAGTGTACCAACAGAACGCCACACACTTTATTAGCGAACGTTAAACAAAACGTTGAAGCAGCTGCGGAGCAGTTTTTGGTCACACAAAAATGCCGTTAATGAAAACAAACTGACATTACAGTACATGTAACTTAACTCGTTATTCTTATGCATTATCAATTAATAGTTCCATTTTCTAGCTTGATAAGACTCAAACCTTTCATAGCTTTTTCACTTAATATGAAGCTATATAAACCTATCACTATGTCAGTGCTGGGTAACAGTACAAGACTGAAAACTTGTCTGGCAGCACAAAAAAACAATCCCGCACCCCACCAGCGGCCAGGCAGCTTTCTACCTACCGGACGGAAGCAGCGCTCATCATCGCTGGGGAGCTGCGCTGCGGGTTCTTTCCGTGGAACAAAACTGCACCGCCGGCGCATCTTGGGCCCGCACATTACCGCTATGACTCAGCTTTTCCAATTATGGCAACGTCACGTGCTCCTTAATGTCTTCATGCGACGACACATTAGTTATTCCTGTAGCAGTATAGCACACTTCATTAGAGAGCAACTTGCAAGTGCTAAACTTATTCCATATGGTGTGACAATGGCCTGCGTTCGTGCCATTTGCTTGCGTCATGAAAACAGTAAAATCAAACGCTTTTGAAATTCCCGGCAGACGAATAAAGGCATATGGACTGGCATGGTGAAACTGAATTAAGCTAAATTTAACCTAAACTGTCCGGCACTTCAGATAGGTACGATGGTTTCTCCCACTGACTTAGTTTTATGTATTTGCCGTAATTATAGCACCTTTGTATTTTATGAGGACTAAAATTCCGCTGCCTAAAATGGAGTTTTGAATAGAGTGGCAACTGGCTGGTACCTTGCCCGGGCACTAGGGATCGGGTGTTCTCTTCCTTGCCAGAGAGGTGAAGTCCTACAATGATCTGCACTGCAGAAGCAGCAATTTCAATTTTCGCAGTTTGCTTGTTGGGGACTGACCTAACCGAAAATGGGGCACTGACCTAACCGAAAATAGGGCAGTCGGAGCAGGGCGTAGTGGCTATAGAAGCCTTCCGTTCTTGACCAAAGAACTCCGGCAATTCCTCGGGGACCGCATCCGTGCATTTCTCTGGGGCATAAAGAGTATTTATCTCCAGTACGAACCAGAGCATATCGATAGCTTTCCTAGTAAAGGCATATGCAGCACAAACCAGTACATGTCGAGGAATTTCCTAGTTACCTCCGCCAAGGAGGTTAGGTTATGTTTTCGTCGTGTTTGTCTGTCTGTCTGTTTGCTTGTTTGTCTGTCTTTCACCAAGATAACTAAAAAAGTTATGTACCGATTTGAATGAAATTTACAGGGATTGTTAGGTATGTTAGGAGGAACAGATGATTAACTTTTGGTAAAGATATGTCCATCCGTTGTTTGTTTGTTTGTTTGTCTGCCTCAATTTTTTTGATCCCATAACTCAAAAAGTCATGGATGGATTTTGATGACATTAACATGAGTTGTTAAGTATATAACAAAAAGTGTATGACCAAATTTTGGTAATGATCTGTTTGTTCGTTCGTTCGTTTGTCACTGTTTTTAATTTTATGCTTAATAGCACAATAACTCAAAAAATAATGAATGGATCCTTATGAAATTTATAGGGTTTGTTAGTAATGTTAAACGACATAAATGATAAAATTTTCGTGTAGATCGGTTTGTTCGTTTGGATGTTTGACTTAAGTTTGTCATAACGTTTGTTAACAGTATAACTCAAAAGTTATGAACGGATCTTCAAGAAAATTGAACAAACTGTTACTAATATAAAAAGGCACAAACGATTAGATTTTGGAGTTTATACAAATAAAATTATTGTTTCAGAACCAATTCGAATTTTTTTTGCTACCGATGCCTCACTTGACGGAGGTATGCGCTCTCAGAGTGCTCTAGTTAAGGCTTGTGGTCAAATGATTTCGCCGTCTGAGGGGTGAGCTTAAGTCACCACGCCAATGCAGTGCACCTTGAGTCAGACTGTTCATAACGATGTTTCTGCTTCAGTTACTCAGCGTCAGTACGACTTTGTCAAATTTCTCTCAGCGGAAAGTAAATGTAACACGCTTATAAACAGCTTCTTTTCTATAATTCGTAAGATAAAAGCCTCAACTGGTAGCAGAGTATCACCTTAGAAGAGACTGAGAAATTTGAACCATTCCCGCACCATGACTCGATTTACACAGAGACTTTGTAGCAATGTTACTTCACTGGCACACTTGGATTATGCTATTGCAAACCTTAGAGCATACAGTATTTTAAAATCTAAAAGTTTCTGAATTTATACAATTAGTGCGCTTCCTATATAGAAAAAAATACTGACAGTCAGGGCCGTAATTTCTACATGCAAATTGAGAACAGTGACATTTTGCACGATTTATTGAGCGGAGCTACCGAGTTTTCGGCTCGAGTTATAAAAGAAATCATTAACAAGAAATTAGATCTCAGACTCGTAGTTTCGCACCGAAGGGCAGTTGGTCAAACACTCACAGTTCCAGCAATGGACATAACAGCAGGCAAGTGCTGGCTGCTGCTGAGGAGATCTCGCCTTAAACCGTGAACGAAATCATTTTTTTTAACCGTTTCAGCTTATCACTAATGTCCTATCCTACGCAAACACTTGCTAATTACTGGACAGATAGACTTGGGTTAGTTCGTTCACGGGTTTCATTTTCACTTAAGAAAAAATCGTCACTAATTCTCCACTAAGACTGCTTTAGTAAAGACTTCACTCCCAGGCCAATTGTGTACGACATAATATTATTATCTCGGACTACTCTTCCCCTCGATAGCCTTACTTTGTCTTCATTCCTAGGAGCCAAAGACAATAAGGAGCGATAATACTTCGTCCTGTATTTGTGACGTCACGGCATATCCGCAAAAGTTTGCTTCCGCAGGGCAGATGTTTTCCGCAGCGGAGCCCGAGTGCGTAAAGCGCCGGCGCGGCGCGGGCTGTTGCACCACACAAGTTTCCGGTCGAACGGCCTGCGGCACAACAAGAGCATCACGTGAGTCATCAGTGAAATACCTAAACTTGCTCCCAGAACTTGGAAGTCATCTTTGAAATTTTGTGATTGCGCATGCAATATCCCTGGTGTAGTGGCTCTCGTAGAACATAGCAGTCACCGACCTTCACGAGCGGCTTGTGTTATTTTGCTGGAATTTACGTGTTGATGTTGAGCTGCGTGCGCTAAAATACAATGAAGCGCATGTAAACATTACCTGCCTGCAGTGCTGTGGAGTATGAAACTGCGTGCCATGTTTGAAGCGGTCGGGTTGGATATTCGTACGATGATATAGGCGTTGCTATGCAATAGATTAGATAGGTGGCAGTAGACGGACCAACAGACCCATCCCCAGGGAGCCGCCGGGACGTACGCCCCGGCCCTCTATGAGCCATTGCCATTATGGTAGCATAATATAGATGACAGCACACAGATGCTGCACTTAAAACAAACTTTGTGGTTGTATACACAAGTAAAACACAGAAATTGTCACACGCTTGTATCTCACGTCCTGACTTGGCAACCAATGTGAACTATGTTGCTAAGTTGCTAACGTACAAATTTACACTCCGCTTTACACGCAATCACCGTCGTTTATTAAGCTATGATATTTTGCAGTTAACTCACGCTTAGTATGGTCTATAATATAGAACAATACGCTTAACCGGTAAAATATTTCAATGCCACCATAAATACACAAGCAGTCACAGTAAACATGCGATGTTATAACTAAAACCGATACCATCCTCAAGACGAAGCCACTAGTGCTTTCAAAAAACCCCTCACTAGTTTCTATCACCACAACAGCTCGTTGTCGTTCTTGTTATTGAGACACTATTTTAGCGATCTTGCTGGTATTTAGAAATTGTTTAAAGTTCCAAGTTATGATCACAAACTGTCCGTTGCAACAGGGCTCTGGTGTTGCTGGTCCCCAGCAGCCCTTCGTGGCTCAGGAGATGCTTCATATTCGCTAGTTCTGGACCCAGAAACTTCATTCCTCACACGGCGCTCTCACCAACGGCCGCCCACTAAAGTTTAAGATCAACTGATGTTTTACGTACTAAAATATTTCATGCAACTGATTACAGCACATTTTTTTAATGTTGCTGTGTCATTTTTTTTTTTTTAATTGTTACACCACGTTCCTTGTTTTTCTTTTTTACCGGAAATAACTTGTAACCAATTTCGTTCGTAGCAGAGAAAAGTTGTGAAGCGTATAAACGGATCCAATAAAATATTTGCGCCATAGCCGAAACAGTCATACTGATAGAAACCATTTATGAGTTATGTGAGAGGAGATAGCGTGCATGCAGCTGATACTGCCAACGTGTACAACGCTGCAGACAGGGATACACCATGCGGCTGCAGCGTATCTATTATTCACCACACCTGCAGAAAATGACCCATTACCAACTGGAACACGATCTGCAGACATATCTGTTGCCGTAGGTTTGTACTTTACCACATCCGAATGTTTCGCTACGGCCTTGGCCTGCAAACACAACCTTATGTCTACCAATCAATTACTAAAACATTAGCAGTCACGGCAATTTCCTTAGGAGGCATCACTAAAGAGCATCGGTTACAGGCTCTATGTTTCTAGACTCAGGAGCAATGTCCTGTAAGCTTACTTTCGTGGTTTTGGCGCCTATACGTACAACCAGGCACACTTGAATCTTCAGGCTGTGTCTGGAAGAACAGATGTCCGCCTTTGGTGTCAAGATTATCCTGGCAGATGGTTTCCAGCTTTGCCACAAGAGGAGAGATTTGTGCTAAGTCTTCCCCCGTTTCTCCATGTCGGGTGAGCACCAAACCTCAGCGCTTGATAAACTATCCAGTAGGCTGCCGCTGGAAGCAGATCTCGGGCAGCTGAAGCTGATGCTGACCTCTGGTGCTTTTGATAACACTATGGACCACACCGTATGTAAATATCTCCCCAACAAATGTGTACGGGCGTAAAAATCTTCAGTGTATATAACCAAATGGTTCAGCAAAACACATTTCGTGGTAAGATCCAAGCAGAAATGTTCAGTTGTTGAGGCTAATTTATTCAGTGCACAGAGAGAGCTCACTAGTTACTGTACCTCGCCGCTAAGCCGAAACAGTTATACATATTTTCAGAGCTGAAATATATAGCTATGTGTGCTGTGTACGTTAGTACGAAGTATGCTTGGGGGCAGTGGAATGGCCAATGGGAGGATGATGGAATGGGCCAAGGAGTATCTGGGAAAGACTTAGGGCAGGCAAGAAACTGCCACTGAAAGATGTGTGTCCAAAGTTATTACTGCAGCTAACCATACTTGTATAATACTTGCGTAGCGTTGTGCTTCCAGCAGTAGCATCGCTCACCAAATCTATAGTGCAGGTGCTACTGGTCACGTAAGGAATCGCCGTGGCGCCAGTGGATACTGCTACGACAGTGGAGTTAACAAACCACACGGGTGCTAATGTGCGCCGTGCTCCCAGGTGAGGTGTTGCTCACCCGCTGCCAGAAAACCTCAGTTCAGGTACCAGTGTAATGCGTGTGTTGTGTGCTGATGTTACAGAGCTGCCTAGTGCATATGAGAATGACTCAAATAAGTGTTCTGTGCTCATGCGCTTCTCTCATTGGCTACTGGTGGTGACGTAGATTTTTACTTTCGCCTAGGAGGTTATGTTTTCATCGAGTTTGTAAAATTGCCAGTCTGCCTGTCACAAAGATTACTCAAAAAGTTATTAACGGATGTTAACTAAAATTACAGGGATTGTTAGGCACGTTAGGAGGAACAGATGATTAACTTTTGATGAAGATCCGCTCGTACGTGTGTTTGTTTGCCTGCCTCATTTTTCTTAATGCCATATCTGAAAAAGTTATGGATGGATTATTATGAAATTTACATAAGTTGGTAATTAAGTAAATGACGAAGAAAAATTACCAAATTTTCGAGACGATATGTCTATTCGTATGTTTGTTTATCTCTATGTTAGATTTTATGTTGCTAGCAATTAACTCAAAAATTTATCAACGAATCCTTAACGAATTTACGGGAATTATTAGCGGTGTTGAAAGACATTAATGGTTAAATTTTGGTGATTTCGGTTCGTCTGTTTGACTACTATTTGTCAGAATGTTAGTAAGCAGCATAACTCGAAAAGTTATGAACAGATCTTCAACAAAATTAGCAATTACAAAAGCTGTTATTACTGTCAAAAAGCACAAATGATAAGATTTAGGTGTTGACACAGAGGAAATCATAGTTTTAGAACCAATTTGAATTTTACATTACCTTTGCCTTGCTTGGCGGAGGCATGTGCCCTTAAACTGGTCTAGTTTAGTCATGTTTTATCAGCTTCTTGACTTATTTCTACATTGCGTGTCAGTCATGTTGTCTGGCTAGATTTGGGAAATTCGACCTCCGAAGTAACAAAAATAGAAATTAATCAGAATGAGCACCGATCATAATAGAATGAACGCTCCGTATACAGTAAACTAGTTATAGCTTCAAAGCGCTAAGGCAGAAAATTTACGTAAAGTTTGAAGCGTTGAATACAGATGGCACATGCTTCCAAGCGCTATGGTTTAATCTGATGCAGGTGTCCTTCGTCTGATGTTCCCTCTCTGCAGATGAGTTTCTAGAATGCAGAAATTTAACTATTTAGAGAAAGTTGCAGCTCTTGAAAAACTGTTTTCTTTTTTCAATTGAAGCGAACCTGAGAGCGCTCATTTCTATTATGTTGACAAGATGAGGTTGCAGCAATAGGAAGCGCAATAATGCGGCCTCCCGACTACAAGCACGAAATTCTTTTCCCTTAATTTTGAATGCAGACTACAGTATAGGTAAAAGTCAATCATTCTTCTCACGCAGTTGCCTATATGCAGTGTTACAAATAGTGTTAAATAAAAAAAACTGGAAAATTTAAAACTAATTAATGAAGCAATAGTAAACATACGCTTTAGCGGCACTAGAGAACCCCAGATTACCGTATATACAGTAACTAGCGGCCAGGGCCGTCATTATAAATGACGGTAGAAAATTAGCACCTCAGGAAAACCCCCGCTGTCTCCCGTGCTTATTACTGTTCAGAGGCTTCTTGAACGAAATTTCAGCATTCTGCCTAAAAAATTGGATACATACCTATATTGTGCGACCTCCGTATCCAAGATACCGTCTGCGGCAAGCTCAGGTCCCTCAGCTGGAGCGCCGAAGTGCGACCCCCGTATCCAAGATACCGTCTTCGGTACCTGAATTTTCTCCTATCTTATTCCCATAGTGCGTGACAGGAAAGATATAAATATAGTTATAAATAAATAAAAACACGACGTGAATTATTTTGTAGAATTGATAGCAGATAGCAAGCAACAGAGACAGGCTTAACATTAGCCGCTGATGGACCTACGGAGCAGCAAGTGTCTGCTACCTTAGCAGGGTGTCCGTGCTGTAGGTAATCGCATATTTTGTCTACTCATCTATCCGCCGCTACTCCAGGGGAAAGTCCTACCATACTAAGTGCTACACAAATGTACTCTCAACGCGACTGTGTTACAGGTGTAGCGTTCTGTATTCAACGAAGCTGGGCATGAACACGAGCTTATCGCTTGGGAACGCCGGAAATGTTCAGTGCGTTCTGGTAACACTGGAGAGCGTGGCAGACATTGTTCGGTGGCGAAACACCGTACGAATAACGCATGGCGGTCATGGCTTAAAGAATAATTGTGATTAGTAATGCAACGTGGAATGTTAGACGGAAAACGAGAAGGGCTCGTCTGTCTAAGTGTGAGTAGTCTGAATCAGTGATTTGCATATGATGGACGTACATAGGAGCTCACTTTCCTTGTGTATACTACACGGAAAATAACTGAAGCACAATACGTTCAGGCACGAGACAGACTATTACATTAGATGGCAGTAGACGGACCAATAGGCGCATTCCCAGAGACCAGCTGGGGCTCACGCTCCGGTCCTCTATGAACTATTGTCATTATGATAAAACCACTTAAACCACTGAGAAAAAAAATAAAATTATAATGAACTCACCCTAGGAGTTGATCGTGCATGCATGATTTAGCCATAAATCGCAACAGTACTTGACTCTTAGATCAAGAAATTTTTACGCAAAACATTTGACACTGGCGGCCATGAGTACAGCAACAGTAACAAATTGTTCTGTATCTGTTGTATCTACTATACGCACATAGAGCTCAACACTGGAGTCAATAAATTTCAAGTTAAATTTAGTTTATATTGTTACCTCCGCCAACGAGGTTATGTTTTCGTCGTGTTTGTCTGTCTGTGTCTTTGTCTGTCTGTCACCAAGATAACTCAAAAAGTTATGAACCGATTTGAATGAAAATTACAGAGATTGTTAGGCATGCTAGGAGGAACAGATGATGAACTTTTGGTGAAGGAGTAACTGTCACGTGAGGTGCCATGTTTCTAGAATGGTGTAATCGTAAGAGTGGCAGTTCTAGAAGTCATGTACACGAAATTGAATGTTGCCAGATGACCGGGGTAAATATGAGAATGTTTTAGAGACGATCGTTCTCTTATTTTGCACGATTCAATTTTTGTTATTGTTTGTTAGATTGCTCTAATGTATTAAATATAGTTATGTTTGTCCTGATATTTTGTAGAAATATGTTAAATACATTCCTTAGGGCCCCATCAAATGATTCATTNATTGTTTGTTAGATTGCTCTAATGTATTAAATATAGTTATGTTTGTCCTGATATTTTGTAGAAATATGTTAAATACATTCCTTAGGGCCCCATCAAATGATTCATTAACCTACTCTACATGGTTAAACTTTATTTTCAAATAATAAAAATCGTTCTCTTATTATGCCCGCTAGTGTAAGTTCGGTTGGAGGTTCAACAGCAATTTTATGCTCCAGTGCGTCGTCTGGCAAAGAATGAGTCCGAAGCTCTACAGGAACCTGATCGCCACCTCAGGCCTCATTCTGCCCAGTGTAAGCAAGTGCGAGATGGTTACTCGAGTGGACCCTTATAAAGGGGGCATCGACCCAGAAACCCAGGCAGCCTTCAGAGCCATCTGCATGCAGCTTCGCCCGAAGCACCGCATCCTTCACCTTGGTATAGACGAGGTTCACACTACTAAAATGTCGGAGTTGTGCGGCGGCAACTTACGTGGCCTTACAGACGAGGGAGAGATTGCTAAAGTGATGCTGAGAGTTCACGCTTACTCAGCTTGTGGCAATTTTGGCGAGACGGTGAGCATGACACCGCGAGTGTCCTCTCAATAGGAAGACGTCAAGAACGCGCTTAACTCACCTATGATAATGCTAACAACCAACGTGGGTTTTTGCATTTTCACCATAACGTTCGACGGACACAGGATCAAGCATTCCTACCATGCCTCCCTTAACATGTCTTCAGACGAGCCCTCCAGCCCAAACCCTGCCATACTAGTGGCGAGTGTGTTCCCCATGTTAGACAGCATCCATCTACAGTACGTTACCTTCGATTATGCAAATACAATTTTTTTACTTATTTTTCAAGTAAAGTGTCAAACATTTAAAATTATAATAGTAAGTTAGTGCACAGGTATGATGTAACTATAAAAACAATCAAAGAAAAATAAAACGGAACCACATCCCACGTTTTGGCAACATTAGTTTATCGCACGGGGTTCTGCTGTTACGCCAGATTATGCAACATCACTCTCTAGCCAACATGGGCGAGAAAAGCGGTCTAACCAGTGAAGAAAACATCAAAGTGACCTCGTTATTAGCTTCTGGTAAGACAACACTCGAAGTTTCCAAGTAAGTACAGCGTGATCACCAAACAGTTAACGCTTATACCATCGAAGGTAAGGGCAACCGGAAAACTCCGGCTGGCCGGATAGAGCCTCTACGAAGAAATTTACTGCTCGGGATATGCGACATTTGAAGGTTTCTATCGCTAGAAAACACTTTCTACAAGTAAGGCGATATTTGAAGACGCTGGAGCCCCAATACTAAGCAGAAAGACAAGATGTGAGGTTCTGCAGAAGCTAAAGAAAGTGAAAAAAGGCAATTAAACGACCACTTTTAACAAAAACTCATAAAGAAAATAGGGTCAAATGGGGTGAAGAGAACGTGAAAACTGATTTCTCCAATGTCATATTTATTGACGAATGCAGAGCCACTCTTGATGGTCCAGATGGATGGGCGTCAGGATGGGTTCTCCATGACCGACCTCAACAGACACGGCTTAAGCGTCAACAAGGTGGTGGTGTAATGTTTGCGCCGGGATAGTAGGTGACACCCTTATTGGTCTATTTGAAGTGGCAGATTTAGTTGAACTGAATGCAGAAAGGTACTGCCAGTTTCTTGCAGCTAACTTGATTCCATAGCTTGATGAGCAGACTATCGCACGCAGATTCAAATTGGTATTTCAGCACGAGAACGCTCCCTCGCACCGAGCACGGTACACTGCTGACTGGCTTCGGAAGGAGGAATTAAATCAAACAGGATTGTTACCTGGCCAGCGAATAGCCCCGATTTAAATCCCATTGAGAACCTCTGGGCAATGATCAAAAGGAAGGTCTATGAACGTTGTCAGCAGTTTTCTAGCAAAGTAAGCCTGTGGGAGGCAGTAAAAACAGCTGCAGATTCTATTCCACCATCTGAAACATCACACCTGACAAAGTCTGTTGATAATCGCATATAAAAATCAGGAAAAATGGAGGTTGCCATGTTCAAAATTAACTTGTTTTGTTTACCACTACTGAACACTTATTTCAGTGTTAATTGATTTGTTTTTGGTTATAATTTCTTGATTATGGACGTTTAATAAAGATATTGCTGTTCAATTGTACTTATTTCCTCTTTATGACGTTTTTGTTAACTTGTTGCATAATCTGAGGTAGCAGTAAAAAAAACTCGTAAATAAGCAAATTGTAAGATAAACTTAACCAATGGCTAAATATTTATTTTACAAGTGCTGTTTATATTTGCAACACAGTCATACATTTAGTTAATATTGATATTTCAAAGTTAGACCCTTATCTTGCAAAATAAAATGAAAAATTATGTTTGCATAATCAAAGGTACCGTAACACACTGTATTTAAAAGCACATACTACCATCTGCTTAATACGAAGTGCCTAGTGTTTCCGAAATGCCCTGGATCAGAAGAGCCAAACAGAGAGAGGCTGGTCAAGATGGATCATCTTAAAACTGCTTACGAGTGGGAGAAGTACAGGAGCCTGAAGTGCGGATTCAAACTGACCAAGAAGTGTTTGGAACCCACAGCCCCGGAGAGGCAGAGCGTTTCTCTCGCTATGACGGTGACTGACTCTTACACCACTGCGCCTCTCCACCAATATGCGACAGTAGGCTACTCAACAAAGTTGAGTACAGTGACACAGCAGATTTCCTGGAGATGATAAGGAGATGGATAAACATTCTGGACGTTCGTGGTCCGTATCAGGACGAGCGCTGGAACGACCATACCGCTGTGTGATCAAGCCTGAGGACAAGTATTCTGAAAAGAACCACCAGTTCCTTCTCGAGGTGCGGCGCCTCATGAAGGACTGGTTCGACAGCGACCCCTACGTGTGCAGAAAGATTGCCAAGCCCACAGCCTATGGGATCCACTACACCTCTATCGGTGCGGTCGCCGCTGCGAGGTATATCTTCCAAAAAATGATCGATGGCCTGAACTACCTCTGCCTAGGAAAATGCAACAGCGACGCCAACGAGCATGGAGACAGACGTACAATGTGTGGCAGCAACTACTGGACCAGCGTCAACAATTTCTGTATCGCCCAGCGGTTGCACATGGACTTCAACGTGGCCAAACTTGTTGGTTTCATCCCCGACGATATCAAGGCCGACCTGAAGGAAGCCAAGCAGAACCAGGCGGCCCGGGACGAAGCTGTGATCCATGAGCTCGCCGAGGATCTTTCAGAGGAACCACGAGACCTCATCAACGACGGCATGGTTCTTGCAGCTATTGGCAGCTACTCTGGTTATCTGACTCATATAATCAACAGCCGTGACAGGCTGAATGCCTGCTGCAAACAAGCGCTGGTCCAAAAAGATGCAGAGCTGGTAATCACGGTTGTGAGAGAGACATAGATACAGTTTCCATGGCCAAGTCCCAAGCCCTCGTCAGCTTAGTAGACAGGGCAACTGGAGTCCGCAGACACTGCACTGCAGTACCCATCAATGGCCACGGCTCGCATTGTTAGTTTCACCGCCTCTGTTTGGGAGGGATTGATGTGCAGCACAACGCAGAGAAGAATCAAGTTTCTCAGTGTAAAAGGGTCAAACGCCATTGCCTTCAACCAGCTGCTCAGGATTCTATCGGAGAGGGACCCTGGCGTGATGCAACATACGAGTCACGACGGACACGTGCTGGCCCAGACAGTTCTCCCTGTAATTGACAGGAACTTATTCAATGGTTTCGGTGCGAACTTTGCCAGGGACGTTACAAGTGATGCTAGAGATATGACTGAACCGTCGGGTGGTCGGAAGCGAAGAGGGGACGGCTCTGAGAATTTGGGAATACCAAGAGAGGACTTCAATAGAAAGTTGCAGGGCCTGAAGAAGGCGGTTTAGTCACTTACATGAGAGGGTAGCAGCGATATTACGCGTCTGGAAAACGGAAAGCTATATAGATTTTTAAAAAAGGTATAGTTATCTCATCCCTATATATTAAAAATGTTGTCAATATTAGTGATATATTTATCCCGTGAATATATTGAGCGTAAGATATGCAACTTAAGGATACAATTCCAGGATACAATCGGCACACAACTGTGTGGTCACAAAAAAATGCTTACTAAAATTTTAGCAGTGAAGTCAGTTTGCTTCGCAAGTGTCGTTAGTATAATTTCTGATGTTTCGTCGCACCTGGTGTCAATTAAAACTGAAAAAGTTATGCACTCTTCTGTTATTTGAACAGACAGAAATGCATTGGAACGCTGTGAAGTACGAACGAACATAGGACGAAAGACTACCGTGAGATCCCCCGTATAGGAAGTGTTGGGCTAGGCAAGTGAGCAGCTAGATATGTCGCTAAAGTCTGGTACACACAACAGCCAAAATTGAGGAAACTCTCGCAAATGCGCGGAATATTCTCTGTAAAATCTTGCCTCTATATTCTCACGAGAAAACGATCCGACGGTCAAGCTCCGTTCAGAATACCGCCGTGGTTATGGTTACAATGATAATACCATGTATTTTTTTCCGCTGAGAGACCCGCAGTAGCAGCAGACTAGAGCGCTTGACTTTGACTCTCAAGGCAGCAGGCTCGAACCTCGCTCCCAGCTAGGCAAGATCTTTGCGTGCTTGATGTGATCGGTTGGCAACCGGTCTGCATACTGCTGTGGGTCTACTGACCTTCTCCGGCAATGGGGAGGGTTTGGTGGGGGGGGGGTCGCAGATATTGTCGTATGGAGTCCTCCGCCACAGGCGCCAGAGCTCTAGATATCTGTGGTCGACTACAGCTGTATACTCCTCTGGGGCCTGTTGGTCTATATCTGCAGGACAAACCAGTGCATGCGGGCTTCACAGTTGGGGGGTACGGTCAAGTTGACTTTACCTTTCTTTTCATCAGCATGACAAAAATGAATATAATGACTCCCATTCCCTTCACAATATTAACTCAGAACGTATGATACAGTATCTCAAAAACCATCAGTTGCCACGAAAACGAGAGGGAACTCAACAACAATAACAGATGCGCTATTAACGGTTTGTTTACATAATGCCGTGAAATTGAGTAGCAAAGAAAGGTCAGAAATGCAGCGGGCTCTATCGCTGTAATTCTGTCCAAGTGCGTGATTTACAGATTTTTTTGTGTCAAAGTCGTAGACCGTCCTGCTGACTATCGCATGGCATCTCTTTCAGCATGGAAGGCGGCGTCAGAAGAGAACAAGCTATCAAATCAAATATTTTTATTAAGAATAACATAGGTTCACAAATACACCTACAAGTACAAAGTAACCAAGCTTTACCCAGTCGATTAGGCTATGTTTGGGACAGGCTTATCTGCGGAGAGTAACAAGCATAAGGAAGATTGAAGAACGACCGACGGTGGATTACTAAGTAAGGTAAGATGAAAATGGGGTTGAAAGCGTTCACAAGTGTCTCTGTGTCAAGAGAAGAGCGCCCGAGTTTTGAATGTGACGTTAATACAATGTTGATAAAACGCTTGAGATAGAAAACTATTCGGATGATAATAATTCTTGATGGATATTGCTAAATGTTTTCAGTATAATTTGTCTCATTTTATATTGAATTTACTGTGGCCGCATATCTGGCATATGTAAATTGTAGGGAGTTCAAGTTTCAATTTGGCTTAGTAGCATCACAGATTTTGTAGTGAAAGGACATTGCTAAACGTATTTTTCATCATCAATGTGGTGTGATTATCTTAAAGCATGCACTTCTAAATCCCACAGAGAACTCGATGGAACCACACGAATGAAATTCAGGAAAGAATACTCTCTGTCTCGGAGCTCTTGCGAAAGCTAAAACTACCATACCTACTACAGCATATAATGAAACCCAAATATTTCAAATTATCTGAAATAATGAATGGGAGACTGAAAAAGTCACTAGCGATTAACAAACGCGAAATGAGTCATAATAGCACATCATTTATTTTCAATTAAATACTTTAACCTACATGCAAGTTTAATGAAAAAAAAAGTCTCTGGGCACAAGCGCTTACAACATCAACTATTCTTTAACTGATATATTCGCTTAAAAACGCTTCCCTCTGGTTACAGCAATTCATGAAAGTACCAAAATTCAAATTTTAAACATAATGTATCCGATGATTATAATTGGTTGCTGCAGATCCGGCAAAGAAAGATACGACGCAGTACTTTTGATTATTCGACATGAAGCACGCCAGGCAGAACTGTTCTGAGGGACGGAAGAAACAAGTTATTACTCTGAAGTTGCTCAATCTTCCGTTATAAGTCCTGCGTACCTGCAGTCATGTCTCAATAATTCTGCAATAAGGGGTCTCAGTTTATGTCACAACAATCCGGACTTTATAATTCAAGAGTATAGTCCACATAACCAAGGCGATTGCTTCGCTTATCTACTGTTTAAGAAGTTCGCTGTACCACCATATGAAATTTTCAAAGCAGTATCTGATTCCTTCCCCCCCCCCCTGTGCTCTAAGATATACGTACTTATTGACTTGTGCCAGTGTGCCAGTATAAAAAAAAGAATGATTCCACGCTTTAGAGGAATAAACGATAATATAATCCGGCACTAAGTATAGCCTATGGCCGCACATTACGTCTCAATAATTCGGTGTGAAGTGGTCACAGTTCATGCCTCAACAACCCGACAGTAAATGACAACTATAAACGCATGCATCGAGTAGTTCAGACAAAAGGCGCTCCCAAACTGTTATAAAATCAACAAAGCGCGACGCGCTCATGATATAAGAGTAAATCTAAATAAGAAGTAAAAAAAAATCGGTACGCAAATTTGGAAGCAAGTCCCTCGCTCACTTCTTTGAACAACATCGACCTCTGTGTATTTATAGAATCACTGGGAGGAAAAGGAAAGACACAAAGCTAAAGTTAACACAGCGTAGTGTTGCTGCAGGGCCCTTCTTGCTCTTCAGGGGAACTGGACACTTCCCGGGTTGCGTTCCCGCGGTGGCTGGCTCGTTGCGCAACTGCGCACTACGTGAACTTGTTTCCTCTTGTGACTCAGTGCCGCAGGACTAGGCAGATGTGCTCATATCTAATCTACAATATGCGGTGTCCCAACGGACGCACAGACTTCACAACAAATGTGGGGGCACAGACGGTCAACACATTCAAAAACACTGGGGACAATTCGGCGAACAGCACTCTCCAGAGCGTCTGAACGCTTCTCCGTAGCTCTTCATTCTACTCCAACTGCTTCGTCCTTAAGGGCAGCGTTCTGCTAATACGCGTATTAGTCGTATAGTACACAAATCACCTAATGTACCGTGTCAGCTGAAAGCCATCTACTGCGACTCGGTAGATTCGTCCTCATTTCCTTTGTTCCGGGGAGCCTGAATTTTCTGAAGAGAACAAACTCAGAGCGAATCGCTGCCTCGACTCTGACGCACGCCCTGCCGGAAATTCATAGACAATTACCAGAAGGGGATAGGGGTGGCGTTTGATAATATTCGACAATTGCCTATGAATTTCCCAATTGGGTGCCTAGGAATGGGCATTTCGATCAGGGGCGTAGCTAAGGTACTTGACGCCAAGGGACAAAGTCGTTTCGAGCGTCTCCCCCCCTCCCCCCAATAATGAACAAACAGGGAGAAGGGTGTTTTTGACATGTCTTACTGAATCATAAACCGGAATTAAAATTTCAATTACTGAACTCAAATTGCAGCAACATCAACTTAAATTGCGATTTACTTGGGTGTCTTCAGTTGAACACATCATAACTAGAGATATATCTGTGAAGTTTGTGCAGATAAAGTTAATGATAGGAGGTAGCTACTACGTGTATGAACGAATAATATGTGCAATTGTGCAATATAATCTGGGTATAAAGAGAATAAGAGCACGTTCGATTG
>LQNS02000141.1:35789910-35803601 GCA_001587735.2 Parhyale hawaiensis | reverse complement strand
GGACTGGCTGGCACTCCATGTTGCCTAAGTAGCGAACAGAAACGATAAGTACCGAACGGGGTGTTTCCTCACCCGCCTGCTCAGCTTCTCGTCGCGTCGCTTCTTTTCGCTTCGAAGAAAACGGAATCTTCAGGCTCCACTGCCTTCTTCTTCTCCAACTTGTTCCAGCGCCTCAGTTCACTCTTGTTTGCCTAAGTAGCAAACGGAAACGAAAAGAAACGAAAAGAAGCGAAAAGAAACGAAAAGTACCGAAAAGTAGCGAACGTCCCTCTACTTGAATAATCGAAGATCCGCCCTTTGAAACGACATAAAGGAAAAACAACTCCTAAACTGACGTGGGAAGTAGCAATATTTTTTCTTTATGGAATGAAAAATTGTGTTAGGCAAGGACCTCCCCTCCTCCCGCACGCAGTCAAACCTTCGTCCGTCATCAGTCCTACCTGGACGATCTGAGGAACACTGGCTCCAGGCCGCCTTATATAGAGTAGCACCTCCCAGAGGGATGGAGGGGGAGTGATGACGCCACAGAACCGAAAAAAAAACGAAAAGTACCGAACGGAAGGGAACTGGAGAGAATATTGTGAGGGAAGCACTGGGCTGGGTGCTCACCCCTCACCCGACTGCAACAGGTGCAGCAAATCGATGCTGTCGGTCTATTTCTGTACCGACAGTAAGCGCACTGCATATATGTACCGAAAGCGCTGTCCTACGCACGGGATATGCAAATATACAAAAGAAAACGACAATAATTTACTTAAAATGCCGACTAATACAAAAGTGCTAACAACAATATCATAATTACTTTCTAATACTCAATGGTGCACCTCCGTCATTATTCTTGCTTTGGTTATTGGCAGAAAGATTAGAGATTATACAGGAGCGTTTAAGCCTCTCTAATTCAGTGATAAGCTGTTCTAAGAGGAAAAGGAAGGGACATACATATAGCATGCCAAGATAACGTAGAGCCCATGCACAAGGATATCCCATAAGGATCAACGCGCATGGACACAGCAAGTCAGGAAAAAAGAGGAAGAACAAAATAAAGTAACATCAGTACGGGTACGACACTGAAAATAAGAAAAGTGGGCACAAAACACAGGCGTCCTGAAGGCTTATCTATTGGTTAAGGGGTCGCTGCTCCCAATAACGTAGAATAGGCGAACCTAAACAAAGCTAACCCCACCGCCTATGGCCCATTCTATGGCCCTGAGGGATCTGCTCGGGGCTCACTCAAGATATCAGCAAGATCTTGGTGCAATGTGTCACATTTTCATCGCGTGGGGCAGTGCTAAGCTGTAAGTTGTGGGTTTTCGCAAGGACTATTGTTTTCTGAGGCGTCTCAAACCCTGCCGAATAAAGATATTTCATTTACCCGAAAATTCACCAACTACAACAGACAAGCTCTGGCGGCTGCTCTTGGACATTAGCAGCCCAAGATCAACGAGGTCATCATTTGGATATTTTGTTGTTCAATCCTCAACAAAAACTTCTCCGAATTTACATTAAGGCTGAGACAGAATTTTCTATTTGATGCATCGGTTTCGTATATTACCTTCAAAAGTGAGAGGTGCGTGTTACACCACTCTACTGCTTGCGAGCTAACCCAAATGCGATGGGGCACGCCATGGTCTTCATTCTCGTAGCGCCTGCGCATCAATCTAAATAAAAGTACTCTATTTAATAGTGAACAGACAAAGCCGTGTTGTACACAGATACATACTTATTATATTGCGCTAAGTTGATGAGATGACGTAAAGTACATCTGCGCAGACCTACGGGCGTGAAGCACAACCCTGTGTGTTCCATTGCTTAGTGCGCAAACATCAACAGCTGTAGTGCGCTGCTGCAACCACCGCCGTCCACGTTACGGGTGACGGCTTCATACAGGAAGACCGAGTTACATACATGGCATAGCTGACTTTTGGCAATGGGAAGGATGCTCCCAGCCTGTGATAATTGCAAGCAGTGCTGCGTGAGGAATGTGATGCAGCGCACCGCATAACAGCGCGAGGCAGAATCGATGGGACGACTGAAAGGAACAAGTGTTCAATAAGCCAGAATGTTTCTGCTCGGCGTAACACAAGCCCCGTATAGAGGCTGCAATGTAATAAACTATAGGCACGAGAGCAGACCATGTAAGGTAGGGAACATCAGTCAAAAACGTCATCACACTCGCGTTGTCATCGTACAGTATAACTCCACAGTACTGAGACTAATTGCGAATACTCAAATGACATCAAATGCTAACTATTCTTGAAAAATGAAGTAATGGATCGTTGACCAGCAGGGAGCGGCTTCACAGCAGACTTTTTGGTCGTTTTTTCGCCACTTCTTCGGGCTGCAGTGGGCTCTGCTTTCTGTTTCTTTGCTTTACTTTCGTCTACAGGCATTTGTGAGATATCGGTTAGAAGCGAGCGCTTGCTGGTGCGCTTCTTAAGCTGGGGCAGTTTTTGCTTCACTTCGTCTTTGGCAGCCTCCTCAGAACTCCTGTCAGGAAGTTCGGCGATGATATCAAGTAGTTGCTGTGAGGAGGGGCGGGCGAGACTATCACTACAGCCATCAGTAGCTTCTACGACCTGCACAGGCGACAGATCGTCCGGTGCCCACGCCAGGCAGGACTTGTGCCTTTTATTTTGCAAGGGCGTAGCGTGGCGCTCTTTCAGCAGGCGTTCCCGTAAGGACCCCTCAATGAGTGGGTTATTCTCTGAGTCCTCGCACACATCGGGGGGAGGCGTTCGGAAGAGCGTAAGAACAGTTGGGACTCTGAGGGGAGTGTGTAGTGTGTTAGGACTCGCCTGACTCATGAACAGCTCATCACCATCGAAGTCCGACACGAGAGCCACAGCGCTGTGGCCACCGACACTGCAGGCGCCGGTGCAGCGGTCACACAGGCGCTGCAACAGACCCAGCACAGGAGGCAGGGCAGTGCCTGCTTTAGACGGGACCTTGTCAGCTCTGCTGGCCTTTGTTGTTCCTTCCAGCTCCTGACAGCAGAAGTCCAGCATTCTCTGTAGGTCTCGGTGCACGGATTCAATAGTCGAGGCCTTCACGGGACACTGCTGAGCATGGATGCCAGTGCACTGCTTGAGGACAAACCGTTTGATGCAGCTCAGGATCCTAGCTGCAGCAACACTGCAATACAAATAGATGTAAGTAACAATAGCAGGCATAACCGTGAGTACAGCTATTGCTACTACCGTAGTGTCTCATGTTAGTCACCATAATAAAAAGCCAGAAATGAACGCATGTATGTCAATAGCAACTCAAGAAAGCGGTGCTGCAAAATTGCTGGAAAGTTTTTTGTATTGCAATTTCTACGCCCCTTGAGGAACTGGGACACTACACTCGTCGATAATTTTGTAAAGACTCTTTATAAATACATCAAGTGTGTAACATCGTTTAGCAGACATAGGGCAGCTATACGTTGCACTTCACTTTGTCAGAGCCAAGACAACCTGCAACATTGGCTGGCAGTGACTTCAACTTCCTCTGAAGCAAATTAGAAAGACACCATCTGTCTGGTTTGAGTAGTAACAGGCAGGCTTTGAGGGAGCGAGCCACAGCACCAGCGACCAGAGAGTTTACAAATGAACTCTGAGCAAACATCGAGAAAACATTTACTGTAGTGCCTAGATCAAATAAAGTATTGGCTATGGTGCAAATTAACACACTTCCGTGCACTAGTGCTGCTCTGAAAATATTTGCGCAGAGCAAGACACAGAAGGGTGACTGCTCAAGCACCAGTCACTCAAAGCCAGAAGATGAGCACAAGACTCACCTGACGCTGGCAGCATCCTCCACAATGGTGGAGAGTTTGTTCATGTGGTCGACGAGCTCAGCGAGCGGTGCGACGTGCTTGAGTATGTTGGAGCCCTGCGGCAGCTGGTAGCCAGCACCTCCCAGCCGCCGCTTCTGCACCACGGACAGCACCGTCTGCCGAGGAGAAGGTAGCTATGTGAGTGCCATGACACACAAGCAGATAGGGCCAATACAGAGGAGACGGGGAATGATATCTGGACCTCCAGTTAATTAGAACTTACTTAAGTAGTTTATCCCCCAACTTGTGTAAAATTGGCCAGTCTGCGGTGATTACCAGACGCACTTAACCCTACCTGTAAGGACCAAACCTAAATAGAATTATTCTATTCAGAAGTTTATGGCTCAGTTTCCACAACAAAGGCGATAGCTTTTACAGAGGACAGATAAGGGGCATACAGTACGACGATACACACTGGAACCCACACACGAGGGTGTTTCCAAAAAGGATCAACGCACATTGGCATAGCAAGTCGGGAAGAAGAACAACAGAATAAAGTATCATCAGTAGAAGTATTAAAGTGGAAAGAAGCAACGTGGACACGAAATATACCTGGCAATGGCATACGGTAGCTAAGTTAATGGCTAAGGTAACCTACAGGGTAATGCTGAGATAGCTGCTCCTCATAACATTGGCTGAGCGACCGAACTAACCTAACCCTATGGCCCCCTCTATGCCCCCGAGGGGAGAATTGCGGCGTGTTTCATATTCATCCCCCCACTTTTGAAAGGCTGCGCCACTCAGCCGACCGCCGCTCGGCCTGGCGGAGCGCTAGAATGGCTGATACCCCGCGCGGCGGCCTGGCTGACGACCCGAAAATTTTTTCAAAAAGAAACGTAGGTAGTGATGAATTCCCCTACATCCTACAGCAACGATTTTCTAGAATTATCAAACTGAGTAAATTTCTTACGATCTTAATGAGAAGAACTTGTGAATATGTGATGAATATGTGAATGGCAGTACGATGCCAAGGGATTAGTCCTACTGTGTCAAGTGAGCGGCAGGTGGGAACAATGTAAACAAACTGTAAGGAAGTGAGGATGAAATGTGGTAGAGACAAAGTAATGCGAGGGCCACACTGTGCTCTCAAAGCCACAACTCGATGTCAGGAGGTGCAGGTCGAGTTGCTAGCGGCAGACAGGTAGCACCTACGCGGCGACAGGTCGCTTGAGGTTTTCAAAGAACAGCCAGTTGGCTGCACAGCCGTTAAAGTCTATTTCGTGTCTCAATTGTGATTCGGGAAAACATTTAAAATGCGTTTTTTCTTGTCCTGAAGTGTTTCCCACGTTAGTTATGAATTGAGAGGAAATTCAGTATAAATGTTGATCATTATGTTGAGTGATACAGTACTTCAATTTTTCGTTGTGGCTTCCAAAATTTAAGGTAGCTTAAGGTAGCTCTGAAAATCCTATGATCCGGGCTCGCACTGCATTGCTCAGAAGAATATTAATAGTGCCATTCTGAAGTACTATCCATTTATTCAAGGTACCGATAAATTGTAGAAAGTAGTGAGAGATTAGTTTACGTTGAAGCACTCTCAGCTGGTCCAATCCTGTGCTATTGTTGGCACTATCCTTTTATTTAAATCAAATTGTGTTCACACAAATTTAGATTTCGGGCCAAAGTTATCAAATATGGAAAAGCTAAAGCACACCTTCCGTCTCCACTGCTACAATCGTTAGTTTACATACACAGCTGGCCGCGCGTGTGTCACCTGCAATCGTTCACATACACAACCGAGCTCTCTGAGTGACGCGCTGCTCATACCAATGTCATGACGAGGGCCCAGCATCAGACAGCTTTATCTTGATAACTGCACCCATCGTCATCATACTTGACGGCTCACATTCCTCACAATAGGTCCTGCGAGTTATAGATAAACCCTCAGTAAAATGTTATTTTGAACAACATGGAGACCGTAAACAAAAACGGAAACTATTCGTTGTAAAGTGAAGAATGTGTTTATCAGCAAGCAATGCAAATTCGTAAATGGCCAACAGTGGGCACCAAGCGCTCAGTTTCATGGTACCAAACTTACATCAAAAATCGCTGAAAATTAGTTTTGCCTTTTAACGACAGCCTATACCAATGAATGTGTAGCTACTTACTGCTTATAAATGCCTTCCCTGCGTCACCATGAACAGTTTATCCGAGGTTGCTGGGTTAATTACAGTAGAGATATCTCCATAGAAGCTCCATCAACCAATCACAGGTTCTAGAGGCGGGCTGTCGAGTACTCATAGTGTACCGTGCATAGACTACACTTGAGCACTTTCAACATCTCGGTCAAGTTGACGTAGCTACAATACATATTATCAGAGTCAAACGGTAACAATTGCAATAGTAGCTATATACGTAGCTACTAGTATATCCTATTATTCCTATATGCATAAAAGCATCGAAAAAAAATTCAGCACGCCATTGGTGTAATAGGAAACAAGCATATTAGGATTCTATTAGTTGTTACAGCATAGAGAGAAAGTGAGGAGAATGTATTGATGCCAGCGACATGACGAGGAAGTAGCAACAATATACGATCATTGTAGGTCTCTGCAAGGTCCAATCGCTCTAATAGCAGCGTTCTCAAAGATGTTTGGGCGTCTCCCCAAAAATATTAGGTATAGCTGCTACTGAATAACTCAACATTACCTCCAACATCGTCTTTCTGTCATCTTACAGAACAGAGCCTGTCTTTATGTCTTGGAGGAACATCGACGCTAGCGGACGCCGGACACGAAAATGGCTCGGCTGAACGCCTTATGAATAGCGAGTACAGACACAAGAGACACGCGCCAATGTAATGAAACGATGGAACGAGAACTTGCGTTCCATGTTAAACTTTGCACGTGCCACTTCTTTTAGTTTCAATAGAATAATATGATAGAAAAGACAGTGCAACAATCAGTAGCTACCTACCGTCGATATGATGAGAGCAGTGAAGTTCTCACCCTCACCACATAGATACTCGTGCAGCAGTGAGACCTGCAATGATGCTGCATTTTAGCTATTGGCCAGCCGAAGACACGACGTCGCCACAAACCAAAGCCCCTCCCATCCCCCTCATTCCTCTCTCGTGCTGGCACTCAACAGGCAATAATATCTCAAGGGCGTGTCGTGTCACGCTTGTGGCAAGAGATGCGATAACATGACGGCAGTACCTGGAACATGGACATGTTGATGCGGCGCGCCTCCTGCCGTATGTCTGCAAAGGCGGCTTGGGACAGCGCCGTGCCTGGCAGGCTGCAGTTGACAGCCAGCGCCATCTCGTCACGCGTGTTGACCAGCAGCCTCAGCTGCCCCACCATCACCTGCAGGCAGCATAGCTTAGTGCTCTTCAATGCGCTACGGCAGCAACTGGAGGGTCCTGGGCACTTGTTTTCCATACCAAAACAAACTGAATGCTTTTACCCACAACAGTAAATAGTACAGAAGATAATTTGAGGGCTCCGAGCCAAAAGTGGTTATGTCAATTTTGGGCGAAATTGGGTTTTACTCGCCAAGTGAGGGCTTGTGAGGTGCATGCCATATCTCTTCTTAATGAAGAGATATGACATAGACACTTGTGACACTAAAAATATAGCTACCTCACCAGCATCCACTTGGTGAGTAAAACCCAATTTCGCCAAAAATGGACATAACCACTTCTGGCTCTAAGCCCTCGAATTATGAGGAATTAAACTAAGCATTGTATTAGAATTCCACAGGACAGTTGAGCTCCTCTGTAACTCCAGGTACCTCACTGCATGTACAGAGTACCGAGCTCAGAAGGTGCGCATCACTGAACACAGACCAGGAGGCGCACTTCAGGCTGCATATCATGGCTCCCTCACGGACCTACGAAACTTGGTAAATTTCACCAGAGAGAAATAAGCTACGGCAGCTGTTACTAACTGGAGTCTTTTTCAACTCCCTCTCTGTTAACATATCGTAGCTGAAACAAGTTAGGAAAAGTGTCACTAACATAATTATATACCTGCCGCCCACCTGCCTGATGTAGAGGAATGTTTCACTGCCACGAGCGCGTATCCTGCGGGGGGCAGAGCGCAGCAGGGGGCGTGAGGCAGGCGTGCGACACACAGCAGGACTGGACTGCACCTCCGAGCACACAGAAGGAACACCACCCGCTGCAGCAGGAGAGGCAACGGCAGTAAGTGCAGACTTGTTCATGGGCGTCACGCAGGGCCCTGGGCCGCCGCTAGCGCCGTCAGCACAGCACTGCCTATAGAGCTCCTTGCAGTCGACATCGTGGGTGTGTAGCCTTGCAAACTGCAGCGTCTGACCCCCCACTGCGACAGAGAACTGAGGCGGGAGCTTCGAAGCCGTGCGACCACACTGCGAGCCCTCCGCTCCTGTCCAATACAACAGACTGACGGTAATATAAGATATAAATCAACGAAGGACATGAAAGTGTATTTCAAAACTAACACTGAACCCGAGTTATCATTGAAATTATGACCAAGCAACAGAGAGCACTTTGACCCATTCGTAATGAATCAATCTGCCTGTCTCGTATGAATGGCAGCATTTGAAATGTTGTACATGGACTCGCTCTGAGAGAAGTGGTTAATAATGCATGACAGCAAGAAGTCCTACGGTAAATACCTGCTAAACTGCTCAGTCGCTACAACACAGCTGTAGCAGCAGCAGAACATAAGCATGTCAGCTAATATATAGAAATTATATTCATCCAATAAACTACGGCCAGCCTCACACACTTGCACTGGACACAGCACCGTCTGGATTGCTGGCGGCAGCACGGAACACAGCACAGCCAGGCATGAGCAGCAGGGGGTACAGCAACTGCCACTCCACAGCACTGACGCCGCCCTCCACCATCAGTACCTGACGGGTCATAGAGCAGTGTAGGTCAGCCGAAGCACTACACATCCAACAGCGGGGGACAGCCTCCCTCCGTAGGCCCAATCATAAACGAGAGTCGCTCACAGTAATGAGCCCGAGATAAAACCTGCGTCACCAGAAGGAAGACTTCCTAAACACTCCTTGCCTGGCTTGTATCCAACACATAGCTACGTTGCTACTCACACCATCAATGCATTGGGATCAAGGCTCATCTTAGCCATACATCTAAAGTTTCCTTTGCAAGAAGTCTTCATCGTTTTCCTTTTCACCTATATTAAGTCCGGCATTTTGCCAGTCAAGCGAACCAATTTGAAAGGCCCAATCGTAATTATTTCAGTCATAGATAGAAGGTAACAACCAAAGGGATCTTAACTTGACCTACAGTATGAATCTATTAGCTACCTCATACAAATAACACAGAAATGTAGCTGTAAAGGAGAGAGTGCGAATGGAGCAAGAAAACCTCCATAAATTTGTGTTGACCCGCACAAGCGCTGGAGGCCACACTCACTGGGTGCAATAGCTGGCAGCAGTCTGCTGCTTGTTCAGTGAAGGCTCCCGTACTGAACTGGGTGCTACGCAGACGAGCTACGGTTGATTGCTAGAGAAATGACCGGAGCTTTTGCAGTGGATCCATAAATGAATTAGTAAATGTAGTAAGTGCTAAATTTACTACAAGAGTGGAGAAGAGTCACTGACCGTCTAACCCCGTGCAGTGGCAACAACTGACGTAAGAAGAATAAGTACGAATTCTAAATCTGCAGGCGTTAACAATAGGCCCCTGCAGTTGAGCGACTTGGCTTAAGTTACATTAACAATAGACCTCTCCTAGATGTGGAATACTCTTCTCACAGTGTCAACTGGCTTTTGTTTCTAAGTACTTTCGAAACTTATGCAAGTCTTGCAAGAGTAACCAAGTGCGATACAACAGAATTAATAGCTAGAGCTACAAGCCACAACACAGCACCTACCATTGACTGGAGTCGGACCACCAGGGGGTGTGCAGGATCCACGAGACAGCGCCTGAGGCAGCGATGTAGACCAAATATATCAACGTTGTTGGAACTCTTAATAAATGAGGTATAGGTCTCCACCAGCTCCGCCATGTCTCGCACTGCAGAGTCCACACTCTTTGCACTGCTGGTAATGACACAGGTGGTGAGAAGCAGCTCCGCATACTCATGTGTAATGTCTTATCATAATAATATGAAGTGAGCTGTAACATTTGAAGAACGAATTAGGCGCCCAAACTATATATATATATAGTGTTGAAGAAGCAAAGCATCATCTTATTTCAGCTATTAGCACAGCCACCATGCAGCACTACTTACTTACACTAAAAAAACACAATGAGAGAGAAATATCTTCAAATCAACAATGCACCCAGTAATATTATCGCGGCTAGCACGAATTCATAATATTTTTTTGCTTTAACTTATGTATATCTTATGCCATGCCCTGACCGCATGCATTCTAACAGCAGAATTAGAGGCACTTCCGGCTCAATCTTTATACATCGCAGTCACATAAACCTAGAACGTTCTCGTTCACAAAATGCTTGCAAGGCATCTTGCCTCCCCGCAAGGCATGCATTTGTCTCGCTCCATCAGTCATTTCAACAAGAAAATTCCTTTAAATCTTCCGGTTGCCCGTCGCTAAAGTCCTAACGACCCCAGATAGCTTCCAGCATGCCAATAACATCGCTCTAATGTCTCGTATGAGTTTAATGAGCACGCTTCTGAATTTCGCTACGCTAATCCCTCGCGGCCGCATCTTCGGCTTCCCCCGGAAGCCGAAGATGCACATAGTGCTCGTCATGGTCTGCAAAAATCACAGCAAGCCATATTTTTATTGTAGATCTCCGCGCCTGTGTCGAATGTTCTGGAAAAGGAAGAGACCGTTAGGGCCCATTGCCACGTCATCAAATTTACCGGCAAGATTTCAGGTATATAAACCAATCGCTAGTCACAAGCAGCATCACTGCAATCCCAACAGCCTCAGTACGTGGAGCTTCAAAGCCCTGAAGTAAGTATAACAATGTTCTGGTTTATATCGTGTTACCAGTGTGTCTCAGAAGTTGACTTACGTGTAGCAAATCCAAGTGCAGAAGTGTTATGACTTTGGTATTTTGTGTCACCAGTAGGAAATATCTCGTCTTGCACAACCAAGTGATATTTACCGCCCTTTCGTGCTGCAGCTGAAATAGTTACTGTGTATTTTAGCAATTCGCTACATGCAGTGAGTACGCCAGTACATATACTAGTGAGTTCCCAATCACAGCGTTTGTACTCTTAAATTTTGGCAAAGTTCTCAGCCATGCGTGTGGTCAAAAATACACCAACATAATTCTGAGTCTCAACTTATGGGTGCTTAGAAGCCCATTCTCGCATTAGAGTCTCACTGTAAAAGTAAGCTTTCATGTATTCCAGTGTCGTGTAATATGTACTGACATTTCTACTATAAGCATGACTTCATTAGTGCATACGCAGTTAGTTTTTGCTACAATGCGGCCATAGCTACTGCAACTATGTCCTAGTATACTATCAAGGTAAACTCCATATTCGTGCAGGGTTGCGGAGTCGGAGGCTTCAAGGTCCGACTCCGACCCCTGGCCCTCCAGAATTTCCGACTCCGACTCCTGGTCCTCAAGATCTTCCGACTCCGACTCCTAGTAGATATTTGATGTAAACATTAAACATGTCCAAATAATTTTTGCTAATATAAACATATATCAAGTTAAAGATGTTAGGTGTTTTGTACATATACAATATTTTGCAGCATTTGGAATAGGCTATTAAAGTGAGGACATGAAGACATTAAACAAATTTTGGTAAAACTTTTGCACCTGGTACATTATGTGAGGGGGGCATGGGGGGCAAAAATTGAGGGGGGGCAAAATACTCAATTCTCTACAGATTGTTCTGAAATTTACTTAGTGTATGTATTTTTGAAAAAGAAACACATTTTACTCCTACAATTTCTTTGATTTAGGCCTTAATTTTCGAGATAATGGAAGTATATACAGTATAATGATATAGCTGTGCATATTTTCTAAATTTCAAAGGAATAGAACTGAATGAGTTTTCATGCTACAATAAAAACAATGACAGTTTTGGAATCCTTGAAACAGTCTTAACAAAACTACTGAGCTGGGCACTCCATTTTCTATTCTGTCCAATCACTACCTAACTAAAATATAGGGGGAAAATCAGTTTTCGGCTGCATTGAAAAAGGGCTAAAATGAAAAATCCTGCTGTATAGTTTTCTTAGGAATGCTTCAAGGATTCTAAAACTGTCATTGCTTTTATTGTAGCATGAAAACTCATTCAGTTCTATTCCTTCGAAAAAATATATGGGTATATATTCATATATATTTGCATTATCTCAAAAACTAAGGCCTCAATAAAAAAAAGTGTGGGAATAAAATTTGTTTCTTTTTCAAAAATACATTGACTATGCAAATTTCAGAACAATCTGTCTAAAACTGCTCATTTTGCCCCCCCCATGCCCCCCCCTCACATAATGTACAAGGTGAAAAAGTTCTACCCAACATTTTCTCAATGGCCTCATCACATGGAATAGGAAAATACATGGTAGCTATAGCTGTAAAAGGCAAATGTTAAAAAAAAATATCCACATTTACATTTTTTTTTTAATTTGTGACTGAAAATTTAGATTTGAATGATATTTGTTTATAAATGGCATCCCGAAGTCGGAGTCTGACTAAAAATTCCGACTCCGACTCCTAGAGCAAGTGAGATTCCGACTCCCCCTCAAATCCTCCGACTCCGCAACCCTGTATTCGTGTTGCAGTTAGTCACCCCAGAACGAAAGAACGTCCTGTAAGAGCATGCCTAGTGCTGTATCGATCCGTGATCATCACTTCGTAGTTACGTACTTAACTAATTTATGTGTGCAACATTTCAGTGTATCAAATGATATGTACCAAGCGTGTGCTTGCTCCAACGCTTACCGCGTGTCACGTTGCTATCACAGTTAACTCTTGTGTATGTGTGACACTGTATGTATCGTATAGATAGAAATAGACTCTAGTCCCGCGCTATTACGTCCAAATTTCTTTCAAATGTACCAGAATTTTCTCGTCTTACATCCGTACATAACTACATAAGAACAACAAACATAGTTTTGTTGGACGTATTTTCTTCTAATTGAAACGCCTAAGCACATTACTTGCACCATGCTCAAATATTGTTACGACGATAACACTAAATTGCAGTGTTGCGTTCTTCCATTCTCAACTTTGTTTTAATGACTAAGAAATAATGAACACTTCTTTTGATGCCAGTCCGCAATATAGACTATTTCCATATGTGTATTATGCCTAATTGGCGGTACATCTTTGTGTAGCTCACTATTTGTTAAAAAATGCGAGTGCAGTGCTGAAAAAGTCCGGCTTGTTTTTATTCTACCTTCAGCCACACGCATGCATGGACAAATGTGCTGGTATATTAGATGAAAAATACTTACTGACAGTGAACACTAAGACGAAACTGTTTTTGTCAAATAGCAAGTGGAGAACACTGTACATTGCCAGTTTTGGCATCATGGAAAATTTCAGGTCGAACTCCCAAATACTGGATACAAAAAAATGACCTATTAACCATTAGGTATTCATACAAAGACATATAACAGCTTTAATAAGAGTAGAATGTACTCTTACCTTGGTTTCTTACTTGACAGCGAGCCACTGTCAGCCTCAAATGTGCCAGTCAGGAGAGCATTCCAAGCAGCCAACAAGTCACTTGCAGCGGCACTAAAGTCTCCAGTTACCTGAAAGAGAGCAACGTGCCTCACAAATCAAACATGCCGTCCCGCCTATGTATGTATACAAAGCTAATGCGAGTACCCGCTGCTTTCCTTGACCCCAAAGCAGCAGCCAAACAGCACGGCTCCCTCGCTTTACCAGGCGAGATTGAGCAAGAACTTAAATTGACACAGAGATGGCAGGCAAAGGGACCAACTTCCACTCCAGCAGTGTTCAGCTTCCGGTATT
>LQNS02000141.1:35771636-35783022 GCA_001587735.2 Parhyale hawaiensis | reverse complement strand
AATTATATTCATCCAATAAACTACGGCCAGCCTCACACACTTGCACTGGACACAGCACCGTCTGGATTGCTGGCGGCAGCACGGAACACAGCACAGCCAGGCATGAGCAGCAGGGGGTACAGCAACTGCCACTCCACAGCACTCACGTAGCCCTCCACCACCAGTACCTGACGGGTCATAGAGCAGTGTAGGTCAGTCGACAGCGGGGGACAGCCTCCCTCCATAGGCCCAATCATAACTAACGAGAGTCGCTCACAGTAATGAGCCCGAGATAAAACCTGCGTCACCAGAAGGAAGACTTCCTAAACACTCCTCGCCTGGCTTGTATCCAACACATACGTTGCTACTCACACCACCAATGCATTGGGATCAAGGCTCATCTTAGCCATATATCTAAAGTTTCCTTTGCAAGAAGTCTTCATCGTTTTCCTTTTCACCAATATTAAGTCCGGTATTTTGCCAGTCAAGCGAATCAATTTGAAAGGCCCAATCGTAATTATTTCAGTCATAGATAGAAGGTAACGACCAAAGGGATCTTAACTTGACCTACAGTATGAATCTATTAGCTACCTCAAACAAATAACATAGAAATGTAGCTGTAAAGGAGAGAATGCGAATGGAGCAAGATAACCTCCATAAATTTGTGTTGACCTGCACAAGCGCTGGAGGCCACACTCACTGGGTGCAATGGCTGGCAGCGGTCTGCTGCTTGATCAGTGAAGGCTCCCGTACTGAACTGGGTGCTACACAGACGAGCTACGTTTGATTGCTAGAGAAATGACCAGAGCTTTTGCAGTGCATTCCATTAAATGAATTAGTAAATGTAGTAGAGTGCTGAATTTGCTACAAGAGTGGAGAAGAGTCACTGACCGTCTAACCCCGTGCAGTGGCAACAGCTGACGCAAGAAGAATAAGTACGAAGTAACATGCTAACTTAAGGCATTGTCACCATAGCAGCATTTTTAATCTGCAGGCGTTAACAATAGGCCCCTACAGTTGAGCGACTTAACTTGGCACAAGTTACATTAACAATAGACCTCTCTTATATGTGGAATACTCTTCTCACAGTGTCAACTGGCATTTGTTTCTAAGTAGCTACCTTCAGCCAAATTAGCATAAACCTGCCTCGAAACATCTTATGTAGCTTCTTAGCAGTTTTTCATTTTAATTAACTTATTAACCATTTTTTACAAGTATTATTCCACTGCGATTTTTCACCTCAACTGTGTAGTGAAATCACAGTTTTATTGGGAGAAGTTGATCGCGCGGTTTTCCGTTAATAACTTCAAAACAAAAAAAACGTACCTTTCCACAAATTGACATGAACGTACCTTGAAACATCATATATAAGTGTGAAAAGTTTCAACTTCCTAGCCTCAGTCGTTTTTTAGTAATTTCAAAGTATGCGGAAAATGCGATGAATCACCCCGGTCGACGCTACTATCGAAACTTATGTAAGTCTTGCAAGAGTAACCAAGTGCGATACAACAGAATTAATAGCTAGAGCTACAAGCCACAACACAGCACCTACCATTGACTGGAGTCGGACCACCAGGGGGTGTGTAGGATCCACGAGACAGCGCCTGAGGCAGCGATGTATACCAAATATATCAACGTTGTTGGAACTCTTAATAAATGAGGTATAGGACTCCACCAGCTCCGCCATGTCTCGCACTGCAGAGTCCACACTCATTGCACTGATGGTAATGGCACAGGTGGTGAGAAGCAGCTCGCCATACTCATATGAACTGTCTCATCATAATAGATATAAAGTGAGCTGTAACATTTGAAGAACAAATTAGGTGCCCAAACTATACACCTAGTGTAGAAGAAGCAAAGCATCATCTTATTTCTGCTATTAGCACAGCCACCATGCAGCACTACTTACTTACACTAAAAATAAAAAAAAACACAATGAAAGAGAAATTTCTTCAAGTCAACAATGCACCAAGTAATATTATCGCGGCTAGCACGAATTCATAATATTTTTTCACTTTAACTTATGTATATCTTAACGCCATGCCCTGAACGCATGCTTTCTAACAGCAGAATTAGGGGCCCTTCCGGGTAAATGTTTATGTTTCGCAGTCACATAACTCAAGAACGTTCTCGTCCGCAAAATGCTTGCAAGGCATCTTGCCTCCCCGCAAGACATGCATTTGTCTCGCTCCATTAGTCATTGCCACAAGAAAATTCCTTTAAATCTTCCGGTTGCCCGTCGCTAAAGTCCTAACGACCCCAGATAGCTTCCAGCATGCCAATAACATCGCTCTAGTGTCTCGTATGAGTTTAATGAGCACGCTTCTGAATTTCGCTACGCTAATCCCTCGCGGCTGCATCTTCGGCGTCCCCCCGAAGCTTGTACATCCGCATAGTGCTTGTCATGGTCAGTAAAAACCATAGCAAACCATAATATTTTTATTGTAGATCTCCGCGCCTACGTCGAATGTTCTGGAAACTGAAGTGACCGTTAGGGCCCATTGCCATGTCATCAAATTTGCCGGCAAGTTTTTCAGTTATATCAACCAATCGTTAATCATAAGCTGCAACACTGCAATGCCAACGGCCTCAATACGTGAAGCTTCAAGACCTGAAGTAAGTATAACAATGTTCTGGTTAATATCGTGTTACCAATGTGTCTGAGAAGTTGACTTACGTGTAGCGAATTCACCTGTAGAAGTGTTATGACTTCGCAATTTTGTGTCACCTCTAGGAAATATCTCGTCTTGCAGAGCCAGGTGATATTTTCCGCCCTTTCATGCTCTAGCTGAAGTATTTACAGTGTAGGTAATAGGTATTTTAGCAAATCGCTACATTCAGTGATTACGCCAGTATAGCGAGTTCCCAATCAGAGCGTTTGTACTCTTAAGTTGGGATAATGTTCTAAGCTATTCATGTGGTCAAAAATACACCAACATAATTCTGAGTCTCAACTTGTGGGTGCTTAGAAGACCATTCTCGCATTAGAGTCTCACTGTAAAAGTAAGCTTTCATATATTCCGGTGTCGTGTAATATGTACTGACATTTCTACTTAAGCATTACTTCATCACTGCATACGCAGTTAGTTTTTGCTACAATGCGGCCATAGCTACCGCAATTATGTCCTAGTAAATTATCAAGGTAAACTCCATATTGGTGTTGCAGTTAGTCACCGCAGCACGAAATAACGTATGTAAGAGCATGCCTAGTGCTGTATCGATCAGTGAACATCACTTCGCAGTTACGTACTTAACTAATTTATGTGTGCAACATTTCAGTGTATCAAATGATATGTACCAAGCGTGTGCTTGCTCCAACGCTTACCGCGTGTCACGTTGCTATCACAGTTAACTCATGTGTATGTGTGACACTGTATGTATCGTATAGTTAGAAATAGACTCTAGCCCCGCGCTATTACGTCCAAATTCCTTTCAAATGTGTCAGAATTTTCTCGTCCTACATCCGTACATTAACTACATACTTGACATTAAGAACAATAAACATAGTTTTTTTGAACGTATATTTTTTAAGTGAAACGCCCTAAGCCTATTACTTGCACCATGCTCAAATATTGTCACAACGATAACACGAACTTGCACTGTTGCGTTCTTCCATTCTCAACTTTCTTTTAAAGACTTAGAAATAATGAACACTTTTATTTTGATGCCAGTCCGCAATATAGACTATTTCCATATGTGTGTATTATGCCTAATTGGCGGTACAACTTCGTGCAGCTTACTACTTGTTAAGAAATGTGAGTGCAGTGCTGAAAAAGTCCAGCTTGTTCTTCATTCTACCTTCAGCCACACGCATGCATGGACAAATATGCTGGTATATTAGATGCAAAATACTTACTGACAGTGAACACTAAGACGAAACAACTGTTTTTGTCAACTAGCAAGTGGAGAACACTGTACATTGCAAGTTTTGGCATCATGGAGAATTTCAGGTTGAACTCCCAAATAAACAAAATATTGACCTATTAGCGATCAAGTATTCATACAAAGACATAGAACAACTTTCATAAGAGTAGAGTGTACTCTTACCTCGGTTTCTCACTCGACAGCGAGCCACTGTCAGCCTCAAATGTGCCAGTCAGGAGAGCATTCCAAGCAGCCAACAAGTCACTTGCAGCAGCACTAAAGTCTCCAGTTACCTGCAAGAGAGCAACGTGCCTCACAAATCAAACATGCCGTCCCGCCTATGTATGTATACAAAGCTAATGCGAGTACACGCTGCTTTCCTTGACCCCAAAGCAGCAGCCAAACAGCACGGCTCCCTCGCTTTACCAGGCGAGATTGAGCAAGAACTTAAATTGACACAGAGATGGCAGGCAAAGGGACCAACTTCCACTCCAGCAGTGCTCAGCTTCCGGTATTTTAGATTTCCAGACCTCACTTCATAACAGATGAGGCTGTCAGCAAGGGTACTTCTTCACTAGCTATAACTCTGACTCTTGAGTCCAGTGCATGCATGTCACCATTTCACTCCGACTCCACAGATTGGTACACACTGAAATGGGAGTTAGACCACATGACAACCAGCAAGCCTGCCCATGTTATGTTCTTCTTATTATAGAGGTTAGTTTATGCCTTCCTAAGCCATCACAAGTTTGATATTCTAAAAACGTATAACCCATGCACGAGTCAACGCGCAAGAGAACAGCAAGTCGGGAAAGAAGAGGAAAACCAGAACAAAGCATCATCAGTAGGAGTAACAAGATGGAAGAAGGCAAAGTGGGCACGAAAGACAGACGTCTTGCAGGCCTAGCTAACGGCTAAGGTAACGTACAGGGTCCCCATGGAGGCGCTTCTCTCAACAACATAGGATGGACGAACCTAACTAACCCAAACCCTATGGCCCGTTTTATGCCCCCTGAAGGGTCACTCTGGAGCAGCAAAAAAAATCCGACTCCTTAGGATTTCAACTCTGCAACACAAATAACTTTGTTTACGGACACATGTACACTGTCTTTGAAACAATCCATCTACATTATACTAAAACTCTGTGAGCCTTGCTTGTTTGTGTCCTGTTTGACACAGCTTCTTCACTTTTAGATGGAGAAAAATTAAAGCCCCAGTGGTGCACATGGATGTATGCCCTGGGAAGTTTTAGAGTCCGCCATACAATCCATGTCATCGTGCAGGAGTCAGATCGAGACGGATATTTATGGAGCGTAGTAATTTGGATACCGACCCATTTATAGCTACGTCGAGTGCAGGAAGGAATAGAAATTTTATTCCTGGCCAGTATCAGTAGCTTAGCTGATTTTTTACTTTTGTCTTCATTACAGACAGAAATTCGAGGGCTGAAGACCTACTTCGATTGTATCTGTGATACGGTAGTTCCTAAGCTCAACTGCATGAATGGGCGCATTAAATTCGAAATGGCTAGAGAAATACAACTGGAATACATAATATATAAATTTACGATGCTTACAGCCTGGGCGTTGAATATTCGTTAAAAAAGCAAAGAATCTGTTTATAGTGAACTGTACGGGCAGAAGTGGACGGCCGAATAGCGTGTGGTCTATGACCAGCTAAATAACACCTGCTGTTTTTTTTCGGGAAAGCAAAGAAGATATTGATGACGCCCCAACGGGTCACGGGCCGTTTAGTATTATACTAAAAGTCTGTGAGCCTTGCTTGTGTCACGTTTATTTGTTTTTTTTTTCTTGACACAGCTTTTTAGCTTTTAGACGGGAAAAACTTCGAGGGATGAAGATTTACTGCGCTTAGATGCCTAGGTGGCAGTAAACTGACTGTATCTGTAATATGGAATCTCGCCGGCAGAAACAGGCACGCTGGAAATATAACTGAAATATAACGTAACATATAAATTGACTTTGCTTACAGCCTGTGTGTCATAATATTTCCTCAACTAGCTACTTGAGAACCTAATCAACAAACTTATGTAGCTAACCAATAACTTACGAACTAAGTTTCACCTTGAAGAACACGACTCCCTTGGCCTGAAGCATTGCATAGGCTATGCAAATTTTTACTCTCCACAACTGACGGAACACGTCCTGCCTCATGCTTGGTTGCTTATTGAAACAGCGCAGTAGAAAAATTTCATTATTGATGTTTTGTTGAACTGTTATACGAATGACGGTAAGCCTGCGGTACGGTAGTCTGGAGCACGGTTTCATTCACATGGAAATCAGTGGCTCTCAACACTAGCCTCCATACTAAAAGTAAAATATACAAAATACTAAGCGCACAATACTCTTCACGAGAGGGAGGTGTAGTAGCTAATATTCTATTTTCGTGAATTAAAGAAAAGAAAGACATAAAATTATTGGAAATAGTTAACCACTGCCAGTAAAGCTACGCAATCAAGGCTTTGCAACCCTCAATGAGGTGGTGACTTACTCATTGAGAACTTAGCTCAAAACAGATCATTTACCTTTAATGGATGAAATCATGAAAATATACAATTGAGAGAACTGATTGTGAGTACCTCTTTGTTGTGCCGGGCCAAACACAATAGAAGAGCCTGCTGCTGCTCCTGTATGGAGAGCAGTGTTGCCTTAGCAGCCAGAGCACCGGCCTGCCTGCACAGCACCACCAGACCTTCAATGATACTCTGCGCAGAGTCGCTGTGAGCTGCATTACAGGTGTCACTGCTGGGCTTGGGACTTCCGTTAGCTTGGCGGGGAGTTTTGGGTGAGCAATAAGACTTCTTGTTTGTGCTCTCACCAAATGATTCCTCAGCCACGAGATGTGTAACTGCTGGTAATGCATCAACGACTGGTCATTACTAATAGAAAAACATCACAAAACTGGTCATTACTAATAGAAAAACATCACAAATGGTTGCCCAACTACACCATCTAATATTAAGGCACGGGTGGCTACCAATTACTTATAGGTACAGTGGGACTATAAATATCTACACTAGGTACCGTATATTAAAATACGGTACATATAATCACTGAGTATGTTTCCATATTCGTTAATGGATATGGGAGTATACCGTAACAGTTTTTTGTTCAGTAATATCGTTCCATCCTTTATAGATACTGAAACATACCTATAAATTTTAGATGAACTAAGTTTGGGTATGTGTCAACAGGGTGGGACCTAAATGGTAAATGACTATAGTGCGCTATGGGAGTCCTTATATAAGCGCCGGATGGTAAGGGAAGTGGAGAAAAAGAGGCTAGTACAGTGGAGGAAAAAGCGTCAGTCATGGATCGTGACAAGTGGTATGGCTGTAGTCATTGTTATGTATATGTTTTGTTTTATGGATAATATAGTGATTCTAGAGCATAAGGGAGCATTGATGTGTTTGGGAGGACGTCTAAAAAGGGAATGAGCAGAGGTACGTGGAGGAACCAGGCGTCAATTCTTGTACAGTCGGCGTCTCGGCGAATGTGATGCTAACCGGGAATGGTGTAAAGCGGCTCGTCTGAGGCCATAGTGTTATGACTAGGTTTTGTTCTGTGTATGTAGAGGGACTCTAATGTTGTCAGCTCGACTGTATTGAAGAAGTCTATGATTGAGAAGTCATTCCTGCTGATGGGATGGTTGTTTTGCTCAGCATACAGGCGGGGAGGTGAATGTGGAGGTTTTGAGTGGTAAACCGGTTTGACTGGATACACCTAAATGTTGGTCAATATGGGATTTGAAATGTTGTCCAGTGCTACCTCTATGTACACAGAACAAAATCTAGCCTCAACACTATGGCCTCAGCCGTACAATTTTACACAATTCCCGGTTAGCATCACATCCGCCGACTGTACAGGAACCGACGTCCGGCCCCTCCACGTACCTCTGCTCATTCGCTTTTTATATTTCCTCCTGAACAGATCAATGCTCCCTTACGCTCTAGAATCACTATATATCCATAAAACAAAACCTAGCTTCAATATAGTGTAATGACTAGAGCCATAACACTCATCACGATCCATAACTGACGCTTTATCCTCCACAGTACTTGCCCGTTTTCCTCCGCTTCCCTTACCATCCAACGCTTATATACTAAGGACCCCCATAGCGTACTATCATCATTTGCCTTTTAGGTCCCCCCCTGTTAACAGATGTTCAAACTTAGTTCATCTAAAATAAAATTCTTTTAGGCATACGTACCTATATATAATTTGCATCAGAAGCCAAAACACGTTCCAATTTGGCTAACCAAATCAAGTCATTAAAATTCACTCCTTTCATAGGAATATGAGCATCCTTTTGTTTTAATGTAAGTAGTATGGAAATGGTTGACTTTTTTCTTCCAAAAGCAACCAGCCAAAATTTGCTTCTCCATCCATAATTTTCCTTGCCGTGGAAGTGGTCATCTTAGACTACTGATTTTCATTCTCTGTAGCTTCTAACACTGCAGAAGTTTTGCCTCTCATTTTATTTGCGGATTTTAAAAACTCCCTTTACCACCCGCTTACTAATTTTACACCGGCCGACCGTCACTGAGGATATTCACTTTTAGCCAGGGTTAAATATAATTGTGCGAGTCCCTTTTTTATGAGGAACATTTTTATATGAATAACCTCTGTGAACCAAGTTTTAGTTGTAGGCTAACTGGTGGCTGTGAATCTGAGTGATTTTGCAGCTAAAGTCTGCTTTTTAAGATAGCAAAGAAGAAAAGTTTCTTGATAGATTGTGTTTTGGAGGTGAGGTGGTGTGCCCTGGTGTATATAACTGGGCTGCTCGGTGGACACAAGATGGTTGCAGTTGGGGATGGTGTGAGCGTGAGAGACAAGAAGGATGGCAAGTTGTATAACTGTACGGTGGTTGCTGTGAAGAATGGAAAGGTGAAGATCCATTATAGGGGATGGAAGAAGACTTATGATGAGTGGCTGTGTCCGGATGACCCGCGGATAGTGGAGAATTTCGAGGAAGAGGCTGTGTCGCCGTTTGCTGAGTGACTGGATAGCTATGCGTGTTTGGAGCTGTCGGCGGTGGAAGTCCAGCGTCGTTGCAAACTTGGAGAGTCTTTGCGGCCACCGGTTGGTACAGCTGTGGGGCGCCCTGGTGGCCACTTGGCGTCAGTTTGTCGTTTGTGCAGTTTGGAGTTTAGTGAGGTGTTTGTTGCATGCTCTCGGTGTCGGGGAAAGTTTCATGTGGATGCAGCTTGTTTAGGGGTGGCTCAAAAGATGGTTGATTGTATGTTGGAGGAGGGAGGAATAGCTGTAAGGTATTTGTGTGCTGAGCAGATGAAGTCAAGACTGGTGGAGTGCCAGAGCAGTCTGGTTTGTTTCAGGCCTTTAGGCAGGTTCTTGAGTCGGTTGGTGCTTTGACGCAGAGGGTTGGTGAGCTGACAGAGAGAGTCGATGCTAGCGCAGGGTCAAAAAGGGCAGCTTTCGACCGTGGTGATGAGTTGGGAGGGGGCGGGAAGTGCTGAGGAACGATATTTGAGGGGAGTTGAGGGAGATGAAAGAGCAAGAGAAGCGTGAGGATTCAGTAGTTCTGAGGAGTTTTCATGTCAATTCTGTACAGGAGGGCTGAGGAGGCAGTAAATAAGTTCAGTGAGATTTGTTCATACTTGGATGTTAGAGTTGATATTTCCAATGTTATAGCTGTGGGGAATGGAAAGTTGGTCAAAGGCAGGGTGGTAGATGGAGAGTCGAGGAGTCTACGGGAAGCAGATTTTTAGGTCATGAGGAGCTTAGTGGTGGCTCAAAGTAGCTATTGTTTAGGGAGGACAGCTTCGCCATTTGTTGCCTCGCAGCGGGATCTGGGGTGGTTTTCAACTGAAGGTTGCGTTTCCATGAGCATGTTCGAGTTGGTGTGGGTAAGGATTAACTTGTTAACTATGGGCACATTATCCAACCTTGGGTTTTGGTCTTGTGAGGGGCTTGTTTGTTAGTGGTTGGCGTGCTTTGCTGTGGTGGCCCCATGCTCTGCTGGCTATTGGGGCCTAAAAGGGGAGTTACAATATCCTTTTTTTTTTTCAAGCTGTCATCCCAGTGCTTTTTCAGCTTAGCTTCTTCAGAGCCGAGCATAATGAGAACACTAGAGAAACAAAATTTTCAATTCTTTACGGCAACATTTCTATTGGAAGGGATGTAGCTATTCTATATTCAAAACATATCTTACATACCTAGCTACAGGTTGTTCTTGACATGTTTTAGGTGAATTTCATGAAGTGTGTAGCTACCAAAGATTTTGCTGCACTGCCTGCTAGGGATCTACAGCCAAAAAACTTACTGCCATTAGTACTGCCTCCAGAACAGAAATGAAGTATTGAGAAGATGAAGTAGGTAAGGAGGGTGCTCACATACTTCCTATTAAATCATGCACATATAATCAAGCCAACAAGTGAAATTTTCAATAATCAAATACGGGATGATGATGGTTAAATAAAATAGTTTAGGTCTCCCTAAATCAGTGCTAAAAAGTTCTAAGACACATAATACCCCTAGAAAACGTGTGGAACACATGCATGAGGAGATTACCACATACAAATAATGCGCGTGGGAATAGCAATTCAGGAAAAAAGTGGAAGAACAGAAAGCATCAAACGTAAGAATATGAAAATCAAAGCAAACCAAGTGGGCACATAAGACAAGACGTCCAGAAGGCTAAGCTAAGGTTACACACACATTTCCCTGGGGTGCTACTTCCATAACATACCTAACTAGGATGAGTGCACATAAGTAAACAAAATGTATTCCTTTCTGTGTTTATGCTGGTCGAGTTTGAGTGTGGGCCTAGTGATATACTACAGAGATACCAACCTTTATTACACTGTAAAAGTTTCCTTCTAACTTTTCATACTTTTAATATCACTGCAGTAAGTTCCTTTTTACCTGTTTTTGTCCGAAGTTACCCCGTTTTACGGTACAAGTCCACCATGCTACTAGCAGTCCACTTGGCACTAAAAAACTTCCTGTGTAAAAACTAGCAGTGCTTGAAAGCCATACATATGCTCAAACTGTAGGCAAAGTAATGCCACACCCTCCCTGAAAATGATGGGCAAAAAAATAACACAAAAAAATAGTAGCTAGTGGTTTTCATTTTTGCATTTTTAATGAAAAAATATAAAAACCACCACCATTTTTTCACCTATTATTTGCAGGGATGGTGCGGCACTACTTAGCCTACAGTTTACACTTCTGTACGGCTTTCTTGCACTGCTAGTTTAAGTTCACACAGGAAGTTTCTTAGTGCCAAGTGGACAGGTACTCAACACATTACCCTATCTAGAATTAGCTTACCTTCAGGGGTGGAGAATGGCACCTGGTTTGCTATTGCAGTCACCCACGACAGCTCTCCATCTTTAGGTTGACTGGTGTGCAGCACAAGCAGCACAACCAACTGGCCCTTACTAATATTATCGTTCAATTCTTGATGCATCATCCTTCATATGCTGCACAGTTAAAAAAAATGTTAGTGATGATAAGAGCACAGATCTTCCTACAGCAGCACTAGCAAAGAAACATCCATA
>LQNS02000141.1:35705131-35715667 GCA_001587735.2 Parhyale hawaiensis | reverse complement strand
ACTGTACGGCAGTGGGGCCTGTACTGTATGGTAGTGCGGCCTGCACTGTACGGCAGTGGGGCCTGTACTGTATGGTAGTGCGGCCAGCACTGTACGGCAGTGGGGCCTGTACTGTATGGTAGTGCGGCCAGCACTGTACGGCAGTGGGGCCTGTACTGTACGGCAGTGCGGCCTGCACTGTACGGCAGTGGGGCCTGCACTGTACGGCAGTGGGGCCGTATGAAACTAACTCTCTCAGCAGGGGCTGCGGCCTGCTGCAACATCTGCTGCAGAGAAGGCAAGGACTAACTGAGGAATAATGCTAATCACTAACATGAGAAAGAGTTATCGTCGAACTTGTTGAGAGTCACTGACACGATGCCTACACATTATTACCTCCGCCAAGGAGGTTATGTTTTCGTCGTGTTTGTCTGTCTGTCACCAAGATAACTCAAAAAGTTATGAACCGATTTGGATAAAAAAATTTATAGGGATTGTTAGGTATGTTAGGAGGAACATATGATCAACTTTTGATAAAGATATATAAATTCGTTTGTTTGTTTGTCTGCCTCATTTTTCTCGATGCCATAACTCAATAAGTTATGGATGGATTTTGATAAAATTAACAAGAGTTGTTAGGTATGTAACAAAGAGTATATGACCAAATTTTGGTAATGATCCGTTTGTTTGTTCGTTCGTTTGTTACTGTTTTTAATTTTGTGTTTGTTAGTACAATAACTCAAAAAATAATGATTGGATCATTATGAAATTCATAGGGTTTGTTAGTAATGTTAAAAGACATGAACGATCAAATTTTAATGCAGATCAGTTTGTTCGTTTGAATGTTTCACTTATGTTTGTCATAACGTTTGATAACAGTATAACTCAAAAGTTATGAACGGATCTTCAAGAAATGGAACAAGCTGTTATTAATATAAAAGGTACATACATTGGGAGAGACATCCTCCACAGCTAAGAACTCCTACTCCACGAGTCGCAAGCACTTAACGGTCAAAGCCTCCCAGGCCATTTCAAGCTGACTTCTCACTTCCGCTCCATCTATATAATTAAGCTCCGCATATCAGCGGATATCGATCCTGCTTGCGGGCATTCATGACCATCGCTTTGGCGTAGATTCTTCTCCCCCTTGTTTTTTGTTTCTCCTTTCTTTTTTCTCTTTCGTCTTCCATTTTTTCTCCTCTCGTTTCTCCATTCCTCTACATCCTACTAACATAATGGCAATAGCTCATAGAGGGCCGGGGTGTAAGTCCCGGTGTCTCTTTGGGAATGGGTCTTTTGGTTCGTCTACTGCCGCCTATCTAATCTAATCTAAATGATTAGATTTTGGAGTTTATACAAAGAAAATTATTGTTTCAGAGCCAATTTGAACTTTTTGCTACCGTTGCCTCACTTGGCGGAGGTATGCGCTCTCAGAGTGCTCTAGTTTCTATTATTATTATTATTACAGTTGGCAGAATACTATAGGATAGGGCAAGATGTCGCGCACTAGTAAACACTTCGATTACAAAATTCCCAAAGTAGAGTGAAACGCGAAGTTTAGAAGATTTAGACCAGATAACCATTTTTTTCTAAGAGTAGCAGAGAAACGGATGTTTGTGACAAAAAGAAGATCGATAAACTATGTGATGCCCGGTAAATTAAGAGCGTAGCGCCCTGCAGTATACATCTTATAACATTTTTAAAAGTAATACATGGGCCAAACGGACAAGCTATACTTGTGGAGATTTGCATATTCTTATGTAATATCTAATCAAATCTAGACCAAGAAAAAAATACATAATACAATTTGATATGCGATGCGCGTCTTATGTGATGTGACATATTTATACCGCTTCTGAAAAGATTGAATGAAATTACACATGGAAATAAACATAGTACCTACGTCTACAAATGCGATGGACGTTACGCAACAGTGTGGCTGTGGTTGTATGACAGACTGAGAGAAATTACACATCAGAAGAAACGTGGTACATTTACAATTACGCTGCGCATTACGCTACAGTGGATCTGCGAATATTGATATTTTGGATGTATTAAAAACTAATAGCAAAAGTGAAGATATTAGGTATTGAGATTTTTGCTATACGGGATGTATTAAAAGGTTAATAGCAAATATAGAAGAAATTAGTTATTGAGATTGCTACTACGATTGAGCAGAACAGTATGCCTCTTTCACTTAGAGAATTTAGCGCAATTCATCTAGAGAATTTTAACACCATTATTGAAGTCGCTCGAAGGGCGATAATACTAGCCTGGTGAACTGATTATACCCAGTCACATCCTGTATGGAAGGTCCACACGAAGGCACCAAACATCAGAAAGCTATCCAGATGGAATACTTATGAAAATATGACAGGTTTTCTATGCACTTCTATTCTTGCATTAGTGAGCTAGAGTTTCATTTCACTGCACAGCTTATAATGCTGTTATGCACAGGCTGCCAGCGATAGCCGCAATGGAGGTTCCAGGTAATGTTTCCATTCCGTACAGTGCACTCGTAGTTCAGTTGGTACACATCACGTTGGTCACACCTCACGGTTCCTTCAATGAATTGAGCCTAACTAGAAATCGAGACAGCTTCAAGTATTTCTGTTCTGGTTGCTATCTCTCCTTTTGCTAACCATGTCACATATTTTTCTTTCATTCCCTAAAAAAGAAACAAGAAGCGGCGAGAGCAATGTTATGGTACACAGACTGCGCCGGTGTCTCCCCAGACCCGAGTGTTGAAACAGCCACTGCCGGAGATGGATTGTGCTGCCTTGAAAAAACAAAGGGAGACTGGCGCATATACTTGCCTTCCTGGGCTCATATCTCGACAAACGAGTGTGTTGGTTACTGAGGTGAACTGCCAAGGAAATGTTGGCTTCGAGGTAGTTAGCTGGAGACGAGGTGCACGGGACTTGCTGCAGAGGCTTGGTGGAACTTAACGTTGTCATGCCACCGTGTGTTGAACGGCTGCTTGGGGCGAACAATAGGAGACTGCCATGAGCAGGCTGCTCTACATATCGGGAACAGGTATGGTCTAGCAGTAACGTTCATCAGTGCAGTTGAGAACCTCAAAACATACATAAATTGTTCGCGAGCGCATCCACTGGCCTAAAAAAACATTGATGGTTCACAAAACTTATCTTTAAAGTCTGCTGCTGACGAGAGTCGAAGAACAAAAACTTTTCACTTTCTGGAACAAAAGTTTCTGTCACTGTGACTTCCTCTTAACGTGTTTGAACATCGCAAGGAATTGTACGTTATTGCGAGGTTAAACTCATTCGAAATTAAGAGACATATTCCAAACTGTGTGGTTGGCACTCGCCGTAGATAAATTTTTGTGATGGAGTTTAGATTGTAAGGCATTTTGGATCGTTGAAATTTGGCCAAGCCGAAATTGTTCCCCGTAGCGACAAAATCGGTTGAGTAAAGAGAAACGTCCCCGTGTTTCGACTCTCGTCAGCAGCGGGTTTAAAACTTGTCTCCTGATATAGCAAAGAGAGACGGCGCCATCTTCGTACCAGCGTCGTTGCTGTACCTCCATGTAACGAAATCGTGACAGCGACCATTCGTGCAATGAAAACACAATTAAGTGCACACACAAAGGAGCATAAACCTTGGGCACAGTTCCGGGACGTAGCCGTGTGCCGAGACGGCGTTGAGCCATAAGGGACGGGCAGCTGCTGGCGTGTCAACTATCCCAAATCAGAACACTTCGCAGTCTCTCTTATCTGCTAAACAAACACTGCCATGACTCCCTAGACCTGCTCTGGTTACCGCCACACTCTCCAATCTTTGCAAGCGAGGTCACGGTGTAACGCTCTATGGGCGAGTGTCAGTCATAGGCCGTTATGATCGCTTGCTCGTGCTGCTACGCGGATTTATGCGGATCTGGTAGGCGAACTCACGTACAGTGTCGGAGTACGAAGTAGCAATAACCAACACTTGTAGATGGTGTGATCAGAAGACTCGTAGACGAAGATGGCTGCTAAGCTGCACACTCGACTACGGTTGTCCATCAGTTCGGTAGAGAGGAGGTTCGGAACTAAACTGCTGCAGGACGCTAAGCGGCCCCGCTATTGATGTGTTTCCGTCAGCATCGGGAGACACGACGTGCACACCGTCCGTGTCAACAGCAACAGTATAATTTTCTATATGCATCTACGCTAGGATAGGGCACTTTCAAAAATGATGACAAAGAAAGTGCAATGATAGTCGATTATTTCTTCTTCAACTGGTGAGTGCACTACAGCGGACGCACGGCTACTTGCCTTTTTGGTTATATGGAGTTACCCTCAATGGCAACCATGTCGTATATTCCAAAACTGCGTGAGCTCATATTTCAGTTATAAGCTTATTATTATCATGCTTTGAATTGGGCCTGGCTTTCTAATCCCATACTTTGGTAGTTTCAATTGACGAACTGACGAACCAAAGGGCTGTCCTGGGTGCCTTTTTAGCAGGGGATGTTGCAGCTGGCTGCAATGCCTGCCGAGAAGGTTAATTTTATGAAGTTACGTAGGTTCTCTATCTGTTTTTTCCCCTCTCTGTTCCGTGAGGTGGACTGTTGATCGAGATAGATGACCTCGTACGCGGGACACCGCTAGTCTCTCTCGTGTGGTAGGCCATGAAAGGGGCCGTCCACTCGAGTGTCTTTAAATCTCTATTCTTTGCGCATTTTTCCTGCCAGTAGTAGTGCACTGTTCCAACTTATACTATATGGCAAAGAGGAGCCGATGTCGGGATAGGATATTCCTAATTGCGCCTCCTGGCCGGTTAGTATCACTGTGCGGATCGCCCTTTGACGGAAATAATAACTCACTTGACGAAAGCCGTCATATTATGAGATATATATACATAATTTCAAATTTACATGTTTGTCTGTAGGTCATGCTGTATAGTACCGCCATACCTATTGGATGATATTGTTTGTTATAGTATTTAGTCAATCAGGTGAAATAGTGTTCAGCCGTGCAGATCTCTCCTCGGGAAGCAATAACTGCATTGCCCATTTACCTTACTTTAATTGAACAAGCTGTAATATTAGCAGAAACAGAATTATATTTTATTACGCTTCTCGCGCGAGGGCGATCCTTAGGTGGCACTATTGCGGAGTCAGTTTAGTTAACTCGTTTGGTATTTGATGGCACTGAGCCATGTAGATTAGGTTGTAGATCCATAGCTGTAATATTGCTAAGAAATGAATGTACACGAATTTTTTAATATAAGCTTCAATATAATAATTCAAGAGCACCTCCAGCCTGTGGAGAAATAAATGTTAAATAAATAATAAATAGCACGCTCGCCTGCTGGAACTGCAGCTATGGGAAGAGATAAGCGCCGACAAATTATTATTTAATTGATTGGAGGCGGTGTGCGCTCTCAGAGTGCTCTAGTTGACTGCGCGCCGGACTCGGTGCCTGTATTCCTAATACGGATTGCGGCTGATTGAGTGCCTTCGATTTGCGTTAGCGATGTTACGTCATTTTTGGTATAATCTAAATTCCAAGTTAGTCTGATCATTGGTAAATGAATGGCGCTCTGCAGTAGCAGTGAGGCTCTTCTCAAGTGTCAGCTGCTCTGCAGACCAGTGCGGCACTTCCATAACGCAAGTCCAAATGCTCATAACATCGCTTACACTTCTCGCGATCTGCCAGATAGAACGCGCACTTGCTTATAATCTTAAGCTGGATTACTGTTCAAAATGGCAAATAGAAGACGATTAAAATCTCTGCAGACTCGGCGGATGTTTTTTCTTGATGTCTTCAGCAAGCTACAGCAGTACTCTAGTTTGTTTCGTGCAATCGAAAAGTAGCAGACAAATCAATAGGTCTCCCATGGGTACTTTGGTATGTACAGTAAGTCTAGCAGCAAACTTCCTAAACATGTGCTAAATCAGCGCGTTAAATTTGCATATTTCGTACTGTCGTGGTTTATCCTTATCGAAGCACAGCTTCTGCAATCGTTCTGGGCCCTAAATTGTAAATTGTTTTCATAGCAATAAAAATCCGGTAATTATTCTTTTATCGATGATTGTCCATTTTATTAAGACTCTTCTTGATATCAGTTGACCATGCGTACCTCCGTCAAGGAGATTATGTTCTCTTCGTGTTTGTCTGTCTGTCACCAATATAACTCAAAATGTTATTAACCGATTTAAATGAAATTTACAGGAATTATTATTAAGTATGTTAGGAAAAAACAGATGATTAACTTTTGGTGAAGATATGTCCATCCGTTTGTGTGTTTGTTTGTTTGTCTGACTCATTTTTCTCAATGCCATAACTCAAAAAGTTATGGATGGATTTTTATGAAATTAACATGAGTTGTTAGTTAAATAACAAAGAGTAGATGGCCAAATCTTGGTAATGATCTGTTGGTTCGTTCGTTTGTCACTGTTTTTATTTTTATGCTTGTTAGCGTAATAGCTCAAAAATTATAGAATTTATCTTTGTGAAATTTATAGGGGTTATTATTAATGTTGAAAACATAAATGATTAAATTTTGGTGCAGATCGGTTTTTTCATTTGTATGTTTGACTCATGTTTGTCATAGCGTTTGTTAGCAGTATAACTCAAAAAGTTATGAACGGATCTTCAAGAAAATTGCACAAGCTGTAATTACTATTAAGAGGCACAAATGATTAGATTTTGGAGTTTATACAAAGAAAATTATGGTTTCAGAGCAAATTTAAATGTTTTGCTACCGTTGCTCGCTTGGCGAAGGTATACGCTCTCAAAGTGCTCTAGTTACTGATAGGCTCGTTTGAAAACTTGAAAATTAATGAACCCATTAAAAAAGTTAAAGAAGAGGAAACAAAGTTGACGCTTCCTTAGCCAACTTGTCTAAGAAACAAACTAACTCATTTCAATGGTATTAAATGCTGAATACTTTCACTGAGTGGAACTTGGTGTGAAGCTAATCTATAACGCAGCAGCGACGGTAGCAGCTCATCTGTACACGCTGCAGTCGGGTGAGGCAGCCTGCAGGAAAATACCACTCCATATAGTCCCTTTCATGTGGGCATATTTAACCCTGAAAAGAGAGCAGTGCCCGAAGTTCTGCACAGCACAGTATGCTAGTGTAACTTGTTTCGTTTCTTTCTTCACTTTATGCTGCTCGATTTCCTCTACATAAGTGATTAGTAGAGCCTGGAGTTCTTGCAGTGTACGGCGTTATAATGCAGTAAAAGCTTAAGTGCAATAACTTCAGTGAGAGCTATAAATGCAGTATAATAGGTAACATAAAATACTGCATTTATATCTCGCATTGCCGTACGAAGTCATGTGACACGTCACATTTATTATCATCAATAATAAATGCCACTTGTCAAAAGACTTCATAAGCCCTGATAACTGGTTCCCTCATGAATCATTACCTCCGCCAAGGAGGGTATGTTTGGTCGTGTTTGTCTATCTGTCTGTCTGTCGGTCTCAGTGTTTGTCTATCCCCAAGATAACTCAAAAAGTTATGAATCAATCGTAACGAAATTTACAGGACTTGTTAGGCATGTTTACAGTAACAGATGATTAGCTTTAATGGAAATCCATTGATCTGTTTGTTTGTCTGCCTATTTTTTTTCTGAGTGTCATATCTCAAAAAGTTAAGGACGGATTTTCATGTAATTTACATGAGTTGTTGGTTCGTTCGTTTGCTTGTCGTTGTGTGTAATTTTATGCTTGTTAGAACAATAACTCAAAAAGTAATAATGGATCTTCATTAAATTTACAGGTGTTAGTAATGTTAAAAGGCGCAGGTGATATAAAATTTTGGTGCATATCTGTTAGCGCGCTTGGGTGTTTCACATAAGCTTGTCATAATGTTTGTTAGTAGCATAATTCAAAAAGTTGTAAAAATTGTAGAAACTGTTCACATTATCAAAAAGTACAAATGAGTAGATTTTGGAGTTCATACAAAGAAAATCATGGTTTCAGAGATAATTTGTATTTTTTTTTACCTTGCGTTGGGGGAGGTATGCGCTCTGAGAGTGCTGTAGTTGTAGATTGTTTTTGTTGGGGTAAAGATATGACTGAGTAGCAAATCTGTTACATTTTTATAACCTTTTCGTTCGGGGGATCCATCATGGGAACAGGTAAAGTGAGGTATTTGCAAGAACCATCCTTGCCATTGGGAAGAATTATCAATTAGCATAAGCGAAATGTAAGCTGACTATTGGTAGTAGGAATTGATAGGTGCCCGCTGATCCACTGACTTGCTACTGCCGTTTGCTATCCGACTTTTTTCGGTCCCTACAATTTTTTGCTGCATGTACTTGTCTTTTTCTTGTATCCTATTTCTTCCACCCTTATTGGGTAGGTGCACAATAAGAGCAATTTTCTAGGTACATTACGAGCGAATGTAGGCGCAATAAAAGCAATTTTTAGGAGCTATAACTGCAATATTTTAAGCGAAATACATCCGGGCTCTACATATATAGTGACTAGTAATGTGCTGCTTATCTATTCCACCAGCCACTCTTCCTCTTAATCCTTTGTCTGCCCCTCCACCAAACAGGACACAAGATTAACAATAGTTTAATGAAGCTGTCCCAATGTGCAAGAGGACCTAAGGAGGCGAACCCAAGACGTTCACTCTAAGCGCATGGCCGCCATCACTCACCCAAGTGCCGGCCAAACACCATTACGGCCACCAAAAAAATAGCTTTCAGTATCGGTCCTGAGCAGCAGAGCTATAGCGGGTCCGGTTCAATTCCTGCGAATGAGTTTATCTTACTCAATTCTAGGAAAAATATTTCTGTAGAGTCAACTTCTGTAGAACAGAAATGACCATTTTTCTGTCCTTGATTTTACTAAATATACGTAGTAAACCTTGCGCGCATTCTGCTTGAAATGCAAAATCTGTTACAACTTGTTGTACACGGAGCAGGGATCGTGCCCGGACACAGAAGTTCAGTGAAGCAACTGCTGATTGCAACTGAACAATAAATTTCCCTTGCATTACTGAAACATTTTTACCTTCGCCAAGGAGGTTATGTCTGTCACCAAAATAACTCAAAAAGTTATAGACTGATCTTCACGAGAGTTACAGGGATTGTTTGGTATGTTAGGAGGAATAGCTGGTTAACTTTCAGTAAAGATCCGTTCAATCGTTGTTTGTCTGCCTCTTATTTTAGTAACAACACAAAAAGTTAAGGACGGATCATCATGAAATTTGCACGAATTATTAGGAATGTTGCAAAGAGTAAATGACCGGATTTTCGTGATGATGTGTTCGTCCGTTTGTTTGTCTCTGTGTTTGATTTTATATTTGTCAGCAACATAACCCGAAAAGGTTTGAAGAAATTGTTAGAATTGATAGAAGCACAAATGGCCAAATTTTGGTGATGAGCGGTTTGCCCGTTCGAGTGTTTGACTAATGTTGGTCAAAATGTTTGTCAGAACGTAACATATTAAGTTGCCGATGGATCTTCAATAAAATTATACAAGCTGTTATTGCTGTCAAGAAGTACAAATGGTTATTTTGATGATGATAAAGAGGAAATCCAAGTTTCAGGACCAATTTGAACTTTTCGTTAACATTGCCTTGCTTGGCGGAGGTATGCGATCTCAGCGTGCTCTGTTTTTTTCACAACCAAATGTTCGTTTAGAATATATTCTGATAACGTGTTATACTGAGCTCTGCTGCAGCGACGTGTGGACTGAATAGCAGCTCTGTGCTAAATAAATCGCATTTCTTTCCATTTTATGTAATTTTCAGTGATCGTCTACTGCTGTAAGCTGAGCGATGGAAACAGTCGCTGCATTTACAGGAAATTTACCGTTGTTGTATAATATGTATGAGAGATTCTAGCCATCTGGTATACAATAAGTTCTTCTTAATTCATCTTGGAGTTGCTAGCAGAAATATGATGAAGCGCATCCCGTTCACTATATGAAGGGGCAAGAGTATAATTCGTCGCTACTGTGGAGACTCTTTAGAAATCTACAACTAATGTAATTTAGCTTATTTTATAATTTTTTTAGCGTTGAGCTCTCCCCACAGAGATAAAAAAAAAACTTTCAGTTCTCACTGATATTACAGCCGACTTCATACAACCACTTTCCCGCAGAAGTGAATTTAGAAAAAAGACTTACGACCGAAGGAGCTGATGGATCTATATCTAACCAAAGGCTTTAGGGAACCTACAAAGATCCTGTGTTGTATTGCTAATGTAGTGTTACATAGTCCAAGAAAAGTTAACATATTAATACATACGCGTGCATATGTTCCACAAATTCAACAGTGTGAAGCAGTATGATAAGATAAGGATGTGTACATATCTGATTAAGGACGAAGAAGATGAAGCGAACATAAAGCAAGACGATGCGGCACACGGAGTTTCCCACCGACTGCTGCGTTGGTTAATGACTGTTTATAGGATTTTCTCCGTGAGATCGTGTAGTTTTACCCTCACTCAGAGGACATTGCCATTGCAGCTGCTATACTCCAAACAAATGAGGGAAAGTAGAGAGTATAGAATTGTCGGTGTTGACACACTGATGCTGCCTCGGGAGACTAGGGCAGGAGTTGTTAAGCTGCGTATGGCTCCAT
>LQNS02000141.1:35662863-35682998 GCA_001587735.2 Parhyale hawaiensis | reverse complement strand
CCGAGTGATCCACCACTTGTTGTGGGTGGTGTTGCCACCGAGGGCTCCACCACCTGTTGTGTGCGGTGTTGCCATATAGAAGGTGACACACCGAGGGCTCCACCACCTGTTGTGTGCGGTGTTGCCAGGTGTACAGCGCTTACAACATCTCAATAAAACTTTAGCGTGACCCGTGCAGGCCACTGGCCCAATATCTGTTGGAATAGGGCACCAATGTACAGCACATCTTCCATTATACTGCACACATTTATTATTAGAGTAATTCTTAAGTTGGAGAGAACTCTTAGTTTTCAGTAATAGAGCAGTTGTATCTTACCACAGTGAAAATCATTACTTGAAGCACGTGAGATTTCATAAATGAATATAAAATCTATTTAAAGTAACACTATGAGCGAACCCTTGCTTCGGAGCTGGTCAGACGCAGGGAGTCCTGCACGTGGGAGGAGCCCTGCCACCACAGCCAATGACAGAGCACCTGAGGGGAACGTTTGACCAATCACAGAGCACGTGAGCGCAACCGTGTGGCCAATGAGGGAATATTTTTGTAAGACGTTCCCCTCCATCTGAGCTGTACAAACATCGTTGTCAGCACTGCAGTTAGAGGACAGGTGGCTGCCTCCGCCTCACTGCCTCACTGCCGCACTGCCTCACTGTCTCACTCCTACACTGTCTCACTGCTGCACTGTCTCACTACCTCACTATCTCATTTCTTCACTACCTCACTGTCTCACTACCTCACGGCCTCACTGCTTCACTGCCTCACTACCTCATGGCCTCATTACCTCACGGCCTCACTGTCTCGCTGCTTCATGCCTCACTGTCTCACTGCCTCACTATCTCATTGCTTCACTACCTCACTGTCTCACTACCTCACGGCCTCACTGCCTCACTGTCTCACTGCTTCGCTGCCTCACTGTCTCACTACCTCACGGCCTCACGGCCTCACTGCCTCACTTTCTCACTGCTGCACTGTCTCACTGCTGCACTGTCTCACTACCTCATGGCCCCACTGCCTCACTGCTTGGCTGCCTCACTGTCTCACTGTCGCACTGCCTCAATGTCTCACTACCTCACGGCCTCACTGCCTTGCTAGAGCGCGTATGCTCAGATGACCAGCCAGCAACACCACAGCCTCACAAGACTCGTGCACAAGTGCCCCCCCCCCTCGCTGTAGACATGCTGTCGGTCCATGCAGAACTTATACCATACTTATAGGCCTCATTTGTGGCACTGATGCCGACGTTCATTAGGAAGGAGGCTCCTGGTGTTAATTCATATACACAAACAAACATTTACGAAGCAGCGAGATAACACATGTGGGTGCACAAAATAGACAACTCCTCAGCCTCAGCTGAAAGCACGGTATATATGTCGATTGAAAAGCGATTAAAGAATATCTACAGAAGACACGAAAAACAAACATTTTAATAATGTAGCAATAACTTAACCACTGCAAAATAAAAACTATGAAGCAATGCGCCCGACAGAGAAAAACTTGCTGCATTTCACTCTGGAAGTGCGTTTCTGGCTGTCTCTCTCTTTCTCTGTTCTCTTTATCGAACACGAATAATGGGGTCTACACCTAGAGCGGAAATAATAGCTTTAGCACAAAATTGGCCATATCTCATAGCTGCGCTATCAAATTTTCATAAAACTTGCAGGGAAATCGTGACATCTTATGGCAACACTGTAGAGTTTGTTTTCATTATACGGTGTCTCCTGATTGACAGCTCTTTGCTTTTTTTTTTTTCCTTTTGAGGTGAATGGCAATAATAGCTTTTTGTATATTCTACTAAAATGGGACGCGGAAAAGCTCTAACTAATGGGAAAAAGAAATTATCATCAAAGGAACTTCTAAAGGCACCTCTCCTGATGTTATTGCCTGCCTGCCCAGTGTCTGATCGTTTATTCCGTGGTGAAGGGTCCTTCAAGAATCTTGTCACTATGTCAATATGAGGATACTGACACAGTGACAAGATTCTTGAAGGACCCTTCACCACGGAAAAAATTATCAGATGGTTTGTTACTGATAGAGACATGAAAAATGTGATGCGTTAGCTACGTAAAAGACCCGGGCAAACCAGTAAATCAATTTTTGTGGCTACTGGGCTTCCTGAAGTGCCTAAACCACAAGAATTTTACATCCTTTACTACATTGCTTCTGTCAAATCCCCTCTGAAATTGCCTCCTCTGACCCAAGACCTAAAATTATGAGGATGGAATGGAGAGAGAAATACATGAAGATCAACATGAATTATGTTCTTTTCACCGACGAAACCCGGGCAACCCTTGATGGACCTGTTGGGTGGAGTAAGGGTTGGGTGCTACCTGGAGGTGAGTGCATGTCAAAGTGTCATCAATGCCTAAAACGTCAACAACAGGGAGGTGGCGTTATGATGATATGGGCTGGTATCATATAGGATCGACTTGTAGGTCCGGTTAGAGTACCTGATGGCGTGAAAATTATATCTGCAACGTCTTGTGACATGATAAAGGACGCCTTGATCCCATGGCTGGATGACGTAGTCTTTTTGTTGCTTCGAAACTTGATTTTCATGCATGATAATGCGCTTTCTCACTCTGCTACCACAGCATTTCTGGACTCTTTGGAGTTCCGTAGAGAGAAACTGATGGTTTGGCCACCGTGCTCACCTGATCTAAGCCCATTTGAAAACTCCTGGGCCCTTCTGAAAAGGAAAATTTACGCAGATGGAAGGTAGCACAACTGAAAATCTGTCTTGTGGGATGCTGTTGCTGCAGCAGCAAGGGCAGTTCCACCTTCTGCAATAAACAAACTAACTGCCTGCATGGATTCAAGGATTATTGAAGTTATTAAGCGTCATGAGGGTCATGTTGGCAAATAAAACTTTTTTCAGTTATTGCCAACTTTCGATTAATAATTTCTCGTTTAATAAATATTTTTCTCATTTGTGTTGTTCATTTTCGCTCCTTTAGGGATATAAGACTGTGAATATTTTGTTTTTTTTTTAGTCAAGTAGCTAATACCGCCGCTCAGGAAAATTCGTAAAATTGACAAAAAATTATTTTTTCTAGAACCAGCACGATTAGTCAGTTCAAAATTTAGAGACACTATAAGCATCATAAGTTTAACTGTCTGTAAGATTTTTACTGAAATTTATAGACATATAGTAGAGATGTGGTAAATTCTGCGATAAAGCTTGATAAAGCTATTATTTCCGTTCTAAGTGTACCAGCAAACAAACGCGATAAAAACATAACCTTAGCGAAAGTAAAACTGCCACGTTACCACCTCTTCAAGTATATATACTCTCATAATCACTTCAGCCGTATGGCCCTTCTCTTATTCTTTGCATTTGTTTTGTAAAGCCATGCCCTATAGAGCACAGATATGTCCTCAGTTGTTCACAATCTCATGTGGGACTCTCTATATATGGATAAAAGCCAGAGCTTGGCGAGGCTCTTCTTGCGACCTTTGCATTTTTGCTATGCGGCCAGAGGTCCTGTGGCTGCCTTTAGGCCGGAAATTATGGGCCTCACTTTAGCTAACACATTCATATCAAGCAAAAATAGAGATGGGAACCGACAACCCCCAGGAAAAAAAACGAAGATCTGTATTGTTATTAAAACTGCAAGCGCCTGAGGGCCGCTGACCGTAAGACCTACAACGAATAGGTTCGGCGTCGGCTTTAAAATCTCCAAAAACTGCTGCAGGGCTGCAAAGAAAGATAAACTCAATAAAGGTATGTTGTGTGCTTGAACTTAGTTTTAGACTTGAAATGCGTGTGAAAAGTGCATACGTATATTATACACTGGTCTGTGTGAACATCATGCGTACGCGCACAGTGTCCCTACCCATTCCTCAGTAAGACTGTAGATTGGCAACAAATTACCGCTCGCAGAAAAACTAGGTTAGAGAAAAAGTGCTGCTTTTTTCGGCCCTCAGCTATGGACTTACTTTGTACCTACACTATTACAAAGTAAAGAATTTGTAGGTCACACTACGACTCACGACCAAATATTCAAAATGACAGAGCTACTAGGCAATCCAGCGTAGATCATTAATCATTTTTGGTCGCTTCTAATACCTACAGCACGATTCAAAACGACGAAGCTAAAGTTCCTGTGAACAGTTCTGGACAAGTTAAGTCAAGTGGGCTTGGCTTAGCTCGACATATAGGTCACAAATCGAACACGCCTTTAGTCCCGCTTGATTTAAGCTAAGCAAATTGAGTTTATGTCCTAATCGAACGTGCTTTAATTCAAATTGCAGGGCGCTCATCATACATCGAAACCATTCATTTCTCTATAATACATCTGAATAGTGCGAGTACAATGTAAGTGCATCGCCAAGGGTATGAGAACATATAGAACGCATTTGTGACTGATTTGAAGGTACAGTCCCTCAACGTTTTTTTTAACCTAATTCGTCGTAAGCGGAATGTGCCACCAATTTCCTGTATCAACTGACCAGTGTCTACATACAATATGTGTGTATGTTACAACGAACAAGCCGAACCCAGCGTACTGCTTCGGTAATAAGTGAGATGAATCAGCCGTTTCAGAAAAGGGTTAACTAAAGTCAGATATGTTTAGGTTAGATAGGGTAGGTTATGCCATGGTAATTAGGGTTCAGCAAGGTTTGCGTTAACCTAGGTTAGATTAGGTACCGTACTGGTAGGCTGAGTAATGTCAAGTTAGGGAATACAGAACTGAGAACATAACCTATGTAATACATCAGAAAGTAGACGTTGTAAACGTTAATAGTTATGCACGTATCTCAAACATTACTCTCCATTGAACGAATAGAACCTACCCTAGTCTAACATAGCTTAAAAGAAACCTATCCATTTAATGTATGAGTGATTCAATTCACTTATTGGCTAGGCATTGTGCGCAATACTTGGTGACATTTACTCCCTATAACATGTTCATGAAATACACAGAGACTCGATATAAACTGCTAACACACGAGCAATTTTTATATACTGCTCACATCTAGACGAAGTTCAAGTACATCAGTCACCGTAAGTGATGCCTATTAATCATGAGAAAAAACTTCACGGCACGTAAATTGGAAATTTACATTGTTTTTTTTTTCAAGGTACGTATTTGAGCGCAACACCATCACAAACCATTACCCTTCGCCCCTCCTACTGTAACCTGTAACCTGCCACGCCATTGGCTGCCTTGAGACTGTACTTGCTGAAAGGTTCTGGAAAAAATTCGCTTCCCGAGACCTTCAGCAAAACTATGCAACACGAGAGACTGATGCTACCGCGGGTAAGAGCAACAGTTCAAGTATACTCGTGCCGTCTGAAAATATTATTTTATTGAGCAGGCTTGTGATTTGAAAAGTCTCAAGGGTAGTTGATTCAGGATTAACGCTTGAAACTCTGTCCAGGTGCGAAGGCAGAGCATCTCTATATGAAGTTGCAGATAAGTCATGTCGGGTGGACTTAGATTATGTCGACTTTTGAGAGCCAATCGAATATACCTTTACTGATGGGTGTACACAGACGCAGAAGCTGCTCCTCCACCAAATATTCTACATCAGATTATGTTGCCGTGAACAAGGCTTGACTTTCCCGGGCTCTACCACAGAGATAAAAAGCTGAAATATTTGTAGTTTCTTTGGGCGACTTCACTCGTCATTCATAGCGCGTTCGCTCATCCACTGGTCCGCATGCGCTGCTGTGCGCTAGAAATAGCAGAAAAGTTCACTGATTTCTGAGTTTTCGTTCAGTCCAAATTTGAAGAGATGTTCGTAACTTGACTAGAGACGCTCGCAGACCAGGCTGAGGTAACAATTAACATCTTCATACCTTTTTGTGGAGTACAAAAGTTGTGTTGGCAAGGACGCTACAAACTTTCGGGCGAGTGAATGAGAGAACGCATTGATATCAATGGCGTGTGAACTCAGTCTTGCAGTTTGTACTCTTTGGAGAATGGCAATGGTTAAGTTTTGAGTATATCTCCTGTCTTTGAGTTACGTTCACGTTGTAATGACTTATTGTCTTCGAGTCCCAATCAAAGCGTCGTACGTGCGTACGTAAGCTGTCGTCTTGACAACGAGACCGAAATGTAAAGTTGAGTGACGGCAACTGTAGCTTTGGTGTGCACCCGCCCTACGATTACTGTTGTCTACGAACTACCTCAACCAACAGACTTAATGAGTTAGGGTGCAAATTAGGTTAGGTTCGACGTCACACCCAACACTTGCAAACGAAGAGACATATATACTCGTGGACATGGATGCTTTCACAGAAGAGCAACGGGCACAGGAACAGCAAGGAGGGGAAGCAGAAGAATAGAAGAAAGTAACATCAGTAGGAGTATGAAAGCGGGAAGAAGCAAGGTTAGCTCGCAGGAAGGACCTGTAACCCACAGGATTTCCTTGGGGGGAGGGGGGGGGGCTGCCCATAACGTAGGACGGGCTACCCCAACTAACCAACCCCTATGACCCATCTGCTACCCCCTGAGAGGGCTTGTATGTGCTGCAGCGCTTGTGTCTCATCTTAGCAGAGTTTTCATCAGTGCAGTAAAACTTCAGTGTGCTGTGAGCTGTTGGAATGAACGCTCACAGCAACCATAAAGCCCGGTGCAGACTTAACAACTTTCGTTACCGCCAGCATCTTCGAGCAACTTAACTAATCCGTCTACGTAGCAGCGGCACAGCTTCAGCTCGCGCAAAATTTAAATGTATAAAAAATTGACAAAAATATCAGTCGTTACTGAAATTTTCACGCCTTAACAAGTCGCAGAGGTGAATTTTCTATCATCGCTCCTAATTATTAGTATTGCAGGTCCATATAGATTTATATATAGAAATAGTGCACGATGTTCATAGACGTCACGTCATGCTAAAGTCGCGGCCACCACAACGTAGTCGGATGAGTTGAGTTGGCTCTAGGCTGCTAGCGACAACGAAAGTTGTGACGTGGGCACCGGGCTTCAAGCCGTGCGCAAACGAGCGACATCTTTGCTCATTTCGAATGGACAAAATTGCCTGAACATCAAGCATGCAGCGAAAAGTCACACACAGCGGCAAAAGGCGCTTGCAGTTACTATTATTAAATTTTAATGCTTATTCTCCAGCCCGTTTTTCCTTCCCTGTAGCTACCTAGCATGCGGTGCCTCAGTGCTTTGTACGATATTGTAGCTTGTCAAAGAATCTTTGGCACAGACGCTTTCTGCTAAATAGCTCCACTGTCGTATCCTCGAGACAAATTCCCTTTACACGCTTGGCCCTGCATTTGGAAGCGCAACCATTTAAAGTCAGTTTCAAGAAAAACGGAAGCGTTGTACACACCGTACACCGTATAGTGAATAGATAATAAGGACTGGTGGACTGCAAGTTCCTTTGAATTACTCGCCGGCGATGAACAAGATTCGTCAAGATCCACACATCCCGCTGCATTTGCTCCTCAGGCAACTTGCCCTCTCCCCCCCATCCCCGAGTTTGGCTGAGCATTTGATGGCGATATGCCACTCCCGACAACTTTTGCTTTTGGTCTGCATTGGCTTCAGCGCGAACAAAAGCATGGCCCCGACGGTCGATGTATTGCGCAGCGCCTTATCAATATTATCATGAACGTGGTGCCCCGCACAGAGCCAGCGGACCCTGTCATCTGTCGCGGCCCCAACACCTGCTCAGCAGCAGCGGCCAGTGACGTTATGTGTCTCGCAAAACATCGAGGCAGTTCGTGGAGAGACGAAACGTGAGACTTGGGAGTCATCTTACCCAGCGCATTCCCTGCCAAAGTTGGTGGCTGCCGCTGTGCTTCCCAGGCGGCTGTGCCTCGCCACAGCTGCTGCTGTTCCCACAGTTGCTGCTGTGCGTGTCGGCAGCTTTAAAGCCCGGAGGCAAATGAAAAGCCAAAATTGCCGAAACTGGCTTTTTGCCAACAAATATCCTGCCAGACTCTGCGAAAAAATTGTCTGAGGAGCGAAATCAGAAAGCAAATTTCAAGGGATTATTGGTGTGAGAATACAAGATAATGCCAATTTTTAAGATCACATGGCTCGAGGTGTTACCATAGGCAAGAAGTGGAGCGGATGGGTGCTTCGAACTTTCTCTTCACGAGAGGCAGACACAATGCTCACCTTACGGCAACAACTGATACTACAAAGGATTGAATACTGTTCACCTCTTTGGATGCCAAGCAAACGGAAAGACTTAGAGCGCCTTGAGGCTATCCGGAGATCGTACACTGCCAAAATCCGAGGTATACAAGATTTAAAGTATCACGAAAGACTTGCTCAACTTCAAATGTACTCAATTCAAAGGAGATTCGAGCGCTTTACGATCGTATTCGCTTAGAAAATTCTAGAAGGAATTATTGTAAACGTCAATGGGCGAATCCAGCCCATACACTCAAACCGTATTGGTCGCACTTGTGAGATGCGCATTCCAATCAAAACTGGTGGTGATGCGATAGCCACAACGTATTCTAATAGTTTCGTGGTCCGAGGGGCGAGACTATTCAACAAAATGCCACGTCGCATTCGAAGTATCACCGGTACAGAGACTGCGAAATTTTAAAACTCACTGGACGCATGCTTACTGAAAGTGCCAGATATACCTGCTGTAAGCGGCTACGTGAACTGTGGGGATAACTTGCTTATAGCCCTCCCGCTGGTCACGGACTACAGTATCACCTCTGCACAAGATGGTTGGCGCGCATAACGCCACCTGGACCTCGTCTGAAGTATCATCAAAGTAAAGATGGGTCTAGGACAATCTTTTTGTAGCATTCAAGTAATTCAAAGCTACTTGCAGTCCAGTTTTCGCTTGTTGTTGATTTACTTGGGCCGTGTTCACACGTCCCTCATCGTAATGCATTCAGTCAAACTGATGGACGCAGCTCGTTGATTTCGTTCATTTGATAGAAGCAGCTGCAGCAAATGCGGCAGACTGAAGGATGGAGTATGCCCCTCTTTTGAACTCGTTGCGTCATTAAAGTTCAGTCAACAGTATCTAGTAGTAGTAGAAGTTTTACCAGCCCATCAGGGACACAATATCTACATAGCGCCGAACTATTCTTTTCGTTTAACACAGGCTCGTGCGCCACTAGGGCGCGTTTTTAATTGTGAAGGATTTTTGTCTCTGCTTTTCAGCCGGTAGGTCTCAGAGTGGTCAGTGAGCTACTGACGGGAAAAAGGCGCAAGTTGAGCATCTCCAACCCCCGGGCACGGCTGAGCGCTTTCGCTCAGCTACGCCGCACAGGGGAAGGGAACGAAATACAAGAAGGTAGAAGTCTAGCGGGAATAGGTCGGCCACCTCGATCGGCAGCCCACCTCCCGAAACAGAAGGGTGAAGTATTGAGAGCCTACCTAACTATACAAAACTAACCTATCAGTAGGAACTGCGGCAAACTGCAACATCTCCTGCGGAAAAGGCACTCGGGACCCTTGGGTGCGTGATGACCAAATATGTTGTGGCAGGGAAAGGGCTCGCCAGAATATACCCCTGAGGGCTAACCAGAACGTATAAATACTAAATTTATCCTCTACAACGGTTTAAAATCGTGATCAAGTATACAAAAATTTCTATTTTTTGAGTCACTTCATTGATCATAATCACTGTACTCCCGTTTGAGACAAGAAAACTTGAATACTTTAAAATGTTGCAAGAACACGGACACCATCTTTGAATTAGAAGCCCCGCCGATTGATCTGTTCTCATTTATATCGGTTTATCAAGCTATAAATATTTTGAAAATGGGCCGTTCTTATCAAAATCAGGCTGCAAAATTATGGGATACGAATTTAACTGCAAAACGATGCAAAATATAAGTGAAATTGTGAAGAAACGATATAACTGAACGTACGGCGTCAAAGAGTAGACGCACAGCTTCTGTTCATTTTCGTGATTGAACGAATTACGATAAGGGACGTGTGAACGCTCCCACGTTATATAAGGCCAAAATTTTTCCTGAAACTTCCACTGGTTGAGATTCCATCTGCACTGTCAAAAGTAGGAAAAGAATTTTTATCCAAGTTATTAAGATTGTAACCTGCAGAAGCCTAGATGTCAAACTTGCATTGACAAGCTTAAAGATTATACAAAACACTCAGTCGCTGAATGCCATTTATAGGGATTAGGGAATACAAAATCTGGTGAAAATTCACAATTTTACGACGTTAAGGTTTTCCATTTTTATTTTATGCTTTTAATTTTAGCCTACGCATTGCAGCTGCGAGAACCTCCTACCGCTCCGTTTGCATTGTAATGTGTCAAAATAGACGATCACACGTTTTCCCATCCAAATGAACGATGATGTCGCTGGTCTGCACACGCCTTCAGCGATTCATAGACTAGCGACCTTGGCTACCAGCTATCTGTTGAGACCATCTCATGTTAGTGCATACTGGTACCAAATAGGGGCCAAACAATGGGCCGAATTGCAGTGTAGTTTGTAATTATGGCATTGCCTGTTTTGGGTCTAATGTAACTTCAGTGACGAGCTGTGGCTCGTACACATGTACCATATCCTTACCTAATCAAGGGCATTTAGTTATTTAAGGCAGATTCACAAGTTCGTATTTTGAAGGCGCACTATCTGCTATTCGTCCGACGTTCCTGAGATAAGCTCAAAGAACACATTCGCAAGGCTAACGTGTGAACCGGCGGTCTGTGCAGGCCCATGTGCTGCGCCTGATGTGGTCTGCTCAGCGGACCTCCACGTTGCCGTTCCATTCGAGGTGCCACATGTGTCGGATTATGTCCATCAAATTAACGCTACAAGATGTAATTCTGGAGAATTTATTTCTATTCGCAGTGAAAAAGTTAACAGCTGAAAGCAGACATCACGGCAGAGCAATAACGAGTGGTAGCAATTGCGAGCATCGGCGCGATTCTCAACTCAGATGAAAAGTTTTTTAACTAGAGAGTAGCAGCACAGTTGACCAGCAACAGAGGTTGTCGATTGGTACGACCTGGTCGAATTAAGCTAAGCCCTCTGGACTAGACTGGTCCGATCTTCCGACACCTGCATAATTTTCGCCGTTGTGAATCTTAACGCAGGCACGTGTTAGCAGCCCTGCCATTACGCTAGAGATGACGCAGAACTCGACTGCAAGGAGGTCGATTCAGTTTCCGGCGGCCGTCGTCTGCAGGGCAACTCACGCTAGGTTCACGTCTGGCTGACAGGCAGGCAACGCTTCAGTCTGGAGTGCTGCGTAAGTCAGGTTTGGCGAGCTTAACCTAACAAGTTTGCCATGCTATTCAATCGAGGAATTTGACAAGGATGGACTATTGCCCAAGATCAGCGTGGCCGTGAAGAGCAACTACGCACACAAAGCAAACACTTGCAGCGGTGTACGAAGACTCACGACTCCCAAAGTTGGGGCAATATCGCATGGAATTGCAAGGGAAGAGAAAGCAAGCTAATTCCAACATTTTTATATTAAAGTCATTTTTTGTTCAAGCAATACGAACGCAGCACGAGTTTCGTGTAATATTGGTCTAAGATTTTGAAATTTATCGCTAACTATACACGCAAGTAATTCCAGCATCACAACCTCAGAGTATAGCTGACTTGAGACGAGCCATAGTTAAAGCCCCCGCGGTACTAGAACAGATTTTTTTCAGTATTCGCTTCTGATCGCCGCATATACCAAGAATAGACCTTATTTAAGAACTGCCCGTATTTTGCATCTACAGTATTTTGTAACGTTGCAGAAATATTTTTCATATAGAAGCCAGACCGGCACACGAAGCCGGTTTCACACGTGCGACTTTCTTCGCGGACATCAGCATCGTGCTAACTCGAGTTATCTGATTACGTTGCCGCTATCCAAAAAATTGCTCAATATCGCTGCCACCGCAGCAATTTTCTAACTATAGTAAGGGCCAGTAGCGAACATTCAACTATTTCCGTATTTTGATCGCATTCAAATCTGCAAATACTCTGTCCTAGCATCTATATGTCTATTTTCAAACGCTACGTGGTGGTCATGACAATGCAATTTAATTACGCAGTAAGTTGCCTTGGCTCTACACTGCGAGCGCCGACGAAAGTCTTTGAGTGAGACTTCTGTTTCAGAGTCGACTGCCGAGCTCCGGCGTCTGAAGCAAGGAAATTGTTTTAGGGATGTGATAAATGTACCAACGAGCAGCCAACTATGTATATTAAAGTTCTAAAACAATATTTTATTATCAAAAATATCCTATTCCAGTTGGCTCTCTAGCTACTAATTTTGAGTCTCAGTCGAAGGCTTGGTTTTCTCCTCCCAAGGCCCATAGTTCACTTCTCTGGTGCAAGAGCTGTTGNCGAGCTGCCAACTATGTATATCAAAGTTCTAAAACAATATTTTATTATCAAAAATATCCTATTCCAGTTGGCTCTCTAGCTACTAATTTTGAGTCTCAGTCGAAGGCTTGGTTTTCTCCTCCCAAGGCCCATAGTTCACTTCTCGGGTGCAAGAGCTGTTGGGCTTCCAAGGCGAGCCAAGGCTGCTGCCTGCCACCAGTTCTGTTGAAAGTATTAAACCCGAAAATGTCGTCTTGGTTTGCCTTCGCTACAGTTACGGCTCCGACATCCATGCCTGCAGTTACTTTGCGTTTCCTCCCACGAGAGGCATTGACGAAAGCCTCCACCTTTGGCTGCGGGACGTTCGTCTGCAGCTGTGCCGTCACGGTGCGTCGTATGTTCTCACACACAGTGGTTTCCTCGTCAGAACTTTCTACGAACTCCAATGCTTCTTTCGTGTTCTTCCAGCACGTTGCAAACACTTCGTTCAAGTAGCAGTTCGATCTGAAATTAGAGAGATATTGTCGAGAGGAAACCTTTGTTACCAGCTGCTCAGCTCAAGCATATGAGTGTCCACACCAACATGTTTCGCAATCATTGATTGTAATTTTCTGTACCATAACTTAAGCTTACTTTATCAAATCATTTTTCAAATCTAGGTCGGCGCTTCAAATTTGTTCAAAGTTAACCCGCTAAGAGACTAACCGGATTGTAGTTCGATGCAGCAGTTTAAGCTTCGCTGTCACCATAGAAGCAGATCTCACACAGGAAGGAACAATGGGTTTATAAATAGCATACCATCAGAAACTTGGGACTAAGCACGCGAATATTCTCCTACACGGGCTCAACGCGTATGGGAACACGTCGGAAAATGAGAGGAAGAAAAGAGAGCCTGGTCAGTAGGAGGAGGAAAAGGGAAGGAAGCGAAGTGGGAACCAAAGACCGACGCCAATCGTTCAAGTAACCTACAGCTAACCTGGATTTATACCTATTTTCTTGGTTGTATGTTGTTACAACCAAATTTAAGCGATATTAAAGGCAATTCGTCACCTGATTAACTTGTAAGCAGATGGGTAGGAGGAAGCATGACTTAGCCTGCCGGACGGGTTGATTGCCAAAAACCTTTAAAAATCTCAAGTTTCTTATTGAACTCGTTAAAGTCTTCTTTTTAAAATTTGCTTACTAGTTAGTTATTTGGGGTTAAATAAACGACCCTACCCACATGTGTGATCCAAACCATTAAGGAATAAAACATGAGATCAACACCTACGAGTCGACGGAAGCCGTTAACAGGTTGAGGGATATTCGAACCTGAACTACTGACGCTTCTGGCTTTAAAACCAAGTTGCAGCAGCGGCTCCGATTTTAAGCAACATTTTATTCTGTTGAATATTGGGTAAATTAAAGCCGTGGTCACGGGAAAGTAATCAGAAGAACAGGTAGAAGCGTTTCGCCGTTCAGACTTAGTGAGGAACGAGCTCAACTGCGCAGGATATTCTTGGCTCAGGGCGAGATACACAGACCCATTAAATGCTCGAACCAAACTGGGAACCTGTGCACGAAGTAGCACCGTATTTAAAAGAGGAGCAATTCAGACTAAGATGCGCATCATCAGCCAAAATGTTTGTTAGGAAAATTCAGAATATTATGATCAAAGTTCGTTCAGAGGTACGTTCGATTGAGCATCGGAAGCTCTCGATGCCTGACTTTTCGGCAATTTCCGACTCAAGCCTTCGCTTTGCAATTATGGATCATGGTGAAATACTTTACCCGTACGCAAACGTGTAACGTCCTTGCTGATTTCGACAGAAAATATTGTGGGCAGATACAGCTTGCCACGACATGCTCATGCACACGCACCAAAGAAAGAAGCTTGAGGTTGCAATATTTTAAGGTTAAATAATTAAAAGTTAAATTAAAATAAGTAACAGACTTCATAAATTTTATTGCTCGTTTATATATATCCATATCCACCGATTACCATTTTCTACACATAGTACACTGCGATTAAGCAGTTCGACTTTGAAGCTTATAAGCGAAACTTCGAATAGCAAGTTTCCACTGGCTACCATCGTGCTTAACTAGACATTTTCCTTTCGTATCATTTTAAATTGCAGATGGAATAGCAACCATTAAAAGTAAAGTTAAAAAAAGTTCAGGTTCTACTTGCCACAGTGGTGAATAAGTTACATGGAGAATTGGTTTAGAAGTTGCTTTGAATTACTTTTATGCGTCGAAAAAAAATTGGCCTCGGCCAATCCTGCTGAAATCTCTCCTTGAGCAACTTTTTCGCCTAGTCTGGTTAAGCATTTGTCGGATAACTGCCACTCGCGGCAATTTTTGCTTCTCGTCTGCTCTGCGCCATTTTAAGGAGCATGATAGAATTACTTGAAATCTTCAAGCCAACAGATTAAGGGTTAACATTTGAAACTTAATTCAACGGGTAAAAGCTACAACACCTGCCTGAAGTTCCGGACAAGTCGAGCATCGAACGTGCCCTAAGCCTCCCTAAGTTTAAAGAGGAAAAAATGCATATAATCCGTCAAAATAAAAAACATGGAGGATGGAGTTTCCATGCAAGATCAACGCGGATGAGCCCAGCAAGTCGGGAAAGAAAGTTTACGCAAGGAAAGCTCTTTAACGCTTTGACTGCGACGTGCGCCATATATGGTACACGCACCAAAAAAAATACTACCCATTTTGTTTCAATATGCCTCATTAATATGCCTAATTAATGTAAATTAGGAATATTTCTACATACATAGTCGGCCTTTGAAATAATATGCTGAAGAAACATTAAACAATGATGCACCATGTATTGGTCAGTTAGTTATAAACTTTGTTTAACCTCCGTAGCTGCAACTTAGGCTTTCCAACAGAGATGAGTGTGTAGTATTTAAATACCACATAATTTGTCGCGTGGCCTACGTGCGCTACTATACGGGCAGGAAACAAGGCGCAAAGCATAGTAGGAGACACTCGAGTGGTCGACCTCTTTCACGGCCTTCCACACACAGAGAGAGTAGAGAAGTCCCGCGGAGTAGGTGCGCTATCTCGATCGACAGCCCACCTTGCGGAACAGAAACGAAAAATTAAGAACCTACCTAACTTTACAAAAACTAACCTTGTCAGCAGGAACTGCGGCCAGATGCAACATCTCCTGCGGAATAGGTACTCGTGTATACCCCTGGGGTCGTAATGCCCATATATATTATGGCAGATATAATGCCCATTTATTGGTACAAATTAAAGTCGTGAATATCAAGTACAACTTCAGTGCTTATAAAAGACGGAAATTTAGATATTCAACTTTCTACAAAAAATACTTCCACAATTTCAAAGTTGAGAAAACTAACGCATTTTTACTGTCCTCAGGGTCCGTACCTATGCCACACGATGCTCTATTTATAATAGAACAACAGCAGAAATGTATGTGTAGACGCAAAATGCATAAAAATTTCACCATGATTGCCGTTGCACGTAAAATCTTTTTCATTCTTCACGTAAAATCTTTTTCATTCTATACAACAGTACAATTTATAAGTTTATATCTGCAATAAAATAATAGCAATCGTGTACCTCTATTGGCAAGATCCACTATTGGTACAAGCTGCGTGCGCCAATAGTTGCGCACGTCGCTCAGAACGATAACAATCACGTGAGACAATGTGTACCATACGAGGCTCACGAGTTTTCTGATGGAATACTGCAGAGCTTGCCAATGTGGAGCAGCACACAGCCTTCAAGCGCTGTCATCCTGACAAGTGGAGATATGAAGATTACAACACGTCGCCAGACAGGAATACGGCCGATTTTGGTAGTGGGAATCAAAGTGTTAAATTATCTAAACTCCTACAGCTGCTTACAGACCTGCACAGCTGCAGCAGATGTGGCTGAGGACACATCAGGGTGCAGGTGTGGCAGACCCTGTCAGCAGCGGTGATGAGCTCGGCTGACGCCAGCTGCTGGATGCACACACAGTTTTGTGGTGCGGCCCTGGGGCGGCCCGAGCCTGCTGGTGCCCAGCAGGTGTCGCTGCGGTCACCCGCCGTCTCACGCGTTCCTACGCCGAGACAAATCTGAAAAAATGCGCAACTTTGCGAAATTCGTGTAGCGATGAGATTCATTGCGAGTTTCAATTAGTCTATATTCTGTGTACTCGAGCCACCGACTGCGGTGTTGCCTTCTACCTTCATTTTAAAAAACTCTTCGACAGTTCTAAGCTCAGTTCACACGATGGAGATACTCTTGTTTTTAAACCTTTGATGTAGAGCTCCGTCCTTTTGTTACCGCAGCATCAAACAAAGCTTAATTTAATTCTCATTTCCCAGAAATATGCGCCAAATAAATCCCTTAACATGTCAGCTCCAAGTGGCTTTGTACAAAGATTAGCGTTGACTAGAGGTTTGGCATGAAAATTCAGATTGAGTGAATAGGTCACATGAGTCGCTCTGGCCACAACTGCGGCGTTGCGATAAAGGAACAGGACGATACATTTAGTACGTAGATATAAACGTGGAACCCATGCACGAGGATGCTCCTACGTAGGACCATGTCGCTCGCATGAGCACATCAAGCTGGAAAAGAAGAGGCAGAGCAAGAAGAAAGAATAATCAGTAGAAGGAAGAAAAATAAAAGCAGTAAAGTAGGTACAAAAAAGGCGTTCCAAACGCTTGTTTTCGGCAAAGTTAACCTTTGCGTTCCTCTGGCGGTGCCGCTCCCCATAACACAAAACACTAGTCAACAAATTTTACTTTCGTCTCTGCTACTTTAGTAAATGTTTGTGTATCTCATTAATTCAGGTGCGCTGAACCCAAATCTGTGCTAAGATTTGTCCCAGCACGTAAGGTTCTCTAGATATTCGTACGTAACCTGCTCGTAGGACAAGCATACGATGTCTGAAGAGGTTGCCAGGGGGCGGTCTGTAGGAACAGCACTCGTAAAATACCAGCAACAGCGAGTCATCCATGGAAAATGGGACGTGATGGACAAAAACAATCTTCAGCTGAGGATTAACAACGTGGAATTCTAGTACCAAATTGCTTGTTGACCAGTAGAATGGGCGAACCTCACCCTAACCCATCCTATGCTCCTTGAGGTGTGAAAGTTTATGCACCACTTCATTGGAGCTCTTTATCAGTTGTTAGATAATTACATTGTGGATATTTTCGCTCATTTATGAACTAACTGCTAATGCTGCAGAATCTCAACCTGGCTTAATTACAAAATTTCACAGTGACAATCGGAACCCTAACTAACGAAAATTATTGCATTACTTACGCTAAACATGGCAGCTAGACCTTTCTATTTTTGCCTTTCATACAAGAATATGGTCAACATTTGTACATCTTCTCTTATTTCTAACTCCACGTAGTGGCTCCACCAAAAAAAAAAAGTGTTCTCGAGTTTTCCCAGCTGGAAAAGGCGTGGGTACTTTCTACATCAGCTCAAGCCTCCCTAACTAACGTTGCGTTTCAGAGTGAATCAACTTATCGCTAGAATAAGAAAGAGAAGGGACGTACAGAATGTAGACAAGTGGCACGAGTGTTCCCCTTCGGGAGGTCTAGCAAATCGGGAAAGAAAAGTCAATGCATAAAAATAGGAATGTAAAAATAGAAAGGGAAGGAGCAGCGAGCGCCCGGAAAGACAGATGCCAATGATCCAAGGAAGGCTAAAGTAACCCGGGGTGTGCACTGGGGCCTGACTATTTCCTTGGGACGGGCGGAATTTTTACCCAATCTGGGGATCAGTGGCTTGGCTTATCCTCGGCCTCTGGAAGGCACTGCAAAGGGCAGTTTAGTCTTCCACTAAATATTTTTCAAGAAACTCATGGAAACTCGTGCAGCAATATAGACCCAAAGACAGCAATATAGACCCAAAGACAGCAATATAGACCCAAAGACAGCAATATAGACCCAAAGATAGCAATATAGACCCAAAGATAGCAATATAGACCCAAAGATAGCAATATAGACCCAAAGACAGCAATATAGACCCAAAGATCCGATTTGCAGAGCTTGCTTGTTCAGAAACAGCAGCGGGTCTCGCTGCTCAAGCATTGGCCTGCAACCAGCATCTGCACTGCCGATACGAAGCCACCTCGCTATGAATAGCCTACAGTGAAACCAACTTCCAGCAATTTAGGTTTTATTGTTAATTAAAATGCCAACTTCTTAGTAGATGCATCAGAAATCATAAGGGGTCGGGTCCGCTGCCAGGGCCATCAGTTTCGCGCAAGCAGCAAAGTCCAAGTTCAAGTAGCAGTGCTTTCTGAAAAGAAGAAAGCAGAAGCCAAATTAAAAAAAGCGAGCAATTCAACACTATTTAAAACTTGCCTATTATTGTGAGAAATCCTAGCTGGAATACAGAGTAAATGTTTCGCATAAATGACGAGCTCGACTAGCCGTGACGTCACAGGAATTAGTTCTACTAAAGCCTCTCCCGTGCTCGGCGTGGTTGCCTCGTTTATGCTGCAGTAAAAGCCCGTTCGATTGAGCCATCCTAGTCTAAGACAAACCCTCTTGATTCGGCTGCAAGGGCTGATGTGAACTTCAGCTTGGTCACTTCAAATCATATTCCGGTGCTGTAGGCAGCCTGATTATGCAGAGATCTCCATAAAATTAAACCTATCGACTTGCCCGAATCGTCAAGCAGGTTCGATAGGTTCGACTTGCGTATTCCAGTTTCAGGCGTTGATACAGAGCTACCTTTGAGGTTTTCCTAAAGTTAGCCTTACTCCGTAAAATGGATATTTTAGTTTGTTCAACATAATCGGGCCGTTTCTTGCACCTGAAACACTATTCAGAATGACTCGGCTCGAGTTTCTATCTGCATTACCGGATAAGTCAAGTAAGCTTAAATCTATTTTGACGACCCAACCGAACGCGCCGCAAGTTGATGGAAGTCTTAGTTACCTGATTAACAGTCTACGCCTGAAACTTGGAATAAAGTCTTAGCAGGAGCACCCGTCAGAAGAAGAGGAAAAGCAGAGCCGCAAGGGCTTTATTTTGGAGCGCAATCGCACATGCCATCCGAGTATATGAAATTCTGTTACATGTTTATGTTGTCTAGCAGGTTCTCGCGTACCGTCAGTGGTTTGAGAAATATTGACAAGGGGAATTGCCCAATTGCTGAACTATTTCCGGACAAAGATATTATGATAGCTTTGTGTTATTACCTATGAAATATAAGCTCTTCGTTGGGAAATATAGTTAGTTCGGCAATTGGGTAATTCCCCCACTAACTCGCGCCACTTGCAGCTGGGCACAGAAGAAGTGTCTTCGACTGGCACAACAAAGTCATGCAGAGATGAGCCCACTGGGCAGGACTTTACCTACAAGAGCGTTAGTTCCGTCCCATGGGAGTCTTGCTGCAGATGTTACAAGCGACCCCATGTATTGGTGAAAAGTCTGGAACCACATTACGGAGCAAGATGGAGCTTTCGGTAGTTTGAAGAACAATTGTTATAGTGTTAACGCTTAAAACGATGAAGCAGGGCTCAGTCAACGCACGTGCTGAACACGTTAAGCCCGAGGGGCTTAGCTGAACTTTACGTTCCCTTGCGGTGCCGTACTAATTGCTAACTCCACTCTACTATCCCTAAGCAGGAGGTCCAGGGCATGCAACAAATTGCACGCATGCAGCCCAGCCACTCGCAACGCCTCGCACATAAAGTGACGTAGCGAGTTAAAGTAAAGGAGCTTAGTTATGCTCTCACAGTTGTCATTAATCCCAGCATCAGACCAACTGGTAGGCCTATAATAATCTTTATTAAGTACTCATAGACATTACAAAATTGAAATGAAATATGGTACACAGGAGAATGTTTCTTATTTCTAGGTTACACACAGAGCATGTCGCAGTGATCTTACATGTTAGATATCATTACGCCCCATTGCT
>LQNS02000141.1:35571111-35586424 GCA_001587735.2 Parhyale hawaiensis | reverse complement strand
AGATGGAAGAAAGATCAGTATGAGTAACTGGTGAGAAGGAAGCAAAATGGGCACGAAAGACAGACAAGACGATCGTGATGACGACCCAACGGGTCACGGGTCGTCTAGTATTATATTAAAAGTCTCTGAACTTTGTTTAGGTTAAACTGAGCTCCGCCTCAAGAACTGCATGGCATAATCAATTTATCGGTTCCATGGGCTATACGACTGAAATACGTAACATATAATAATTTGACTTTGCTTACAGCCTGGGTGTTGAATATTCGTTAGAGAAGCAAAAAATCTGTTGACAGTGAACTGCATGGGCAGCTCCTTGACTGGAAGGAAAAGAAGGCCGAATAGCGTGTGGTTTATGACAAGCTAAATAACACCTGCTTCAGTGCGAAAGCAAAGACGATCGTGATGACGACCCAACGGGTCACGGGTCATCTAGTATGTAATAAATCCCTGCGGGTTTTGAAAATAAAGAGAGTATAATTTTCCATTGGCATAGGTTTTTTTTGCACGTGTCTCTCAACACTGATTTCGATCTAACTGTTATCTTTTTCGTTGAATACTATAATAAAGAACCCATTTCTCATGTCAACAAACCAAAAAGAGTAAAGAGGGACCACCTGGCTTAGCTGTCTCCACACCTCATTGGTCCCACATTTTTTTATGTAAATTGGGTCAAGATGGTGACCACCTTCTCTTTTGCTGGGCCCCATGAGGCTACTACGTGAGGCCATTGTGACTCTTGTTACATTACAAGAAGTCATGTGGAAACCACCTGAGGCCCACGAGATAAAGCCACTAATATTTTGGCTCAGTGACAGCACATCGGCCTAACGTGATATGGGATGCGTTCGATTGGGTCGCCAAAGTTGATCTCAGTGAAGCCCGCTGGACTTAACTTGTCCGCAACTGCAGACACGCACTTTGGCTTCGTCACTTTGAATAATTGTACTCTAGGTGTTAGGAGTAACCTGATTACGTTGAGCCGCCTGAGAACTCCTTGTTAAGGATACGACGGAGTGCTTGAAAGTCTCGCAGGCAGTCGATTAAGAGTCAAAGCCTGAAACTCTGATCAACGGGCCAAAGCCAGCGCACCTGCCTGGAGGAAGTTTCGGACAAGTTAAGCCTCGAAGGCATTTTACTGCCCGGTCGGGCACTCCAAGAACCCATGTAGCTACTGCCATAGTGTCTACGTGTCAGGCACGTCGGCCCCCACGTGGAAGTGACGACTCATACCTTGAAATCTCGTTAGCATGTTGATCCCACCTGTTTTTTTTTTGTGCTCTGGCCCAACGATCCTTTCTCAAAATAGATCCTCACGGTCCCTCAGAAGCAAAAATGCGCCGGCAGTCAATATGAAGTGTCACTAGGCAGTATGCAAATCACGTCGAAGCCATTGTCCAAGTTTTGAAATCGCCCCTACTTCATGAAGGCTTGAAATTACGTTGGTACGTATGAGTTGTATCGAGTTCTAGAGCTAGCTGCGTTTTTACTAGCGAACTGTAGATTAACCTTCCTGCATGTTTAAGAGCTTCTTTATCTCTTGCCTCTGAACTTTCTGAAAGTAAGCGATCCATGAGATATTTATACAGTAATTGTGACTTCAGCAAGCTTTCAGTCGGTCTGTGACTTCCAAACTGCACACTCTCCACCTTATTTTGAAACTCTTGCAAACGGATTGTTTACAAATCAATAGTATTGCCCCTAAGATTAATTTTCAGTGTGCAGTACACTGTATTTTTTATCCAAAAAATTTTCACGCATCTTGGTTAATAACTCTGTGACACCGGCGTCTCTCTTTTAAAAAAAATCTTTATTTGCAGCATCTTTTTAATAAATGCGGACATTATCCATAAGTTTACGTAAAGAGATCATCTACAATAGACACCAAATGTTATTTCTTGATTTCGCTCACGCTACATATTGGAGAAAGAGCGACGCCTGTAGCCGCTCTCAGATGATCTGCACAGCCCTCACACTTGACCTTCATCTCGCCACATCGCTCCTGTGGAAAATCTACGAAGTTAAAGCTTAAGAAAAACTGCCGTTTAACATAATTTACTTATAAAAAGTGTAAAATAAAAGGTCCTCATTACAGGAAATATGCATCAATTTGAAGTTAAAACAGAAACGCATAGTTCCAAGGCCACGCCATGCACTCGGCCGCGCAACATCATGCGAGGAAGCGCAACTCGCACGTCGTCGCATGCTGCCGTATCTATGCTACCGACTTTAAATGCAGTATGTATCGGCCCGGCATGCGAGCTGCACATCCTCGCATCAAGTTGTACTTGCGAAAGTATAGTGTGGCTCCGGCGTTTTACACATTGGAATAAAGACGGACGCAGGAGAGCCACGCACGTCTGAGCGGCGCACGAAGATGTAAGCCTCTGGCAGCAATGCTAGCAAGTGGCCGTTAGAGCAGGCGTCAACGTGTTACATAAAACGTTGAGACAATAAGTATTTCCATGAGAACTGCCGCAGCGACACTCAGCTGCTTGTTGCTTTTGGTTTGGTTCTGACTGGTTAGAATTAAAAATATATATCACGTTTTTTACCAATTTGAAAAAAACTATTTCGTTGCAGTAATTGTGAACGTTATAGAATCGCTTTTTTCTTCTAAATACAGAAGTAAAAATTGGGCCTGCTGCCACGACTTCCATGTGGCGCACCGCTCGCATTCTGCGGCTGCGCGCGGCTGCATTTTACTGCCCACCGAACGACTCTCCCGTCGATAGTTCGCACAGACATTATTTGGAAGCTTCTTCTGATGATGGCGAGAGAAAACTCCCTGTCTCTCCCCCTCCCTCCCCATTCTCTTTTCTTTAGGAACTGCTGCTCTTGTGTGCGACTTAACGAGCTGCTGGATCGTCATTTTTGTCACAGCTTTGTTCCTGGCAAATATGACAGAGGCTTGTGTGTGTGTGGGGGGGGGCGGCTAGGTGGGTGTGAAAATGTATGCGTGTGTAGAACTACAGATGTATGCGTATAAATAGGGTGTGTCTCAGTGTTGTGTCGGCTGGTGCGGTGCAGAGTTTCATGCAGTCTGAAGCAGAAGTGTGCCGCTAGTCCTACTGCTAATCTAGTCAGCCTATAGGAGTGCCCATCAGCGCAAAGTTTTGCTCCTAAAAGCAATCTTGACGAATTTTATGCTTCTCGTGAATACATTCCATAACAATGAAACACTTGAATACGTCTTGTGCTGTCCCCGGAGTACTATAAATCTCGTGCATTGATTAGATTTGATTAAACTGATGGCAACCGATTGACCAAAATCCCAAACAAAGACACACTTTTCAGTGATGTAATGGCAAACTGCAACGAAAATGAGACGAGCTTGCGAGTGTGTTCTATTGCAGCAGAAGTAGATCGGTTCAGGCGCGCAGACAAGGGGATTATAATTGAAGACCAAGCTCCGTAGGAGACTAGGAGTGGGCCGCAGTTGTCGGAGGTGCTACTTCCAGTGCTTTTCTCGATGATCTCTATTATGCTGACTGTCCTGCCGCGAATTCAGAAGGAATTCTACCCTAACTGCTCGGCGAAGTTGTTCGATGCTGGTGGTTGAGCTTTTGCCTATTATGTCGGAGGCGATTATCGGCTCTGTCAGAGTCCCACTGTCTGGATGTCATTGAAGCCACTTAGGTAATGGAATGTTTATATGAGTTGTCCCAGGAACTGTCTTGGCTCACGAAAGAAATGAGTCCGAGCTCTTGGAGGCGACGCTCGTATGGCTTATTCAGCAATTGTGGCATGATTGTCGTTGCCTTACGTTGAATTATTTCCATTTTATCAATCTTTTTACGAAGCTGCGGTGAACAGGATTGAACGCAAACGCTAGCTAAAAGCCAATAACTCAAAGGTAAAGTCAAATTTGACTGCAGATATAGGCCAACTGGCCCCAGACAAGTAAGTACAGTTGCACCCAACCACAGGTGACTAAGAACTATGGCGCAATTTAGCGAAAGGCTCAACGATCCGCACCCCCCCCCCTTCTACCCTAAGCTAAGTAGTACTACGGCAGCTACGCACACCAAGCATATTTGCTGATTCAGCCTGCCGAGCGCTATGCACGTTGTGACGAACTGCTGCTTACCAGCTCTGCCGCCACGTTCCTGCTCTTCCGTTAGGCGCGCGAGTATGCTGCAGCACCAACAACAGCAGCAGGTCTGCTGGCGTTTTCCAGCACAGTAGGCTACGCCTCCAAGTGATCATGAGAAATGCAGTGATGTACTCGACAAGAATTAGGTACTCTCCTCGTATCCATGTGAAATCCATTTCGGGGGCCATGACATTGTTATACATCATTCATCTTCGGCACTTTCTTAAAGTAAACAATCCCGTAACACCAACTACAGCACTACAGTTGTCGACAGCAACACTGACGCGAGACCAGCAAAAGCATCAGAACAAAACTCCGCTTCCAAGAACAGACTTCTTCTCTTTTGGCTTTGTAAGAGAGGATGTCATTCAAAAAAGGACTCGACAGTCTGTTTCCCGCTCTGCTGCTCTGCATTGAGCTGCGCAGGACCTGCGAGGAGCGTGGATGTGGGGGGACTGTGGGGAGCTGCTACCTGTGCAGACCCAGAAGGAGTTGCTTTTTGGCATTTATATTCTATAGTAAAGCTATGACGGCACCATTCTGACCTGAGGTAATGTGATGGCTTGAGTTCAAGTTTATTTTCAAGAATGGAACATTCTCTCCGCTACATCCCGAGACTCACAACTGTACCATAGCTGCAGAGTCCACAGTATCAATGAAACTTGGAGCAACGTTTCGTATAATTTTGTGCTTCGATGAGTACTGATGACTAGAGCCCGGATTTATTGCACTTAAAATATATATTGCAGTTATAGCTCCTAAAAATTGCTCCTATTACATCTAAAAATTGCTCTTATTGCACCCAAAATTTGCTCCTATAGCACCTAAAAATTGCTCTTATTCCACCCAAAATTTGCTCTAATTGCACCTAAAAATTGCACTTATTACGCCTAAGCAACAGGAGTGGCAGTAATAGTAAACAAAGAAAAGGCAAACAGCAAAAAAAATTGAAAAAATAAAAAAGTCAGATAGCAAACGAAAAAAGCATGTCAGTGGATCAATGGACACCTATTTCAGTTCCAAATACCAATTATCAATAGGTATACATTGCGCTTGTGCTAATTGACAGTTCCTCTCTATGGCAAGAATGACTCTTGCAACTGTCCCGCTTTACTTGTTCCTATGATGTATCCCCCGAATGAAAAGGTTATAAAATTTAATAGTCGGACTATGAGATTTTGCAACTCAGTTTTATTTTTACCCCAACAAATACATGGAACAATAATTGATAAGGGAATCAACTGTCATGGCGTTTGAAGTCTTGTGAAACGTGGCATTGATAATAAGTGACATGAGTTCACACGTCCCTCATCGTAACGAGTTCAATTACGAAACTTTTTTTTGTCTCTGTCCACATGTAGAAGTGTGCTTTATTCATACGAATGACGCCGCGCGTTTAGTTATGATATCGTTTCTTTACATTTTTGCTTATATTTCGCGTCGGTTTGAGTCACATTCGTATCCAGTCATCTTATAGACTGATTTTCATAGGAATAGCCTATTTTTAAAATAGTTATTGCCCGATAAACAGACGGAAGAGAACACAGCACAGAGCAATCACTTGGACTACCAAATCAAAGATGGCGCCCGTGTTCTTATAACATTTTCAGGTTTTTTAGTTTTCTTCTCTTAAACGGGAGTACTGTACAAAGATTCTGATCATTAAAGGGAACATAAAAGAAAGACAATTTTTGTCAACTTGTCCATGATCGTGAACGCTGCAGAGGCTAAATTTAGCATTTATAAGTTCTGTTTACTGAACTTCAATGACGCAGCGCATTCAGAAAAAGGGATATGCTTTATTCTTCAGTCTACCACGTTTGTTGGACCTGCTTCTCTCAAATCAACGCCCCGCGTCCATTAGTTTGAGTGAACGCGTTACAATGTGGGTCATGTGAACACGGCCTAATATTTGCATTTATAGCTCTCGTTGCAGTTATTGCACTAACGCCGAAAACTGCAATGAATCCGGGATCTGCTGATGATAAAATAAACTTCTGTGACAGGCACATTCAAACCTAAAGCAAGCAGTTCACTTCTTCCGTCTATCAAGACTCACGTCTTTGCCTAAGCTACAACAGTGAATGTCCACAAAGTTTCGAAGCAAGTACTGTCAAAACTTTTGTCTTCCGCACCTTCAATGCATCCGCAGTTTGGCAACTTCCCACTAGAGCACACAGGCCTTAGCACAAGCACAGCTGAAGATCGGCTTGCTTGAACTTACATTACTTTACGCCAACCTGGCCAGTAATGTAAGTTCCAAAAACAACTCAGATTAGAACCACGACTACAAGCATCGTAAAATTTACCATCGACACCAATACGTTCGGAAATACCAAACAGACGAACGTGTCAGCAAGACAGTAGCTATAGGGGCAGCACCCAATGTATCGATGACAACTACAAATTACCGCTAATTAAATATTACCCAAGCAATACATAGGCAGCTTTATAGCCATAAAGAACCAAGAGCCGACTCTGCTCATAACTAAAGAGAAGTCTCAAATGAGACTATGGAAGTTCTGTAGGCGAAGGTGAAATTGCCTCGACCGCACACCACGACTGGATAATCTACACGAACCTTGTGCTGAAGATAAATCGCCTACAAGGCTCAGAGGAGGGTATGGTTAAGGTTGACCACACATAAGCTTAGTTATAGCGATATCGATGGAAGGTTCTTAACAACCCAGCCCCCCCCCCCCGATAGTACTACCTATTTCTGGACAGACCAGCAGTCCCTAGTGAGCTCTGAATGGTCAGAAATGCTGGCAATGCATTGCCGGGCAACAAGATTTCCTCACAGGTTTGGCAACAGAACGTCTTGCCTGATGACAACAAGCAAAGCAGCACTCCTGAGTACTCGACTATTTGACGTAGCAAGATCCTCAATACTTGCTTATTCAAGACGAAGGACTCAGCGTCACAACACAATCCCGACCTTTAAATTACGCGCATATACAAACTGTAGTTTCAAACCCATGAGCTGATAGTCACACCACGGATCCCACAAGCGCCCTGCATGCTTCACTAAACTACTACAATCCTTTTTCGAACAAACCGACCACAACCGGTCACAAATCATGAAATTTCTATAAGGAAAACCTTGAAAAGCAGATAAACCAGATAAATTCTCAGGTAACCCTCAACATTTCAGCGTAATTGCACCACAGAATGTATAAATAGAGCACCTGCCTGCACTGAACCCTCACTCGTGGCGCAGATACCGCACGAGCAGCAGAGCAACATCGGCCCTTTTGTGCTTAGGCTCCTATGAAAATTTTATTTTTGGGCTCTCTTATGCAGTGCTACTTAGGATTTTTTCTGAAATAACTTCCAGATCTTTATTTTGCTATTATTATATGCAGCTGCACCAACTCAATAGGTATGCCCGACCGGCCAGTTCTCAGCAGCCACTGGTGTAATCAGCACACTGTTGTGTGTCTAGAGCATAAGTGTTACCAACCACTGCCCGAGGCAGCGAGTCGCACCCACAGCTAATTATCTATTTCCTAAGTTTTATGCTTGCTATCTCTTTGTACTTTAGCACTCAGCGATGGATCTTACGGCGGTCGGTTTTATTCTCTTTTTCTGCGAGTAGTGTAGGAATGCAAGAGTTGAGCAGCCTGTGTTGTAATAGGCTCTGCACATACGACGGACTCCTTTTTTTAGTGATTAGAGGCTTACGTTGAAAGTGTTACTCAGTTACTGTCAGCTGCTTTTCTATACATTGTTTGCACGGTGCATGTTTAAAATTACAGAGGATCAGAGCTGCCTGGTAGGACCAACACAGCCGCCAACTCTGCTACGCGCAAGTTCCTCAGAGCTCACAGAACGACCGATTTTACCAAAGTAAATTTGAGGCGCTGCCGCTGCCTGAGGCTGCGGGGGGGGGGGCGATTTGCCTGAACAAACAGTCGGACGGCAAATGTCAGTTGATTGGGCAGTGAAGCCTGGCGAGCGGCTACCCGCCATCTCTTTGGGTTCCAACCAAAGGGAGGAAGAGGAATCCAATGTAAGTTTTTAATTCTTCGATCTTGGTGAACATTGGTGACTTCAGTGCACAGAACGTGTTCGGAACGTTTAGAGGGCATGTGTTGAGCATCAGATCTATTTCATTTTAGCGGTTTCTAATTCAAGTGACAGCTTAATTAAAATCAACAGAAGAAAAGTATAACTGGATAACGTCTCATGTACGAGAACTTGTATTTACTGCGTATGAAAAAGATTTCACAGTTTGGAGTTATTGCCATAAGCCGCAGCGAAATGTTAAGGCGCGTCCATGGAATGAGTTTGGTACCAACTGCGGGAGACTCGCAAGCGTCCTTTAGGCTGTTGCATTCTGTGAATAACTGCTGAACAGCGTCATATCTTGCTATGTGTGGTAAAACTAGACATGACGTTGAAAAACATTCCCTCATACGGTTCTGCTGTACCAGAGCTACAGCCTCAGCCAGTAATTCACTTCGTCGTTGTTGTTGTTGTTGTTGTTATTATTATTACTTTCGCCAAGGAGGTTATGTTTTCGTTACGTTTGTCTGTCACGAAGATAACTCAAAAAGTTATGGACGGATTTTGACGAAATTTACAGGGATTGTTTGGTATGTTAGGAGAAACCATTGGTTAACTTTTGGTGAAGATCCATTCGTTTGTTTGTTTGTTTGTTTGCCTCATTTTTCTCAATGCCATAACTCAAAAAGTTAGGGGCAGATTTTTATGAAATTTACTTGAGTTGTTAGGTATATCATAAAGAGGAAATGATCAAATTTTAGTGATGATCTGTTTGTTCGTTCGTACGTTTGTTCCTGTGTATGATTTTATGTTTGATAGCGCAATAACTCTAAAAGTTTTGAGTGAATCTTTATGAAACATGCAAGAAATGTTAGTAATGTTAAACGACATGAATGATTAAATTTTGGTGCAGATAAGCTGATTCGTTTCTATGTTTGAGTTGTGTTTGTCATAATGTTTGTTACACAATAACCCAAAAACTTTCGAATCTATCTTTATAAATTTACGGGAGTTGTTAGTAATGTTAAAAGCTATAAATGATTAAATTTTGGTGCAGATCGGTTGATTTGTTTGTATGTTTGACTTATGTTTTTTGTCGTAATGTTTGTTAGCAGCATAACTGAAACAGTTATGGAAGGATCTTCAAAAAATTTCAGAAACTGTTAATATTATCAAATGGAACAAATGAATAAAGTTTGGAGTTGATACAAAAGAAATTATGGTTTCAGAGCCAATTTGAATTTTTCGTTACCGCTGCCTTACTTGCCGGAGGTATGCGTTCTCAGAGTGCTCTAGTTATCGTTGTTGTTGTCGTTGTCGTTGAAACAACACTCCCGGGCATTCACAGAGAGGTATCGAAGCCCAAATTAAGCGTCATGTAATACTAGGTAGCCTAAGACGTTACTGAAAAATTAATCGAAATACCTGTAACAGCTGACTTGAACGCTTGAAGATCTACAGAGGCGAGCTCACTTCCAGGCAACGACTTCCAAGTGAAAACAGACTAGAATGGAAGACACCGGCTGAAATAGTAGGTTCGGCACCTGATAGCCTCTAATTTATTATAAACGAGAGGACATACTCAACAGCTCCTTTGTCACTCCCAAAAACCTTGAGTGCAAGGACAAAAGAATACAATTAGTGACTCGTTTTCGTACACCGTGTATAACATTTATAAGGCAGGCCACCCTTCGCCTCTGTGACAGGTTCACCATATTACTCTCAGTAAGCTGCCATCTGGCAGAGCGAACTAGTCGCTCCAACAGACGCAAGTACTTGGCTGCAGCCGTAACCCAGACCGGCGAACAATTCACCAACACAGGCAGCAAGAAAGTATAAAAGCATCTAAGTCTTGCATATTTGTTACCAAACATAGAATTTACCGTATGCAGGAGCCCAATCTTACTCGAAACACTTCACACAAGAAGACTTATATGCGCCTTGAACGTTCGCTTCTTATCGAAGACAACACCGAGAATTTCCATGGAGATAGACTACTGAAGTAAAGTTTCATCGATCTTCAGAGGTGGATGCTGAAGTATAAGTGTCCGAGACTGACTGACAGTGATAGATTTATTCTTGCCAGCATTTAGTTTCATACTCTAGGCATAGCACTATGCAGTAATGCGCAGCAGAACCCTTATAGGAGACTGGGCGACAACAATTAGCCTGCTAGGGGTTCGTATCACAGCATCAAAGTGAAATCGTCAGCATAAATGATCATCGTGTTCTCCACTGAAGAGAGAATGTCGCTCGCGTACAGAACACATTGAAATGGGCCAAGCGCACTACCCTAAGGAGCACCCGAAACCACCGCAACTGGCGCAGTCAAACAACATCTACAACGCACTCTGCGTTCCTAAAAACAAAGCCGTAAATGATAGCAAAACATGGATTTCTTCGTATGCTGGGGTAATTGTGGCAATTGATGTCTGTTCTTCGCTGGCCTGCCGTATTGTGTGACCATCAGCAGCACTGCATACCCTGCTGTTGTGTGACCATGAGCAGCACTGCATATCAGACAGCTACATTATCACATCAAACATGGCCTCTCTGTTTGGGGCACCAAATCAGAAACAGTTCCTGTGCTTTGCAGCGATCATGGCGATCATTGCATAAGCGGTTCTGATCATGACGTGCTGCTGCGCTACCACGAGCAGCCCTGCAGTGCCATGCCACTCTGAGACCGTGGTAGAGGCCGGTCCGGGGCCCGGACGGCGCCGTGGCGGAACTGCCTTCCTCGGAGATGAGGGCAGGGGGGGGGGTCTCGGGTCATTTGTTCCTCTGTAAAATTGGCGCCATAGTTCTTGGTGAGCCGAGGTCGACTGCGACTACACTTACTCATCTGGGGCCAGTGGGCCTATACCCGCAGCACAAACTAGTGCATGTGGGTTTCCCAGGTGAGGGTGTGGTCTAAGTTGACTTTACCTTTACCGGGGGTCTGGCAACGCTCAGCAGTCTGCTAGCGTCTCCTTAGCCTGCGCTGACAGCTGCTGACCGACCGCTGACAGCTGCTGAATTGCTGTGCTCAGCGATGTCCTGCCGCTGCTAGGTAGATTGGCGAGCACAGGCTGCTGACTTCTGCTGAGTGGCGGCTTGTCTGTACTGGTGTGAAGCGCTGTGTGGCACTGCCTGTACAGGCACCACGTCTGCTGCCACTGTGTGGCACTGCCTCTGCAGGCCCAACGTCTACTGCCACTGTATGACACTGCCTGTACAGGCCCCACGTCTGCTGCCACTGTGTGGCACTGCCTGTACAGGCTCCACGTCTGCTGCCACTGTGTGGCACTGCCTCTGCAGGCCCAACGTCTACTGCCACTGTGTGACTTTGCCTGTACAGGCCCCACGTCTGCTGCCACTGTGTGGCACTGCCTGTATAGGCTCCACGTCTGCTGCCACTGTGTGACACTGCCTGTACAGGCCTCACGTCCGCTGCCACTGTGTGGCACTGCCTGTACAGACTCCACGTCTGCTGCCACTGTGTGGCACTGCCTGTACAGGCTCCACGTCTGCTGCCGCTGTGTGGCACTGCCTGTACAGACTCCACGTCTGCTGCCACTGTGTGGCACTGCCTGTACAGGCCCCACGTCTGCTGCCACTGTGTGGCACTGCCTGTACAGACTCCACGTCTGCTGCCACTGTGTGACACTGCCTGCATAGGCCCCACGTCTGCTGCCACTGTGTGACACTGCCTGTACAGGCCCAACGTCTACTGCCACTGTGTGACACTGCCTGTACAGGCACCACGTCTGCTGCCACTGTGTGGCACTGCCTCTGCAGGCCCAACGTCTACTGCCACTGTGTGACACTGCCTGTACAGGCCCCACGTTTGCTGCCACTATGTGGCACTGCCTGTATAGGCTCCACGTCTTCTGCCGCTGTGTGGGACTGCCTGTACAGGCTCCACGTCTGCTGCCACTGTGTGGCACTGCCTGTACAGGCACCACGTCTGCTGCCACTGTGTGACACTACCTGTACAGGCCCCACGTCTGCTGCCACTGTGTGACACTGCCTGTACAGGCAGCACGTCTGCTGCCACGCTGTGCCGCCACAGCTCTCCCAGTACCACCCATACCACACGATGTGCAGTGCGGCCGCAAGCCTCAGGACGATGAGAGGCAGTTAGGCGCTACGTGCGCCGCGGCCCATTACCCGCCCTGCCGGAATGCGAGCACACGAGAGCCCATCGGCCGCTTGTGGCCCGCCGTCTCNCATTACCACCCATACCACACGATGTGCAGTGCGGCCGCAAGCCTCAGGACGATGAGAGGCAGTTAGGCGCTACGTGCGCCGCGGCCCATTACCCGCCCTGCCGGAATGCGAGCACACGAGAGCCCATCTGCCGCTTGTGGCCCGCCGTCTCACGGCAGTTTTGGCTTCCGAAAGCCTCCGTAATGTGGCAGATTTTGCGACCAGATGGCCTCGCGCAGCTTAGCGCGTTTGGATCGCAGATTTTGGTGCCATATAATGGCTGCTGACAATGGCCCCTGCTGGTGTGTTAGGACTTGCGCTTGTATGCGGCTGTAGTGTGGCTCGGTGGCAAGTCATACTATAGTCTCATACTGTAGATATCGTATTCAACACTGCCGACAGACAATTGCACCTGGTGTGTTAGGACCAGGAAGTAAAGAGCGTAACGGGAGGACTCACGAGAATCCAGTGTCGAAAAGTGACGTCATCAATGACGTCACATCGACGAACTGTACGGCTGAGCAGCCTATGAGCTTTTAATTAATTCCGCGAGAAAAATCGTTGTAAGTCGCGAATTTTATCCTTTAAGCACATAAGTAAATGAAGAGAACATATACTAATTGAACAATAGGCAATTATCAATAGAAAATTGAGGTGGAAGCTGGTAGAAACTACCACAGCACAATTGGTAAGATGTGGGCCGGTATAGCTTCCTGAATTAACTTCTTCTTTGAAGTGAAGCCTTCTTAACACTTCATATTCAGTTCACAGTGCTCTTCACAGAACATATCACCGTATCTTATGGCCTTAATTCATTCAATATCTTGCTTCTGACTAGCCAGCTACTTGAGCTGCACCCATGCACAAAATACGGTAAAATGGCCGTCGTCAACTACAGGACGTTTGAGTTTTAACTGTTCGTGTGATTTTTCTCGCCAATTCACAAAAAGTAAGGACAAACTGTAGAAAATGATGGTGGATGTTTCATGTCAAGTTTCACATACAGAAGTTAGGAGGTTCATGTGCTTTGTTTATACAAGATTGGCTGTGAAAGATTGGGGGAAAGAGAATTATTGCCAGGCAAGACGTTCCCAAGCTTTATTTTATTTTTGCCTCAAGGAGTTTACCTTTGGAAAGTTTAGAAGTGCATTCTCAATATATCTAATAAATGATGACATAAGCGATGTTTTTTGGGAGAAACTGGGAGTTTTGATTTATGTTTTGCATTTTCGTTAAATAGATCATGCAAACACTGTTATACCGCCTGAAAAACGATTAAAATGTGAACTAAAAATGCATAATAATGTTAAATGTAATTTCAAATACTCTCAAATAAATCAAGCCGTCTTAACTAATTGATTTACTCACTATTTATTTTTTTTAAATAAAATAACTTACAGTGTTGAAAAGACCTCCTACAAACTCTTTTGACTCTCACCGTAGGCTACGTCTTGCCATGGGTAGGCAGTGGTATCGCGAACATATGCCTACACTCAGCGAATTTGAGGTAGCATATACCGGATGCCAAGGACTAGGCATGTTGTATCCGCATATCAGTCTACCAGCGCATCAAACTGGTACGATATATAACGACGATTAACTTTTGTTTGTTTACATTNTACGTCTTGCCATGGGTAGGCAGTCGTATCGCGAACATATGCCTACACTCAGCGAATTTGAGGTAGCATATACCGGATGCCAAGGACTAGGCATGTTGTATCCGCATATCAGTCTACCAGCGCATCAAACTGGTACGATATATAACGATGATTAACTTTTGTTTGTTTACATTAATACTAAATACATACGAATTTGCTGTATCCCTCAGCATATCGATGAGCACCAAATCATTCGTCTATATAAGTTATAGAATGTAGATGCAGTTTTTCTACTGCGCCCTCGCGGCACAAGTGGCTAAGCCGTCGCCATTGTTGGGTGGCTGATCCCCTGTCTTTGTTCTTTTCTTTTTTTTTTTTGTAGCTGATCAAAACTTGGCCAATTACCCCGGCATAGTTGCTAAAAATATAAATATTTCTCATTTTTGTTCGTTGGGATCATAAAATCCAGAGGAAGCTGGTATTTCTTCCCTTAATGAAAGGACTGATTTTATAAAATACCTTTATGAACTTTAGCGATTCTTGGAAGCTCATAGCTGCAGGCATGTTGATGGTGAAGTTAATTGGCGAGTTATTTGTGGGCCTGTTGCGTGTTGAGCGTCACAATGGGACAACAAATGGGCAAATACGTGCAGCACTGTTCGTGCTACGGCAAACACTCGTGCCACTACGCGCTGCTTGCGTCTGTTGTTAGGTGCTGTTTAATATCACTTACTACGTCTGGTCTGTAGACGCTGCTAGCAATCGACTCGTACGTCACATACGTTTGCGTCCATTTATGGTAGGAAGGTTTGTCACAGACTGTCTCTAGACCACACTCACAACAGACACGCTTATCGCATACGGTCTCTGGACCACCCGCAAAGCAGATACGCTTGTCACACACGGTCTCTAGACCACACTCATAACAGACACGCTTGTCGCACACGGTCTCTAGACCACCCTCAAAGCAGACACACTTGTCACATACGGTTTCTAGACCCCGCTCAAAGCAGACACTTCAAACTCTGCGCTTCTCAACTTTCTCATTCTTTGAACTTGACCAGAAGTTTGCTAAAAGAATTGAGCTAACAAATTTCACTGGGGCTTGTTATGGCCGCCTCCGCTGCCGGCGCGTGAACGAAATTCTTGAGTTCTCGCTTAATTGGATCCTGTAGCTTATGAGCCATTCCTCACTTAGAGCACACCCGCCTCACTTGGATCAGACGTGCCTCACTTCGATCAGACGTGCCTCACTTGGATCAGACGTTCCTCACTTGGATCAGACGTGCCTCACTTGGATCAGACCTGCCTCACTTGGATTAGACCTGCCTCACTTGGATCAGACCTGCCTCCCTTTGATCAGACCTGCCTCACTTGTATCAGACCTGCCTCACTTGGATCAGACCTGCCTCACTTGGATCAG
>LQNS02000141.1:35522002-35536064 GCA_001587735.2 Parhyale hawaiensis | reverse complement strand
GCCAGAGAAAAGAGAATCGAGAGAAGAAATTTTAGATTTTTCTATTGAGAGCATGAATGGTAGAGTACAGAAAACAGTCGGCTAAGGCTGGGTGTAGCGAACTAATTAACACTAGTTAGCACGGTTAAAGGTAATTCAAAAAAGGGAGAAAAGTGTAATGTGAAATTTAGAAGATATAGGCCAGCTAGCCCTCAATGTTGAAAGAGAAAAGGACATATATTCCCGGAAATAAAAATAAAGTCTAAAGACAATGCAGTTAGATTTACAGTGCACAATATGATATAATAAGAGAGGAGAGGAAATGTAGAACAAAGTCGGTTGATAATCGCCTTATTAAAATCGTGAAAAATGGAGGTTGCCATGTTCAAAATTAACTTGCTATGTTTACCACTACTGAACACTTATTTCAGTGTTTATTGAATTGTTTTGGTTATAATTTCTTGGTTTTGGACGTTTAATAACAATATCCCTGTTCACTTGTATTTATTTCCTCATTATGACGTTTTTATTAGCTTGTTGCATAATCTGAGGTAACAGTAAAAACTCGTAAATAAGCAAATTGTATGATAAACTAAACCATTCCTAAATATTTATTTTACAAGTGTTGTTTATATTTGCAACATAGCATACATTTAGTTAATATTGATATTTCAAAGTTAGACACTCATCTTGGAAAATTAAGTAAAAAGAATTCTGTTTGCATTATCAAAGGTAACGTACTGCAGATAGGCGAAAATTAGCACAAGTTGGAGACTCTTGTCATCCTGTCTAGCTTCGTTGAAAACTAATACGTAGAAAATAGCCCAGGTTGCAAATGATGGCAAACGTATTTTAATCAATGAAAGGTGAAATCCAAACAATTAAGATATTGAAAGCATCTCTTATCGCTGCCATGGAGTCTGATTTGTATTACCAGTCTCTACATTGAATTTATATTTGCTCTCAGTTCATGACGTGTAGATGCAGTAGATGAGCAACGAAGCAAAGGGAAGCCATGATTTTTCGCCTGGCAGAACACACAAATTATTTTTTCATATTACTGTCTTCCTTCGACGGGGCAGTTTTCGCATTTTGAGAAAAACTTCCTTGTACTGAAGGCTTATCATTCGGTAGCTACAATATGCCGCGGAAATTTAATTAAACTAACTTTAACCTGTGGAAATTCCACACTATAGAAGCATTGTTTTTCAGGGGTATCTCAGACCCGTGTCATCCTAATTTTCTCCCATTTCATACAGTGCTCGAGATACTACGCTTCTCGAAGCCCCCTGCACTAAAAAAACTAGCTGTGCACTTCTTGACATCCTTCAAAATATGAACGTGAGAGATGTGTGGCGTGATCGTTTATGGAGTTTTCGTTCCCTTTTGCGTAATTGTTTCGTGGCCGTTGAACCTTGCGCTGAGCAGAGGCCAAAACATTTTAAATTTCTAATGCCGTCAAATTTTGATCCCGATGGGATGCTGCTGGACCAGCAGCAACCCATCAGGATCAAGATGCTCTTGGTATCCAGGATACGCTCAGTAAAGAGCACTTCCTGTAAATTCTTCAGGGTGAATGCTATAGTTCTGGTGCTGCGGGACTTTCAAGTAATTCAAAAATAAATTTCCTGATTTTACTGGCAAAAGGGGAATTTTACCCCCACCCCACAGAATTCATGATGGCACCACTTCCGTTACAAATGAGGTATCAGTTGAAGCGCAACCTGTATCACAAACAAGAACAATATAAAGGTTTATCACAAATTCTTAGTCTTCAATTTTTATATTTGGATACTGCAGTAATCTTAGGAAACGCGTAATTTTTCGAAGGTAATTGAAGCTAAATATCATTAGCATCGGTGGGTAGAGGCCGCATTCAAATGCAGATGCGACGAAAGTTTCGTTAACTTACGTGGTTGGCTTCTCTTTTCAAAGATGATATCACTGAAGGTCCCAACGTGTAATATGCTATTGTGTAATCTTGTCCCATCGCGGCATTAACGAATGCCAGCCCACTGTAAATTGATTAGGCGAACTTTATTGGGAGTATTTTTGTTGCGCAGTTTCAAAATCAGCAGGCCCACTAGGGGATCTGCTGTCACCTTAGAAGTACGTCTACTAATGGATTTTCCGCAAGAAATTTCCCTTCCTAATAACTGACCATAGCCGTGGTGCAGCTCCTAGTTCAGTATTGGCAGCCACATCGTGGGGTCCAAGAGATCTTCTCTATGCCACAACTTTGAAATCCTAGTGGTCAAGAAATTCAATATGGACCTCCGTGAGCTCAAACAAATGGAAGAGGATATAATGAAAATGGGGGAAAATGTTATGAAGGAAGAAAAACAATCGGAGTTGATGTTTGTTTTCCCTTTTATCTCTAAAACTGTATTTTTATAAGTATTAACGCACACGTCTTCCTTTCAACTCAGAGACAGTTTTACTCTTTATTAGTTCATCCTTAAACTAAAAGGCGCAAGTGGTTTCGTGTGAAGTTGGTCGCAGGACTCGAGGCCAATTAAACCTGGGCCCAGGTCGAGAAAACATGGGCCACACTTTACTCTGAACCCAACGAGGAGCAGAGCTGCTTTCTGGTGGCGTACTACCTTGAGTACCTTGAGGGTCTTCGGAAGAAGTCCAAGTGACGTTCTTCACGTCACCCCACGTGTGTGGAGTCACTCTGCTGGGTGTCTTCTGTGGTGCCGCAGTTTGCGACCAAAGAGAGAGCCAGCAGCGAATTATCTCCACAGTGCACGTAGCCGCTGACCGCTGTTCTATCTGGTATTCTTCTTAAATGTGAATCCAGCAAATTTTTTAACTCTACAGTTTTGATATCAGTGGCGTTTCGAATATGCCGAGGCATTTTGTTAAACAATCTTGCTCCCCGTACAGCGAAGCTATCAGAGTATTTTGTGGCCACGGCTCTTCTACCATCTCTGCTTGGGATGCGAATATCACAAGTCCTTCCAATTCTTTCAGAGTGTCTGGCGACAATCCGCTCATTCACATTCACAGTGATACATTCCAGAGTTTTCCAAACATATATGATTGTAAATCTTTCGAATCTGCGCTGTATCGAATACAAGTGGAGACAGCTGAGTCGTTTGTGGTAATCGTACTCCTGCATGCCTCGAATTTTGGCCGTGAACGATCGCTGGATACCTTCAAGTTGTTCAAGCTTTTTTCTTGTATTCGGCGTCCAAAGTGGGGAACAGTATTCTATTCTCGGAAGAATTAATTGCTTCCATAGTGTGAGCATTACATCTAGTGTACATGACGAGAAAGTTCGTAAAACCCATCCATTCCATTGTTTCCCACAGCGGTAACTCTAGTAATATGTTCTTCGAACGTGTCATCGTCTTGCATTCTCACTCCGAGGTCTCTTAAAACTGTCTTTCTCTCAATTTCATGCCCATCGCTGGTGGTATATTGCATGGATTCAAAGAGTGTTTGATTTTTTCCGTATCTTAGCAGTTCAAATTTTGTTTCATTATAGGTCATATTATTTTTTACAGACAATTGGCAGATACTTTCCAAATCTCACTGCACAGACAGCACGTCTTCCACAGATTGCACAGCACTGGTCGGACGACTGGGATACGCTCGCTTCATACAACAGTAACTGTAAATTTCTTACTAGCAATAAGGATAACACGTGATAAGTCGCAAGCCAGGGAAGTTTCAAATTCCGAATGACACGAAGAATTTCCACAAGGCTGAGTGACCGTGGCTTCCATCAGGAAGCTGCTTTTCTTCCTCGGAAATTTTTTGTAAAACTTCGACTTTGTCGAGATTTACGCTCGCACCGCCGCGTGTCGAATCTTCCTTCCCATCTCAGCATTGCCTAACTTTCGTTGGGAAAAGTTACGTGGGCTTCTTGAAAGTTGCCGTACTGCGACTTCATGTCTCCTCCACTGAAGCGTCCCAGTGAGGACGGAGTGTGGCGGTTAGGGTCTGCACGGGTCTCTTGTGGTAGTGACACACTACACGGGTCTGTTGTGGCAGTGACACACTACACGGGTCTGTTGTGGCAGTGATACACTACACGGGTCTGTTGTGGCAGTGACACACTACACGGGTCTGTTGTGGCAGTGATACACTACACGGGTCTGTTGTGGCAGTGACACACTACACGGGTCTGTTGTAGCACAGTATAACACGTTAGGACCGCTAGCGTACAGGGGCCGGATGCACAAACGCCTTGTAAAGTTACGGCAACGTAAACTGTACAGTTCCTCGAAGAAGTACCGCTACAGCGGCTCAAATTTTGCCTCTTTCTTGTGCTGATTTTCACAAAGCTCCGATCAAAGTGGCTTGAACCTCCAACCGCTACAAACCTAAATAATAGGCAGAATCGGATGTAGAACCGAAGAATAAAAATGTAAAATTGCAGCAGTTACAAAGTTGCATTCGTGCCTGCAGCCGTACAGTTACTGTGCTTGTAACTTACTTTCTTACAAGGCGTTTGAGCATCCGGCCTCAGGTCTGCCATTATCAATTGAAGATCCTCCTCACATAGCAGTTTGCTGAGCAGCTGAACTGCTTAGAACTGGGAGGATGCTCTTCTACTGGTACTATCGAGATGATAGGTTAGGTCAGGTTGGGCTAAGTAAGGTTTGGCTGGGTTACCCACCTATTTCAACCCAACTTAACCTATCCTAAACTAACCTACAGTATCTGCATTTAATTTCAGCTGAGTAGGTCTGGAGGAGTTTTCAGCTGCTCGGAGATGAGATGGAGTAGGTTCCATTGTTGACGTTTGGAGAAGAGGAGGACCTAGGGATCCGTCTGCTGTTGCAGCGCTCGAAGAGAGATAGAGGTCATGCTATTAACTCCAAGATTACTGACAAAATTCTCTAATTCCGGGGCCACACTACTCAATCGCACGCTCAACTTATGAGCTGGCGTTCAGCTTGCCCGCCGTCCCGGAGGAGCTTACGACGTACGACGGTGCGAGCTGAAAGTCCACTCAGAAATTGAGCGTGCGAGTGCATATTGTTGCTCCGGCACTGGAAACCAAAGAGTAACGATTAGGACTGCTGTGCATGTGTATCCCTCCATACGAGCCTGTTCAGTGACGCTCCAGCTGCAGCAGTTCAGTTGAAGATTTCTTCAGTGTGAAGCAGCCACAGAATCTCCAGTTTCAAATGGGTTACATAAAGTGTGCTTTGATCTTGGATTTTTTTTTTACTTTAATAGTGTCATCCAAAGCTGTAGACATCTATGGCCATGACTTAACTGAAGTGGGAAAAAGTGGCTGGATATAACCTACATATTTTTCTACCCGACCTTTCGAAGTGTGGCATGCCTTACTTGTTCTCTGTGCGTCGCATGACATTGGTAACATTTAGTGGTAGTGATACATATTACACAGGCATAGTATGAGTGTACGTAATCATTACCTTGCCTGTGCGTGGCCTCCTCTTTATGTGGCTAGACCCCATAACTTGCGCAATAATGTTGCTTACTACGTGCTTGTAGGCGTATTTTAAGAGTTGGTATCAACATCAGCTAAGCTGCAAGCCTTCTTGGTCTTCCCTTGCTTATCATTATTATACAGACACCGCGTGTATTATAGCTGTAGCATCCGGTGCTACAACTGACTCTCATATTCATTTTACCCGAATAATAATTGAGATAATAAAGAAGAGAGGGTAATGCCTCTGCCAACCTTAGGAATTGCCGCGTTCTCAATATCGCTCGGCCGCATCTCTTCAAGACAGCAAACGGGAGGCAACAGCAGCAGACTGTTAGTGCTGCTGGACAGGCAACTCACGCTTGGCAGATCGTGTTAGCTATCCATAGGCCATCCAAAAGGCCTATGTTGTAATTGAGAGACGTTTTGTATTCATGGCATGACTGAAGGTCGAGCAAGATGCTAGAATGGCTGCTACTATTCGATCAATAGGCAGCGCTGAGGGCCATAAAGCCTGGCATCGCAGAGCTCCCTGCGGGCCACCGAGCCACTCTTTGTTTCTTTCCAGCCTCGGAGACCAATTTGTGGCCGAAGCAGCGAGTCCGACTGGAAGGTATACATGTGTTAGTGGCTCTAGACCTTTGCGAACTAAATGCATATTTTTAAAGAATCCATTCTGCCCACCTCTCGCCCCCTCCATCCCTACTGAAAGGGCAGAGAGGGGGCAATTGCTCTCCCCCTCTATGATTTTGCTTGTTCCATATGCAAGAATAGGTTGAAAGAATTTGGGCCGGGAAGCTGTATCACAGGTCGCTAACCAATGATTACGATAAAAAATTGAAAGTGTTTGCAGTTCGTCAAATGGCAATGGTTCGTGACGTCTTGCTGGCTAATACCGCTGTTTAGCAATGAAAGCAAGTCAAGAGGCTAGGCAGTGAAGGCAGGCATTTTGCTCGACTAAGCAAAGGTGGAAAATTTCATCCAAAGTGTACTGTTTCAACGCTACAAGGTGAAATTTCTGTCATGGTTTGGGAAGCAATCAGCGGTCATGGTGCAGGGCCTCTGGTTCGTGTAAGCATTCGATTTAATTAGCCTGTAAATGTTGCTTGAAATTTTGTTTCCATTTCGATGATAATTCGCCAGTGAATTCCATCTTGATGCAGAACGATTACAATTGGGGAATTCTCAAATTTTTCAAAACACACAAACAGGAGATTAATACGGAGACAACACGTTGCATGTTTAGAGTGGCTAGCCCAATTACCAGACTTGGGTCTAATGGAGAATATGATATTAAAGCGCTAGCCAGGTTTGCAAAGAAAATGTTGTTAATCTTGATTACTGATATGTGGTATGCCTTTTCACCTGAGTTCAGTAGGAAACTAATCGGGGAGATGCCAGAGGGATTGCGTGCTATCAAATAACAGAAGGGTTGCACTACTAATTAGTTCCAGCTGTACATGGTTGATATTTTGCTCATAACATTGATTAAAAATTCATTCCAAGAATTTCGTTAAGTTATGCGAACTTTCTATTCCTCTGATATATTTTTTTAGTGACGAATAGATATGGTTAGTTTATTTGGTATTTCACAAAACGGTATAGTAATTTAAAGCGGAAATGTTGATTAATCGTTTGCAATGTAGTTTGTAGCGTTTAAAAACCTAAAAATCAGTGTAATTTAGATTCAAATGAAAATATCAGAGCTGTGGAGTTTTTTGCGCCACTGCATGTACTAAAACTAGTGTAATTAGCAGATTAAATGTGTTTTAGCTCAAGAAAAGAGAACATGCTGCCCCCACCCCCTATTGCCCCTTCTCACCGGCAGGGCAATTGCCCCTCCTTCTCCCCCCTCTCCAAGCGCTTCTGCATGATGAAAGAAAACTTGATACAAGCGTCAAGCGAGACTCAGCATTCGAAGAAGTGCTGGGTCGCTAGTTGGTGTACGCTCGTGCGACCAGCACAAACTTCATATCTAGAATGTGAGAATGTCCCCACTTGTTACCTACTTGTTGCAAATCACTAGCTACTACATTCGTAGAAAAATGCCAAAATTTCCGCTTTGTCCGTATTAATTTGACAGCTGATGATACAGTAGAAGCAGTTTAGCTACAGAAGTAAAAAATGTGAATAAATTGAGCTCAAGTTTATAGAAATAAATAAGTTCCTAATGATACTTCAAGTATGTCGATGTAGCGTTGTGCGCACGCTCTTTTTGTAGACTGTTGAAGTTATTTGGTTTCTACACCTTTCCATCTCTTGAAAATAGGGACTGAATGCATATTTTCCGCCAGGAAAAGGCACATGCTGCCCCCTGTTTCCCCTACTAAGGGGCACATGCTGCCCCCCGCCCCTGTTGCCCCCTACTAAGGGGCACACGCTGCCCCCCCCCCTGTCGCCCCCCTACTGAAAGAGCAAAAGAGACCGTTGCCCCTCCTGCCCCCCCCGGTTACGGCTCCCCTGGCAGTAACTTCGTTGATTTCTGGCATTTGATAAGTTTTGCACGTTTCTTAAGTAGTCCTTTACGAAATTTGTGGTGTAAACTTTTATCAATTTTTTTTTTTGCCGGGCTAATGTACTTCATGCACTTTTCCAATTAAAGATATCTCTTTGATGCTTTAACTTTCTATTGAGTTAATAATATTGAGTTACCTGTTAAGTATGCCAACCTTTCTTCAACTTGGTACCTATGAACAAAAATTACTTTCAGAAGAGTCTTAGTATGAGATGTACAGTATATTAGAGTCAACGTATGACAATTCGAGCAAGTTTATGTTACGGGAACTTGCAGCTTGTAGTTACAAAAATTGTTCATGTCCACTACAGTCGATTTAAGTAATTGATTGTAATAATTATAACCTAGGATGTGTCTCCACTCCGGAGGTGGATCGTATGTTAAACGTAAATCTACGTATTTCGTAAATTTCCTGAACTTCGGTAAATTTCTAACATGAAACGTATGCATCAAAACCTATATTTTTTTCTTCTTTAGGGGGTATGTCTTAAATCTAATGCAAAATTTCTCGTCTAAACTTCAACTACATACTAGCAAATAAGTCATATTCTGATGTTTATCAAAAGAATATTATCATTTGCACATACTGAAACGTAGAATTCATATCTTATGTGGGACTGAGGGTCTCATTTTGATAAGAAAATGAAATTCCTATGAGAACATTCATTATGAATACTCTAACAAAAGGTTATTTTTCTGAAGTTTATTCCAAGCCCAGTATTGCTCACTGATACTGAAAGCTAGTATTCGTCTGATCTCAAGGATAAATGCAGCCGCGTTGAGCTTATCGCTATAACTAGTAGTGTGTGTTTCCGCACGGCAAATCTGCTACCGAAGTCTACCCATGAAACCCCTGTTTTTTACAAGTCATACAGTGATCGGAAGTAGAGGTGTATGGGAAACAGTGCTAGTATGTTTCCGCATTTAACTGTTAGGATGATGGCGTATACCACGTAGTAAGGGTGCATTCCACATTTACACTTTGGTCTATATAAGTAGGTCTGTTTGGGAGTATGGTGCAAAAGCATGGCTGTGACGAGAAGAGTGCGAGTGTGCGTATCCGTACGTGTCTGTTCGAATGATGGTGTATGCCCTGACTTGAACGACTTCCCAGTCTTGCTCGATTTGGAGGGTATACCGAGATATACAACTTCTCTCCAGATTTGCCTCTTGCATGTATTATTGTCTATAGTGCAAGAGACTAGCTTGAGTTGTGCTGATAAATGGGGATATTATGAAACAATGCATCTGGGCGGATTAATTAGAAATAATTGATGAAAAGACTATTTTTGCTAAGTCTATCCAACGATTCGTTTTTTTAATTACATAGAAAATTTATGACTGGGCTGAAGTAAGAGGTTGATACATACGATAATGAAAGAAAACGGTGCATTATCTAATAAAGCGCTAATTAAATGCTTAAAAATCAATAAAAAATGAGGCATTAGGATCTGAGGAAACGTGAAAAAGAGAGGTAGAAGTCGGTTTCTCAAGATTTCGTCTAACAACATTGGAAATTCCAGGACGGCGGGATTGAATAAAAAACAAGAAAATTTAGAACACCTATGTGCCCCCTATCTCTGTTTCTTCTTATGGATACATAAAAAATTGGAAATGATGGTGTATGGGGGTGGTTCATCTCGGGAGAGGTTGCAGTATGCACTAATAGCTTCCAATACCTAGCAAGAACGTACACAACAGCCTACAAAGCAGTAGAAGATGGGTGGGAAAGGGAGTGAGGTAAAGACCGGAGGGCCGCAAGGGCATAATGGTTCAATGACGCAACCGTGGTGGAAGGGCGGCGCCCAGGGCCGTGTGCATCTGGGTAACTTACTCTCTATTAAAGTACACAAGGAATATGTTGCTGTGAGCCTTTGCGCTCAAGCTGAGTGAGGAGTGGCGTTCGTTGCAGGTTTCATGCTACCCGACCATCTACTGTCATGCTTATGTAGTCATGTCTTAGGCACCCACAGTTTATTTTTCCTCGTGGTCCTTTTGTTGAGAGGAAAGAGACGTTGTTACACTGAAAGAGAGATACATTGACAACAGTTGCAGACTTTGGTGTAAGCATAACATTCCTACATTTTATGAAAAATTAAACATTTTGCTCCCATTTGTTTTGCATGTGAGAGGAAGATTGGGTAAAATTGGGTGCCTTTAGCCATGGTGCATAAATATATGATATCTGTTCTTACGATGTACCGTACTCTTCAGTCGAGTGGGCGTTTCCCAATAATTTATGTCTTGAAAAGTAACGAAATGTTTTCCATAGATTTATATCTAGAAAGTTGATAAACAGTAGAATTTACTAAGCTCTTGATATTTTCAGGATTGAGTACTGGAGTTGCTGTTGTTTGGTTCATCTCGGTGGTGACAGAAGAATTCGTGTCAACTGCACGACAAGGCACTGCCTGGTCCACCTACTACTCCTTCAGGTATGGCTGGTCGCTGTTAGCTGCAGCGGCTTCCGCTGGTGCATCGTTCCTTGCAGCTCTCTTCACAGGGCACGCTCAGATGACTCAGTATACTCCCTGGGGTCAGGATAAGCTGGCTAGTAATGCTGCTGAAGAAAATATCCCTCAACCAATTATGATGAAATGTTGTAGCGAGAGTCAGATGGGCAGCGGACGATCCTTCACGTCGGACACGATAAGAACCTATTTAACAAATGATTCTCGCCGCCTGCAACAGAGTCAGCCTGCTGCTCAGGGGTGCTTTGTTGGTGCTACTTCATCTCAGAGTTTCAATGATTCTTCCTCTCTAGTGGATTTGACGAAGCCGGCTAGTGATGATGCAGCCACCGAGCAAGACACACAAGAGACAACCATAGAAATGGTGCCCCCTCCTCCTCCACCGTGCTCGCGTCACCTACCGCCTTCTCGTAGCAGTCAGTTTCGGAACATGAGAACGATGTCACTCTCGCAAGCTTCAGAATATATCAATGCAGACGAATTCCAAGTCACCAATAGCCCTTCCCCAACGTTTGGAAGCAGTACTTTGTCTCGAACACCTGGTAAGAAAATCATTCGGCAGTCATCACTGCAAATTTCTTCTTTTGCTGATACCACTCCCACTGTTCACAATGAAGGAAAAGACACTGACCATGAACATAAGTTAAATGATGAATCTCGACAGTCACCACAGCAGTGTGATTCGGAGTCCCTTCCTTCTCCTCCCGTGATATCTTCCATTGGTGTTATAACGTCGTTATCGTCATCTTCGCCATCCACCTATTCCTCCAGGACCTTACCAAGAAAACTCTTTTCCGACTTACCGCGGCTGCCAGAACAAAGCCCGTTCAACCATAACAACAGTCAACCAGACTCCGACAATGATCTGCTCACTCACTCATTCTCTGACGTTGAGCCTCCAGATCTCTTTAATACGAACAAGAAAGTAGAGACCAACAACTACTGTAATACGTTGCCCAACAGCAGTAAACACGTGACAGTGTACAGCAAACGAGGCAACGTGCGGGCTGCTACAATTTCTGCTGGAGAGTCTCCTCATCTAACACAAGTTTAGCTCCTTTAATTGACCTTGTAGCTAGTACCTTCGCTAGTATTGCAGCTTGTCACGCAAGACAGGGCAGTAGTCGCTTCCTTAAACATTACTTACTATGTATTAGTTGTCATTGCGTGTGGAAGTGAGATCCTTTGATAGTAATTTCACCTCCCACTTTCTCTTCCTTGAACTTTGTAGTAGGGTGTTTGCTCATTTCCAAAATCCCTAAATAAGCGTATTTAACTGTTCAGGATGTGACCGCGTAAACAAACTGATAAGGTGACATTAAATATATTTTTTTGATACACTGCTACCTTAAACTCAACTTAGCTTGTGATTGTTTGCCAAACTCTCGTTTTGAGTGGCATATTTTTAGCTAATTTTTATATATTATAATTGTTTGTAAACTAGCAGTGCATCTGGCTCTTTTGTGTTTATAATTATATTAATTTGCACTATCGAAGCACAGAAAGTTTGTTTACACAAATTGTCCTTGAGGATCCTCAGCTATGTTCCTCTATGCAGTAGACATGCTGCGTTGATGAAGTTTACTTTTCACCTGTACAAAAGAATTCATACGTGTACAGTGCGCTTCCAAAATAATTCTATCCAAGAGTAATATTCAGTTACCAGTAAAGTGTGTTACAAAAAAACTACATTTCTCATTGTAATATACTATTAACTTCATGCTGTTAGAACATGTACTGTAATTGCTCATATTTCTTATTGCTCATTCACTTACAGCGTATTCCTTCTGGTACCCTGAGGCAATCATATTAATCCAGATTTGGATGGTGCCCCTTTAATTTTAAAGAGCGTTCATTCCGCTAGGTTTTCATTCTAATGAGCGGAAACTCATATAGAATTACGTAAACGTGGATGAGAAAGTCCATCTGGGGGAAGAGTTAATTTATTTTTAATTATCTGCAAGCAAATAGTAAAAATTTGTAAAGTAATTAATCGAACTCGGAAATAAGATTTTGCCTTTAGTTTCCATGTTTGGAGAATGAATCGGCTAAGTCTCTTGATGCACTCCTGCCTGCATTTGTTCTCTGTCTCTCGTAAGCCCTGTCCCCAGTGCCCACGTAACAACTTCGTCGTCGCTAACAGCCTAGAAGCAGCTCAACTAATCCGTTTACGTAGCTGCGGCACGGCTACAGCTTGAGAAAAATTGAACTGTACAAAAAAATTATCATAAATCTCAGTCGCTACCGAAATTTTTACACTATAGCTAGTGGCGACGGTGTACTTTCAGCTATTGCTCCTAACTATGAGCAGTTCAAGTCCACAAAGATTGATTTATTAAAAATGACTGCACGATGTTCATAGATGTCATGTTGAAGTCGCGGCCACGACTACGCAGTCGGATTAGTTGAGTTCCTCTAGGTTGCTAACGGCAACGAAAGTTGTTAAGTGGGCACCGGACTTTAGTGGTAATAAAAAATTACAAACCTTACAGTCTAATATAGTATTGATAAATTGCATACAAGGTGGCCCAGCTGCACGGACATAGCTTGGAATGAGTGGTCAGGTGAGCCAAGCGATACATTTATCAAAACATGGACTTCGGTCAATACGAGGTCAAGACAATTATCGGTACTAAGTGTGGACCTCTGAACTAATTACGTACTGTTGGACAAAGTGCAAACGTCCAAAGCAAATTCACTTTGACCATCAGTACGAGAAACTATTCCCTAACTTCTCACTGTCATGCGCATTCAAGTCACCAACAAAAACACGTTATGAATAGAGGCAATCACAGTCAGCAGACATCGATAAGTTCCTCGGATGCAGAACTTTTATATAATGAGAGAAAATAAAATTGTTCCTGCGTCCACAGATCCTAAAACCATGGTCTCATGACAGGTGCACTCATATCCCGAGTGCCTATAAGTGCGAAAGCTATCTATAATGTATATGGCTGTCTCAAGCAATCCACGTCCAGACCCAAGTGGCCTGCGGTGAGGAGAGCAATATCATGTCAGGTAGTCAGCACGAGATTACCGGATCTGACTGTGGAATACCTGGCTTGGCTACAGCTATGGCAACAGCCAGGTAATTCCCTCTCTGGGTGGTTGACTCTGTGAAGCTCATCCGCCTTGCATGCGCATTTCCTCACACGAGGGTTCCCACAACCCCACCTTCAAGTGGCTCAACCCCCGCAAAGTTGTGACCGGAGGCAGCGAGATGTTCATGTGTTGTCGCTTGAAGTGACTACGTTTGCCCGGTCGCACTATCGTCGTTCCCGACGATTGCGCGTTCAAGTAAGCTTTACTGCGCCCGCCACCTCAAAAATAAACACTACCTAGGCTAACCTAACTTAACCTACCCTTCCCTAACCTAACCTCCTTACCTAACCTTCTTTCTAACCTAACCTAACCTAACCTAACCCAACCTAACCTTTCTAACCTTACCTAACGTTACCTAATGTCACCTAACGTCACCTAACCTAACCTAACTTTCAATCAGCGATACAGCGAGCAGCGCGGCGCACCAACTTGAACGCCGCTTTTTACACGCGATCTGCATACACCAAGGAGGTTCTAATAGAGAGGAGTGCACCCTATCTATTTATCCTACGGGAGCGTTGCGAGTAAACTTTTCCCTTAAACTGGCTGAGTGGCTTATCCAATCGGAGAGCGGCATTGCCT
>LQNS02000141.1:35430300-35446585 GCA_001587735.2 Parhyale hawaiensis | reverse complement strand
CGTAAGTAGTCACCCTGAATGCCAATGGCTTTCAATTTTTTCATTAGCCGGTGATGGGGGACTTTATCAAAAGCCTTTTGTTAGATTGCTCTAATGTATTAAATATAATTATATTTGTCCTGATATTGTGTAGAAATTTTTTAAAATGTAAGGAATCCCGGGGTAGTTTTCTAAGTAATTGGATGAGATGTATTAATTGGTAATAAAAGTTTTTTATTTTTAGCAGGAGAATAAAACGGGGGATCACATATACCCGGACTGCTTGAGTTTCTGACAGTAGAGTGCCTTCTCCTCAGACGGTGTCGCAGTTGTTGCGATGTTAGTTTGTAAGGTTAGGTAGGTTCTCTATATTTCCCTTCTGCTCCACGAGGTGGTCACCGAATAGTGAGAAGCGACACATCCCATGGGACCCCTACCCGCTCTCGTGAGGGTAGGGGGCACAGAAGGGCTCCTTCACATGGGTGTTTCTTCCCTCTGTTTCCTTCTCATTTCGTCTTTCATCCCTTCGAGATGCTTCGTGCCTAAATTACGCGCTCTGGCGGAGCACGAGCATGTGGCTAAACACAGGAATAGTTCGGCGCGATATAGGCAGTGTGCTACTGAAGCGCTAGTAAAGGTTTCTACTACTACTACTTCGTGCCTAATTTCCTTGCTCTCAGACAGGGTGTCTACTAGGTCATAAAAGTCATAAAAAGTAATAAAAACTGATTGGTCATAAAAAATTCATTAAAAGTAATAAAATTCACTCACAGGTCATAATTTTTTTGTCAATCATCTGATGATTGGAATTAATGGATATTTTATCATCGTAACCTACCGCATGCTGTAGGAGAAATGATCCTACTTGTGGAAATTGGACACTCCCCTGGTTCCAAGTCTTGTAGGTTGTACTTGTTCCTAATTACCGTATTGTCTTCTGGAAAACATGTCATGAGAAATCATGTATGCTAGGTATAGTACTACATGTATATGTCTAATTTAAACTTTTTTATCACATATTATTACTAATATTATTATTATTTTCAGGGCAAACTTATTTCTTAGGAATTCATAATTGCTACCTTCCTGAAATCACTAAACATATTAGCTACTAAATGTTATTAATTCCATTCATTGTTTGGTTATAAGTAGCTAGTTGCAGCTTAAAAAAATTGAAGCATGAAGTATGAGGGACCCTATGAAATATAAAAACAATATATATTGAGTTTTACATTAATAACAGTTATAAGAGAGATTACTCTCACCTAAGAATATGAAATCGTATTTTTGAATAATATAAGGTCATAAAAGTCATAAATATTTATCCTGAAAAGTCATAAAAAGTCATAACATTTTCCTAACAATCATCAGTAGACACCATGTCAGACATGCCGGCAGGAATGAGCGATAAAACGTTCATATACTGATTCGACATAATAAACTGCTTGCACTGCTTGGGTTCCGTCGAATGGCGTGAGTGCGTCTCGCCAACAGGTGTTGGCAACACTGTTGCGAACAGGTGTTGGCAGCAGTGTAACCCCTGCCATAAACTTCCTTACTACGTATAACTAACTAAATTCTGAAAGTCTTTGTCTCACGGTGCACGAGGAGATTTTGGCAGTGCTTCCGTAAACTTAGCAGTCACATTTGAAGAAGTGTTTCTCTTGTCCACCAGCGATGTCCTCTGCATCGCTCTATCTTCTCTTGATGTCGAACTCTTCTCGCCTTGTCCTGAACGGTTTTTGATTGAATTGGCCTCCTTATACCTTATGATAGCATTGTGGGCACCATTCCTTCAACGCTTTTTTTTTAGCAATTTCATATTGAAAATGACAGTTTTTAACAATGCAGCAATTTGAGCCCTTTTTTCAACAATTTTCTTTGTTAGTGACCTTTCCTTTTAAAAAGATGTCCTAAATAACAAAACAATAAAAAAAAATAGGTTCTGTAAATGAAGAAAGGCATCAAATGGGGAGGATTTGCTCCACAGCTTACTCGCAATATACTGATGCGACTGAATTATCAGGTGGATATATGAGTAGTTTTGTAAAGTTAGGTAGATTTTATATTTTCTCTTTCTGTTCCGCGAGGTGAGCCTCCGAATGGAATGGCCTATCCGTTGGGACCCCCATCTGTCCCGTGGTGGGGTCTCAGAAGGGACCCTCCGCACGGGTATTTCTTGCTGTCGTCTTTCATTTCTTTCCCTGTGCCGCATGGCTGAGCGAATTCGTTTAGCCGAGCCTTGTAGTGTTAGTGATACTCACGCCTAACTTCGCCAGACAATGATGTACCTGGCCAAGATTGTTCTAATAGAACTCATCTGAGTTCGACTCAACTTCTGAACAATATACAAAATTGGATCGCTTTTATATAGGTAGTCTTTGTATCTAATACGGCGGGAAAACCCTCAGTATAATACTAATGTCCCCACTGCATCGTGCATATCTCATTTGATGGTAAGGCACTTCAGAGGGGAAAGCCGTTTGCTTAAGTCCACTGAAGAGGTGTTTCAGATATGTAGTTACCTTATTTCCTTCTTTGTCTAAATTGTTGAGTGCTCTCGACTCTTAGCACTTTTCCCGCCGCCAAGGTTATGTTTTTGTCGTGTTTGTCTGTCACCAAGATAACTCAAAAAGTTATGGACCGATTTTGACGAAATTTTCACGGATTGTTAAATATGTTTGGAGGAACAGATGATTAACTTTTGGGGAAGACCTTTTCATGAGTTTGTTTGTCTGCCTCATTTTTCCAAATGCCATAACTCAGAAAGTTACGAGCGGATTTTAATGAAATTTGCATGAATTTTAGGTAGATCGCGAAGAGTAAGGGACCTAATTTTTGTGGTGATCTGTTTGTTCGTTAATTCGTTTATCGCTGTTTTTTAACTATATGCTTGTTAGCACAATAACTCAAAAGTTAGGAATGGACCTTTATGAAATTTACAGGATTTGTTGGTAATGTTAAAAGACATAAATGATTAAATGTTGGTGATGATCGGTTGATCTGTTTGTGAGTATGACAAATATTTGTCAAAATGTTTGTTAGCAGCATGACTCGAAAAAATAAGAGCGGATCGTCAAGAAAATTAGTGAAACTGTTAGCCTAATGCCGTTAAAAGGCACAAATGATTAGATTTGGGTGTTCATACAGAGAAAATCATGGTTTCAGCACTAGGCTAATTTGAATATTTGGTTACTCTTTCCTTGCTTGCCGGAGGAGGTATGCGCTCTCAGAGTGCTCTATTTTTTTCAGTCATTCACTTTTTTATTACCCTCATGCATCGCTTCTTCCTATTTCTTGACCGACCCCGGTGACCTTGTAGATTGCTTTAGCTAGGCCTTCGGGACGTCTTTCTTCCATGCTCACTTTTGTCTTCCACTTTCATATTTTCTTACTAACGTTACTTTCCTCAGTTCTTCATCTTCTTTCCCTGTTTGCTGTTCCACCTTGCTATCGACATAGGTACATGTCCTTATGTTCACGTTGAGGTTGAGATCACCTCTGTAGAGGTAACCTCGTCATAACTCAATATAACTAGGTATTCTTGATGTATTACGTCCGCCATCAGAATATATATGGGCCTCACAAACCCAAGCACTGTCCCGAGTGCCTTCTTTGCAGGGAATGTTGCAGCTGGCCGTAGTTCCTGCCGAGAGGGTTAGTCTGTTAGATTAGGTAGGTAACGTAGATTCTCTATACTTCCCCTTCTATTTCGCGAGGTAGGCCGCTGAATAGTAGTAAGCAACCCTTCCCATGAAACTCTAATCTGCTCCCGTGTGGGAGGCTACTGAAGGGAACCTCTGCACGACTGCTTGCTTTCTCCTCTTTTCGTATTTCTTCTCTTGCATTGTGCCGCATAGCTTTGCCGAGCCGTGTAGGGTTGGAGATGCCTGGCGCCCTATTTCTCGCCAGTAGTAACGCACTCGTCCAACTGGGATATTCCGGTAGGAGCCGAGATAAAACACTCAGAAACTAATGCAACATAAACTGAGTGTCACTCCTTGGATCACGTTATATGACGTGGGTGCGGTGGTAAAACCAGGAATATTTTAAAACTTGACGTACCGTACCATACCTCTCGTCTTCTTTCAGTCTCGGAGATCTATTATTAGGATTATTTTAAAGAGTTTAAAGTTGAAACTTCTCCATTATTATTATTATTTTCACTACAGCAGCGATCAACGAAAGGCAGAAACAAGGGACATGGAGTAAGATGAAAACTAAACCCACACGCGCAAGGGAGTTTCCACAGTTACCACCGAGTGGAGACCCGCAAGTCGGAAAGAATGAGAGCCGACTAAATCGTCAGTAGGGCTGTTAATGAAGGAAGCAACGCGGACATCAAGAAATTGCGTCCCGAAAGTCTAAGGTAACCTATTGGTGTTCCTGGAAGCATAACCTCGGCGGACTAATTCGAGCGAGTATGGAGTAAGGTAAGCCTATGGCTCTTCGGAACACAAATCTTAGCTGCTTCAATAGCTTATTATATTGGTATTGTGCCGCTTTTTCTGAAACTTAGACAATCAATAGCGATCTAAGATTGATTTACTCGGCTTACAGCCGGAACCACAACGTTGTGCTCAGGTGGCAAGAGATGAAGGACGAAAAGAAAAAACAGAAGAGCCCGTGCGGACGGTCCCTTCTGTGGCCCTCCACACGGGCGAGGCAAGAGCCCCGTAGATATGTCGGTCACTTCGATCGGCGACCCACCTCGCGGAACAGAAAGGAAATATAGAGGACCTCTCTAACTATACAAAACTAACCTTCTCAGCAGGAACTGCGGCCAGATGCTACATCCCCTGCGGAGTAGGCACTCGGGACCCTTGAGTGCGTGATGCTTCAAAAACTAAAATAAAAAAAAAAACTGTGTGGGCAGCAAAAAAGTTTGTTGAGGTGTAGTAGTACAAACTTCACAAGCGCTTCAGGGACACAAGTGTATATCGCGCTGAACTATTCATGTGATTTAATACATGGTCGTGCGCCACTCGGACGCAAAGTACGTCTCATTTTATTTTGTCAATTATTTTGTTGTGGCTTTTATGCAGGTGTCTAAGATTATAAGCGAACTCGGATGAGTTTCAAGTAGTCTTGGCTCTAGGGGGTGTCTGTGTACATTTCTCTTTTACCGCAATGCCATGTATTTTCCTATTCCATATGACATTGGAAAAAAAGTTTGGAAGAACTTTCGCACCTGGTACATTTTTGAGGGCAGCATGGGGAGGAGGCTTAAAATTATCGATTGTAAAGAGATTGTACTGAAACTTGCTCAAAATAGGTATGTATTAAAAAAACATTTTGCTCCTACAACGTTTTTGATTTAGGCCTTATTTTGAGATGCGATTTTTATATAAATATCTATAGATATATTTTCTTCTAATTTCAAACGAATAGAACCCATTGAGTTTTCATGCGAGAACAAGAAAAAAAACTTTTGAAATCCTCAAAATATTCCTAGCAGAACTATACAGCTGGATTTTCCATTTCGTTTTCTTTTGATGTGCGATTTGTGATTGCTAACCAAAATATAAGGAAAAAATATTTGGCTTTGAGCTGTGGTAAAAAAAATTATGAGGGCAAAACTGGAAAATCTAGCTCTATAATTTTGTAAGGAATCTTTCAAGGATTCCAAAACTGTCCTTGTTTTTACCTAGCATGAAAACTCATCGAGTTCTTGTCTTTTTAAATAAAAAAAAATATGTACCTATATATATTCTTTATCTCAAAACTAAGGCCTAAATAGAAAAGTTGTAGAAGAAAAATAAGTTTTTTTCAAAAATGCATATTCTGAGCAAGTTTCAAATATGTACAAGGTGCAAAAGTACTACCCAACTTTTTTTTACATGTCATATGGAATAGGAAAATTGCGGTACTATAGCTGTAAAAGAGAAATGCACACAGACATCCCCCTTCCACCAACTGCCAGGACTAAAGTGGTCAGTGCGCTACTGTAAGGAAAAAGGCGCAAATTATGCATCTCCAACCCCTCTGCATGGCTGAAAACCCCTTTGCATGGCTGAAAGCTTTCGCTCAGCTACGCCGCACAGCGGAAAGAAAGAATTGAGAGAAGGCTAGTAGAAGAAAGAAACGACCGTGCAGGCCCCTTCTGTGGCAATCCGCACGGGAAAAGGTAAAAGCCTAGCGGAATATTATTGTTATAATATCGAGTAGTTAAAGCTTCCGTCTCCACAGCAACGGCGATCTAACAAAGGAAGAAGCATGACTATAGAAATTTGGGGAACCCATGCACGAAGGTGTTCCCACACAAGATCAACGCGCATGGGAACAAGTCGGGAAAGAACAGGAAGATCAGAATAAAACATGAGCAAGTATAGAGTATGAAAATTTAAGAAAAGTGGGCAAGAAAGATAGACTTCCCGAAGGCCTTGCTAGTGGCTAACGTCAACTAGTAGTAGTAGTAGACGTTTTTACTAGCGCTTCAGTGGCACACTGCCTATATCGCGCCGAACTATTCCTGTGTTGTTAACCATAGGCTCGTGCGCCGACTAGGGCGCGTTTTAAATTGTCTGCTTTTCTGCCGGTAGGTCTCAAGAGTGGCCAGTGCGCTACTGACAGGAAAACGGCGCAAGTTGAGCAGCTCTAACCCCCGGGCGCGGCTGAACGCTTTCGCTTAGCTGCGCCGCACAGGGAAAGGAAACTAAATACAAGAAGGTAGAAGTCTAGCGGGAATAGGTCAGCCACCTCGATCGGCAGCCCACCTCCCGAAACAGAAGGGGAAGTATTGAGTGCCTACTCAACATTACAAAACTAACCTCATTAGCAGGAACTGCGGCAACTTGCAACATCCCCTGCGGAGAAGGCACTCGGGACCCTTGGGGCGTGATGCCCAAACATATTGTGGCGGGGAAAGGGCGGGCCGCCACAATATGCCCCTGAGGGCCTAACGTCAGCTAAACCTCGTCCAGCCCACCTCAACCATAAATTTTAAAATACCATCTATATGTATAATGTTTTGACTACGGTAATACAATCGTTCCGAGTGTTTGCTGCGATAAAGTTAAAATTATACAGGTGCTCTTGATTCAGGACATTGAAAGCCCCCTCTCTGTAGTAATATGGCTGTAGCCCAATATCTTTATTTATTTATTCAGGTATTCACAATATGATACAAGGGTGTTGATTATTATCTTTAACCAACTTCATATAGCATAACTTTACAGATTAGAAGACCATAAAATAGATATTTCCTCTATACATGCTCAGGAAACGGCTACGGTCAGTTGGTTTCACGATCAAGTCGCAGATCACAAAGTATGAAGAATTCAGCCTGATGTTATCGAGACAGGTTGCCTTTCTACCAACACTCCTGAAATGTACGGCAAAAATAAGCCTTATTGCAGGACTTCAATTTTTGAGATTCTAAACTGACGTGTGCAGGTTTGAATGCTGCATTATACAGAACACACGGACCCGCCTTAATATAAGTGACCGTTGGCCGTCTCCCTTCCTTCAAACACGACTTAAGATCTACATCGCTAAGTGTTCTCTGCTATACTAAGCACCGAGTATCATAAACACTCGTCAACCATCAAGGGCCTAATTCGCTACGAACGCAAAACACTATGTACTTGACTTGCCAAGGTTACGCACATTTACTATATTAATGGAAATTAAGTCACAAAATAATGAAAATCTAAAGGTTTCACCTCGTTCTAAACGAGAAAACAGTTCTAGCTTTGGAAAAAGATAAAGTATGCCACATTAAAGTTAATATGGATATAAAACTGATTTTACTGTTCGATTCAATTTGCATAATGAGACTCAAAGACTCTTCTTGGATTCTAGTTAGTTTTCATATGGCTATAGTTGCGCAGTAGTTACTGTAGCAGTAATAGTTTTACTGCAAGGAAATCACGAGCTTTTAAAAGCAGTAACGTTTCACAGTAGAAATTCAGGAGATGGTGGAATGGCCAGCAGCCTTTAAAATCTAGGAATTTGTGAGCTGGGCAGCCCGCGTTAGTAAGTAAAAAAAAAAAAAAATAGATACGGAAACAGCTCAACAGATGCACTTCTGGAGTGTTGAGTGCATCGGAGCAGCGTTTAATGCCGCTTCTGGTCTCATTCTGAAGTAATTTAAAGATGAGCATTCAGGTGCAGATGGATGAAGAAGAGTTCCTCCCACCTGCTCTCCCACTCGATAACACGAACAGTTTGCACAAATAGTAAGTTGGGTACCGTAATAATTAGTGACAAAGATTAGATAAGGGACCGGGCATGGCAATGCTCACATGTTCAGTAGTAAACTTAGCCATGTCAAGTACAAGTTCCAGAAAAGACGAAAATGCTTACGAGAAGCGCCTATGTGGAAAAGCGTATGGTATAGCTACGTACTGCATTCATCATAAACAGCGAGGTCGGGACCAAAGTCACAGGATTCCGAAACTACAAAGCTACACGTTACTATTTACAAAGAATAACACGCATGGAGTAAGAAAGAGAAATTGGCCGAATTTGTCATGCAGATGATAGGCAAAGTAAACTAACTACAAGCGGAAGTGTGCAACAAATGCTTCAAGACCCGGTGGCTCAACACACGACAGAAGCCAAAGTTCCAAGAAGTTAGTGTGAAGAGCTGTCAGAGTTTCCAATATTGCATTTAGTCTTTACGAGACCTGAAGCGACACAAGCACACCATATAAAGACGAGTTGAAGCGAATAGTCGTATAGATATGAAGTAGAAAGATGTAAGTAAAGAAAGCAAACAATATACAAGGAACTTTATCGCTATAACAGAGCTCTTATTTAGCACAAGCAATAATATATATTACTGAGATTCGGCTCTTGATTTCTGCAACAAATAGCAATGAACATATGCGAAAGGGTAGAACTCGCAATAAAACTTAACGGATAAGCTGTACATGAACGGGAACATAAAATTGCACGCTTCATTAACCAAAACATTTGGTAAAACATTTACTAGTGTAGGAAGCTATTTGCTGTCAACACAGCACTGCGTAACAGATGTACACAGACTGGAAACGTCCGGACGCAGCAACGAAATGAGCTCAAAGGACCATTGATCAGCTCCACAATTGAAACGTATCTTGGCTAAAAATCTTATCTCAATACTTATTAGGCTGACAAAATATCAAGAAATACACGATTCCATGATAAAAAAAAAACTTCTGTGCCTAAAATAACGTTGGTGAAACGCACAAACGGAGCTTGAAATAACATACTAAACGTCAAATGAGAAAACATCGCTAAACAAGCACGAGTGTCATGCGTCTCCAATACGACAGCCTATAACTGTGAAATTTGCTGACATCAAGAGGTGCACATGATCATGTGGAGTTTACCATCCCATTCAAAGCACACCCTAAATTGTTACCTAATTTTAATGCTAAAATAATTATTGTTCAATACTTTAGCCTTTGTGAAATAGTTTATGATACAGGTAAAGCTGTAACAACGGCAGGGACGCAGGTTCTCAAAACAGCAGTTTTAGAAGACTGAAGCCTTATATATGACGGCTTGAGTCTCTTATTGCGGCTGTTTTGAGCACACGCGTCCCTGATGTTGTAACCGCGTTACCTGCCATATGGGGGAGCTATCAATATTGACAATGGTAACATCTTACTGTACTGACTACCGCATCTGGCACAAATGAACAAAGAGGCACCGAGCACAACGAGGCCTACATTGCAAGAGTAACTGTGTCACGTCCCAGCTCTCACACATACCTACGATATCGGGTATATAAATAAGAAAATTCCGACCCTTCAAAGCATCATATAATTGAGCTTCCCTCATTAGAATAGCACGGTTTCGGTAGTTACGCTACACATGCACAGCGTATTCGCGCCAGTTTCTTATGTAACTATCAAGTGCCTCTCTTATCGGACCCAGCACTTAAAATTACAGTACACTAATAATAAGGGGTTAAGCGTACACAAACATACAATCCGGAGAAATCTTAAAAGTTTTTAAACTAAAATAATGTATCAACTTTCTCAAGGAGAGGGGGGGGGGGTGGACCTAGCTCCACAATTATTTGTGCACTTCTGATCAACTGACGGCTCCAATGTCTCGACGTAACTCCCATCTATTAGTAGAAGCTATTAGAATTGTTTCAAAGCGGGTCGCGTGTTACTGACCTCCCTTCTTAAGTCTTCCCAAGTTCGTCTCGATCCACTTCTACGTGATAGCCACATTAGCTAAGGGAACACAGAATAAATAATCACACTGTAACTATCATATAAGTAATAATGTAAGGGCTTCTCTAGAATACAAGAGGCTAATGCTCCTGTGCTGCGACACAGCACCATCGTTACAAAAGTTACACGTTGCATGCATGGTTTTAAGTAAGAGCACACATCTCTCGATGACAATACTCTAGTCAAGCGAAGCAAAAAATAATGATACAGAGATCGCAACTAAAATGGAACCAGTGACTTGATGAAAACTTGCTGCACGAAGCAATAAAAATCACAGGGTTCCTTCCACTGCCATTAGACATGATCGTAACTGACCATAGATATATGAATATGGAGTAGAGCACAAGCGTTAGGGAAATGAGTACCAGCCATGGTGGGCAGCAGAGAGAGCGGTAACTGCTAGGGCTCCATGCACGTCCCACCAAACACTTGCCTGGGGACGGCAGCAGAGAATATCACTGGTATTTCGGCTAGAAAAGGTTGTTCCCAAATATACAGTGCATCACCAGTGTGGCTTACATCGTTGATCGATCTACAGGATTCCGAGTTTAATACTTTTCTTGTTGTAAGGAGTACCGTAGCCTTATTCTTATTTAGTTGTTACTGACACAAGTTTTTGACTCTTCAAATATAATGGTTAGCTTTATCAAAGAGAAAAGATATAGGCCTACCCACATGAGTAATTGTGACATTTTAGTTTGATAAGAAACGTAACGTGAAATATGTTCAAAAAAATTTGATGAGAAAATATCAACTCAATACGAGTGACTTGCTGCTACTGAAGGTGATACCGGGCACAAGGGTAACGAGATGATGCATGAAGGCAATTCTATTGCCTCTGACTTTTGGTCACCACACAACGTAGCTTTGGTTTCTAGTCTCCAGAGCACACAACTGCCAGTGGAGTTCGCAAGCAAGCCCACTGTCAATATTGACAGTTTCTTTGAGTAGCTAGAAATTTGACACGAAGCACATTAGGTTTAGGTCGTGATAAAGCTGAAAATTTGAAACTCTTCCTTCACAGATGGTTTAATAGGCGGTATTTTATTAGAATGAGGAGTAAACCCACAAGTTACAAATTTCGTGAAATTCCGACTATCTCCGCTCCGAAAAAAAACTAACTGCTCAAGCTACGTACCGAAACTCACACCAACGGCCGCGCAAGTTACACGCATTTTGGTGGCATAACTGCAGATTTATTTCGAAGACACCATGAGGAGGAGAGCACATCCATTACGGCTGGGAGACGCACAGAAATAGGCTAGAGGAAGCAAGGGGTGGTAGGAAGTACCACTAGAGTATGGAGCAGGACGCTGAGCAGCAGCTCGAAGTGCCACCTTTGCTCTTTTGCCGCTGATCTGAAAAAAAGAAAAAAATATGAGAATGCAAATTTCCTCCGTTAGCATTAACCCAAACTTATATCCAGACTCTACTACCTCGCTTCAAAAGCTTCAATAAATGTAGAAATACGAGAGGACAAAGCACCCTCGTAGCACATTGTTACAGAAGATAACTTCACCACCACTGATGCTCAAAACGGCATTTCAATAGTGTATCTCTGTCATTACAATAGTGCATTGGTAAAATATGGGGCATTTGTTTCCAATAGTTTAAATCAGGGATTTGCGGAGTTAGATCTTTCTATCAAAGTCAATATTTTGTAAAAATTGCCATAGTTGTCTTCTATATGCAAAGAGCTTTTGAAATACAGTATATCAGTAAGGGAGTAGGGTCCAGGACCAAGGTATCTTCTGCGTTCATCCATTATTGAGGGACATTCCATCAATATGTGATATACAGATTGCGGCACAAGGCACTCTAAACAGAAGGGTAATGGGGCATTTCTCCGTAGAAAGCCATGTGTTGCTAGTGTATGTCTAATTCTTAGTCTTGCCAGCTTGACTTCCCATTCTCTATTCTGCGACGTGCAACGCGACAAATTTGCTGCACGACAAAATGTAAAGGAGGGTACAACAGTCTGCTGTCCCCACCACCGCAACTGCGATGCCTCGCGATACACATGCATTGCTGCAACACCACTCCCGTAAAAATCGCAATACGTCGCTTGATGTTCCGGTCTGTCCCCGGCCTAAGTGTGGTTCCATCATTTTCAGTTTGTTGTCAGCTGGCACTTTAGTTTCCCACTCTTCGCACCATTTGTGCCACACAATCCTTTGGAAGTGAGGTTTTAAGTCAGAGCGTGGTATTGGGACAATCTCGAGTTGCTACAGCATCACGGGCAAGCCTATCTGCCCTTTCATTGGCAAGGATTCCCACGTGACTGGGGGGACCCAGCAGAGGTGGACCTCTTTCTCACTCGCAGATTTCATTTCTGATCTTCTGCACAAGTTGGTTTTCAGGTCGCAATTGTTCTATAGCTGTAATTGCGCTACGAGAGTGACTTATTATAACAATTGAGCGAGTGTCGCACGGCAAAGCGAATTCAAAGAAATTCCGTTGTAAACACAAATGTAAAATTTTGCACTTTACGAGCGTACTGTCGGGTAGGAGAGACATATGAGAAACTCACACCTTCAGGAGTTTTTGACCCATCCGTATAAATATATATAGGTGGAGTCGTAGTGAGTGGTGTTCAGCTACGGATGATGTCTCGTGCAGTCTTTACCCAGACGATTTTTAAAAGCGTTGACTGTCTCCGCACAAACAACATCGGAGGGGAGTCGGTTCCAGATGTTTAATATGAAATGCGAAAAGAATTGCTGCTGGCTTAAGGTTGAGCTTTGTGCTTGAAATTTTTACCGTTGTTCTCTAGGCCATCATCAAAAAATCCCGTTGAAGGTACGTCGTTGAAGTCATTCAGATACTTGAATGTATCTATTAGTTGCCCCCTAGTTGTACTGACATTTGCTCAAGAGAAATGGGGCCCACTTTCTGTAAGTGACACTCGTATGGCTAGTTTCGCAGCTGAGGTATCAATTTCGTTACTCTGCGTTGGATTCTTTCCATGTAATCAATATCTTTGCACAGACGTGGCGACCAGGATTGAACAGCAAATTCTGAATGTGGGCGCACTAGCGCTTTGTACAAGGGAATGATGATGTCCTCGGATATGTACCTATTCGAAATTCCTGGTGAAGAATCTAAGTACCCTGCTTGCCATTTTCAGTGTTTCACACTCTTGTCAACCAGCTGTATTGCAGTTTGTACTAGTTATTCCAAAGTCATGTTTATGGGTGACAGCTGCTAACTCTGTCCCGTTCTTTTTCAGTCGGTTTGAGGGGTTCTCCAGCCCTACCTGCATTACAGAACATCTGTCGAGATTAAAGGTCATCTGCCACGTTGTAATCCAATCCATGATGTGGTCAAGGTCTTGTTTGAGCTCAGCTCTTTTTGCTGACTGCATGACATAGCATAATATCATCCACAAATTGACTGACTTTACTGCAGATATTAATATCGAGATCATTGACGTAAATTATGAACAGAGGTGGGAAAAGCACGCTACAGTACTTTGTGGAACTCCCGATGTTACTGGCGTCTAGCTACTCATATCTCCTTCAAGCTTCACTCGTTGCTGCAAACCTGTCATTATTATTATTATTATATTGAGTAGTTTAAGTCTCCGTCTCCACAGCAAAGGCAATCTAACAGAGGAAGAAGCAAGGGACACATAGTGTGACGATAGATACGTGGAACCCATGCACGAGAATGTTCCCACACAGGATCAACGCGCATGGGAACAGCAAGTCGGGAAAGAAGAGTAAGAACAGATTGAAGAAAGATCAGTAGGAGTAAAAGATGGGAAGGAAGCAAAGTGGGCACGAAAGACAGCCGTCCCGAAGGCCTAGCTAATGGCTAAGGTAACCTACACAAACCCCCTGGGTGCAAACCTGTGAGCCATGCCCAGATACAGAATGAGTAGTTCACCAGGATGCCATGGGCTTCCAATTCTTTTCATTACGGTACCATTGAAAGTCTAAATAAACGAAGTCCACACCCTATTCTTCATCTCTAATTTCCATAACTTTCTAAACGAAGTCCGGGTTAGTTTAGCAACTTCTTCTATTTCGGAAGCCATGGTGAGTACCGGAAATAAGCTGGTGCATCCTGACGTGATCAGTGATTTGCGTTTTCAGGAGGCATTTGATGGCTTTGCTGACAACCCACATAAGACTGATTGGTCATAGAGTTTTTTTTTTTTATTTTGGCAGCAATATTTTTTTTTATTTTGGTAGCAATATCACGAAGAGTAAATGATTAAATTTTGGTGATGGTCAGCTGATCGTGTTTTGACCTTTGTTTGTCAGCAACATAACTTGACAAGTTACGTATGAACGGATTTTCAAGAAAATTACAGTAGCTGTCAGCCGGATTACGGTCAAATAGCACAAATGACCATATTTTGGAGCTGATAAAAAGGAAATTATAATATCAAAACCAATTGGAATTTTTCATTAACATTGCTTTGCTTGTCAGTAATGAGCGCTCTCAGAGTGCTCTAATTACAGTATTTGATATTTTTTCGCTGTTTCTGAAATAAAGACAATCACTAGCGATCTAAGATACCTATAAATCTCGGCAAATGCTGGAACCACAACGCAGAGAACTCATGCGAGTGTTATTAGTATAAAAGTGGTCAGTGCGCTACTATGGACAGAAAAAGTCACAAAGCATTTCTGAGAGACAAAAAAGGAAATGAGACGGACGAAACACCCTTGCTGTAAAACTCTGAGGTTTAAAAGACAAAGAAATCCGCGAGAACTTGGAACAAGTCTGCTTCATTGAGAAGAATTTAATACAAAGATGATTACACAGGGAGGGGAAGAGGTGGTAATCGAATGGCGCAAGGTCACTTGGAGGGTGCAAAGTCTCCCACCAAATCGCTGTACGGTATTTCTGACCACTCGCGGGACATGCGGTGAAGCGTTGTCATGTAGGAAAAGCACACCTTTGCGATTCACACGTGCTGACTCTTTCTGGCGTAATGCCCGTTGCACACGTTCCAATTGCTGAGAGGACGGGACTGCAGTGACAAAGGATGATGAGACTTAGAAGGTTAACACACGGGGAGGGCCTGTGCCGCCAACACATGTTGCGTGCTGCAAGCACAGCCCCAGATTTCCGCCGAGAGTTAATAAGAGAGCTAGCTGAGATGGAAAGAGGGTTCATTCTTGTCTAGCAGTCGTTTCAGTCAGTCACTACGTACAATCTGACGATAGATTGCCACCCACCACCGCGAAATATGCTCTCTATGGCTTTCTTATTATATCTTCCAGTTGCTGGGAATGCTCTACGCGAACTCAAGCGGATTCTATAATCAACTCCGTATTCGATGACTCTCAATCTTCGGCTGGGAACGCCAAGTGCAATTATACTCGAGTTCTGATACTGTATGTCAATACTTGATATAAAGCTCTGCTGGGTGGCGATCTATCGTCAGATTGTACGTAGTGACTGACTGAAACGACTGCTAGACAACAATGAACACTCTTTCCATCTCAGCTAGCTCTCTTATTAACTCTCGGCGGAAATCTGGGGCTGTGCTTGCAGCACGCAACATGTGTTGGCGGCACAGGCCCTAGCTGCAATACACACTGGGTAATGAGCTTGTGACGGCATAAAATTGTAGGTACGTTGATAAGTACCTAGTTAATTTACATTGTTTCTTCATCACTTCATTTGGGCCTCCAGAGTGTCCTACGGTACATGTCCTACAATCTTTGTAGTTGCACAAAAACATGTATCAAAGCATTATTATTATATTGTGGGTTTTAACGCCGTATTAGATACGAAGAATAAATAACGGCGATCCAATTTTGTATGATATAGCCTAGTTTAGAAGTTGAGTCGAACTCAAATGAGTTCTATTAGAACAATCTTGGCCAGGTGCACCATGTCTGGCAGGAAATAAGGCATCTCCCAACTCTACACGGCTTGGTCGAACGAAATCCCTCAGTTGTGCGGCGCAGAGAAGGAGACGGAAAACAAAAAGAGAAGAAAACAAGAAAACGAACACTCGTGCGGGGTGTCCCTTCCGTGGCTCCCACACGGGAGCAGATAGGAGTCTCATGGGATGGGTCGCTTACCACCATTCGGCGACCCACCTCACTGAACAGAAGGGAAAATATATAGAGAACCTACCAACTCTACAAAACTAACCTTCTAAGCAG
>LQNS02000141.1:35299677-35311150 GCA_001587735.2 Parhyale hawaiensis | reverse complement strand
CCCCCTTTTTTTTCTCTCTCTCTCTTTTCTCCTGTCCTCTATATCCTACTAACATAATGGCAATAGCTCATAGAGTGCCGGGTCGTATTTTCCGATGTCTCTTTGGGAATGGGCCTATTGGCTCGTCTACTGCCGCCTATCTAATCTAAAAGATATTTGAGGTGGAAAGATGGTATCTTTGCTACGGAGCGAACACATTGTATATAAACTGCTATTTTGTTTAAGTTTGTTGGAGTGTTGACTCAAGATGTTACTTCTGCCTGTCTATACAGAAGACCTATGGATGACAGCACGACAATGGATCAATGAAGAAAAGAAGATAATTAAGAAGAAAATAAGAGAAGAGGAGATTCCGCACCGGCCTAGAGGCATTAGGCAAACGTATAGGTTATTGCGTGAATTTTTCACACACGGGTCCACTAGTATCATAGTAAGATATGTGAAGGTTGTTCATGTTTTAATCATTTCTTTCTTTTCATGTCTAGTTGCGGACGGAAGATGTTGGGAAGAGCACACTGCAGCAAGCGAAGCTGTACCTTCATGATGTGATCGCAAGCAGCTGCCCAATCAGCAAGTGGACTGCTGGGGACTAACTCCCTGTTCTCGGTCTGCGGTCTGTGGGTACAGCAGCATCCACGCAGCAATGTCAATTACCAAGAAGTAGCACCGGCAAAGAGGACAGAAATGTGTACATATTCGAAGAAAAATTTAATGAATTTCAGGAGACACGCCACATGTAATTCTAATACTACTTACAGCATAACAACGAAGGAAATAGCAATGGCAGTCGTGGTTAGCACACGCAAAATAATGTATTGTTTCAAGAAATAAGCAAAGGTTAACATCCTTCGAAAGTCGTCAGTAAGAAATAACATTTACGCTGCTTCATTGCAAGATGAAACAATGTAAGAAAAATCTACAAGGCTGCGCTTAAAAAGAACACGTAAATAGGACTAAGAGCGTCATGCTATAGAGAAGGACCTGACAGATACAGAGCATCATCCCTAGATAGATACTAACTGATAAAGGCCAACATTTCCTAGAGCAGTTGCTCCGAAAGGGTGCGCAGGAACCACCGGTGCAAGCTTGAGGGCTGCTACCACAATTTTTCAAAAATCTGCCACACTGATACACAAGGAGGAAGGATGTGTGAAAATAACTTATGGCAAATACTTAGTATTCTTTATAAATTCTGATCTAAAGTACTAGCTATACATGTTTGAAGTTAAATTTAAAGACTCTGGCATTGGAAACTATTGCGAGGCTCTGGCGGCCGCGTTACAGGTTGTAATCACTCACTACTGCGCTCACGTCGGCCTTGCGTTTATATTTTTTTAAGAAATAAATAAAAAAAAACAATACAAAGGCTACATCCAGAACAATATTGAAATGAGTAAGCAAAACACAAACAGTGAATCATGTGCCACTGTTGTACCTATCGTACACTTGCCTCATCGGAGTCGTAAAGATAAAGTCAACTTGACCGCACTCTGCACTGGGAACACACACGCACTGGTTCGTGGAGCAGTTATAGGCCAACTGGCCCTCGAGGAATAAGTACGGCTGCAGTCGATCCCCTACTCTCCCCATTTCTGGGCAAGGTAAGTGCCTCCATAGAAGCTATGCATATCAAGCAAGTTTGGTAACTCAGCGCACCGGGTGCCACAAAGATCGCTCAGCAGGCTCAGCGTCCCTAGTACACCAGTTCAGCACGCAAGCCTACTGCTACCGTGGATTGTAATCTATTTACTCTTTTCTCATAAGAAACAATCACGTTGTGTCACAGATGATGGCGAGACATGGATGAAATTATGATAAATTCACTATACAGTATCTGTAAAAATAGCAGAGAATTTTGGGCGTTTACTATACCTAGCGATTTTGACAAAAATTAAGAAAAACGAAATGAAACAACTATAATGAACGTTTCATGACAATTATAGGCAGCTACGATTTCTAAACACAAAAATGAATATTTGCCAAGCTTCCACCTCTTTAACAGATGCCTAGATGTGCCCAGTTGTATCCCAAAAATGTACATGAGTCTCGATGTAGCACTCTCTTCAGCAACACACTATCATCATCACAGGGTTTTCATTTCTAACAAATTTAATAGGAGTGTGTATCATTCCGTATTTTTTAAAAGCATCATTCCGCTTCTGCAATATCTAGCTTCAATGCTACACGCTCATCATAGTTCTACCTGTGGAGCGCCTGAAATTGTACGATTTCTTGTAGAGGTCTTTGAGGCGGCTGCAATTGTACATCGGAGTCCACGGGCGTTACCAATTCAAATGTTCGTGAGCCACACGCTCTAGGAAAAAACTAGAACTAATTAGCACCTCACTTTAGTTCTTTAGTTAAGAAACCTACAACCATGAAGGAACATATTCGAGCGCAGGAACCTCAGCTGCAGGTTTGTTCTCTCGAATATGTTACTACTTAGTTGCAGGTTTGTTGTCTCTAATACCTACGTTACTTCAGAGTTGCAGGTTTCTCAAGTACAGAACTAAAGTGATGCGCTTATCAGCTTTAGTTTTTTTTTCTAAAGCTTATGGGTCACGAACATTTGAAGTGGTAGCACCCTTGGAATCCAACGCACAATTAGATTAGATTAGTTTGGGGGTAGTAGACGGACCAACAGGCCCATTCCTAGAAAGCCGCCGGGACTTACGCCCCGGCCGTCTATGAGCTATTGCCATTATGCCAGGATCACTTAGACGTTTGATGAATGAATAATAATAATAAAAAAACTCAGCCAAAGAGAGAATCTTGCAAGCACGATTCATAGCTGCGGAGCTTAGAGATGTTAAGTCAGTTTGGGCGGAAGAGAAAAGATTACGAATTAAGGTGGCCTCCGAAGCATTGGCCGTTAAAGAGTTTGTGACTCCTGGAGTTCTCAGCTATGGAGGGTGTCTCTCAATGTTTGTAAAGACGATTTTTAAACGCGTTGACAGTCACCGCAATGACAACCTCTCACGGGCATCTATGCCAGATTTTCACTATGAAATACGGAAAAAACTGAAGAGCTGCTGGCTAAAGGTGGTTCTTTGAGCTTTAAGTTAGGGATTTTGACCGTTGTTTCGCAGGCGATCATTAATGTCTCTCTCAAAAAATTCCATTTAGATACGTCGTTAATCGTTGAAGCCATTCGAATACTTAAATGTTTCTATTAGTTGCCCCCCGAGTTGTCTGCTCGAGAGAGTTCTGGTCCACTTCCTGCAGGTGACACTCGTTTGGCCTGTTTCGCAGCTGAGGTATCAGTTCTGTAGCTCTGCGTCCGATTCTTTCCATCTTTGCACTGATTTGGCGACCAGATTTTAACAGCAAATTCTAAATGTGGGCGCACCACATACAAAAGAATAATTTATGTCCTTGAATTTGTACTCGAAATTCCAATTCAAGGTTATGATTCCTAGTACTCCGCAGGAGTATTATTGACAACTACGGGAAATCGTACAAATAATCTCAGGTGATCTACAGGTAGAACTTTGATAAGCATGAAGTAATGATGCTAGACATTTCATAAGGGTAATGCAGGCAGTCATGAGTCATCTATTCGAGTGACGTGACCGATCCATTTGAGCTGACATTGAGTGAAGATAGCTTCGACACAAAGCATGTTTGCACGAGCGCTAACCGCGGCATTTGGTATACTGTCTCTCCAGCGGATTCTGATAGAGATGTTGATGCTGCGACATCTGCACCGATTGTCGTCTGTTGATATGGAGTCTGTATAGGGTGTAAGTTTCCGCTGAGTAGAGGAGACAAGAGAGCACCACTGCACGGTAGACTTTGTTCTTAGTCTGGAGCCGTGTATGCCAAGACATTTCTAAACCAGTGTCTGCAGCTTACCAGAAGCTGCTGAGGCAAGCTATGTTGCTTTACCTTGTCTATGTAATTGTCTATAGAAAGGGTACTGCCAAGGTTAAGTACAGTTTTGCACGTTCTTAAGCACGCTGGCGTCGAGAGCGATAGTTGGGCTGAGGTCATCGAGTGCCAGGTACCAGGTACCGGCTACGACATCACTTTTGTTTTTGAGGTGTCAAGAGAAAATCCAAGACTACTACGCGTAGCATCAAGGCATCCAACAAGATCCTCAACTCAGCCTCTAAATGAGATACCAAAGTTGCCTCAACAGCACAGAGCAACTTCTAAGCAAGCATAAAAACAAGGACGGGTGCTGATTTAATTGAACTTTCTTTATCTTCCCCTTCATTTTGATCACCTATATTTTTCTCAGCTGGCAATAAAAGATCAACCAGTTTTTTAAAATCGTTTCGATTGATCCCTTATTACCTCCGGCGCGGAGGTTATGATTTCATCGTGTCTGAGTTTGTCTGCCACCAAGATAACTTAAAAAGTTATGAATGAATCTTTACGAAATTTACAGGGATTGTTAGGAGCAATAGATGATTACCTATTGGTGAAGATGTTCTCAACCATTCGTGCCTTTGCCTCATTTTTGTAAGTGCCACAACTCAAAAAGTTATAGACGCATTTTTATGAAATTCACATGAGCTGTTAGGTAAATTACGAATAGTAATTGATCTAATTTTTGAGATGATTTGTTTGTTCATCTGTTTGTTTTTGTCTATATGAAATTTACAAATATTGTTAGAAATGTTAAAAAACATTAATGATCATAGTTTGGCGATGATCGATTTGTCCTTTTGTGTATTTGACTATGTTTGTCAAGATGTTTGTTAGCAACATAACTCGGAAAAGTTGTGAATGGATCTTCAAGAAATTATAGTCGCTGTTAATACTGTCAAAAGGCAAAAATGATTAGATTTGGTGCTGATACAAACAATCGCTCTCAGAATGCTCTAGTCATTATTACCTCCGCCAAAGAGATTATGTGATTGTCTGTGTGTTTGGCTGTCACCAAGATACCTGAAAAAGTTACGGCCGGAGATTTGCGAAATTTACAGGGATTGTTCGGCATGTTAGAAGGAACAAATGCTGAAGTTGTGGTGAAGATCCATTCAACCGTTTGTTTGACTCTTTTTTTCTTAGTGCCATATCTGAAAAGAAATGGACGGATTTTTATGAATTCTACATGATTTTTTAGGTATATTATATACAAATACAGTAGGAAAGGATCAAATTTGTGTGATTTGTCGGTTCGCTTGCTTTTTTCACTATGGCTGAGTTTAGGTTTGTTAGCCATCTATCTCAAAAATTTATGAACGGATCTTCATGAAATAAAAGCAGTTGTTAGAACTGTTAGATATAAATGATGAAATTTTGGTGACGAAGTTAATCATGCGTAACTGTTGGTCACAATGTTTGACAGTAACATAATCAAGTGTTAAGAACGGGTCTTCATAAAATTTATAGAAACTGTTAGAAATCTTAACAGCCACAAATAGCCCAATATTGGTAATGATTGGTTGGTCAGTTTGAGCGTTTGACTAACGTTTGTCAGAACATAACATATTATGGACGGGTCTTCAATAAATTACAGAAGAAATTACTACTGTCAAAAGGCCCAAATGACCACATTTTGCTGCTGATAAAGAGGAAAGCATAATTTCAGAACCAATTTAATTTTTCGTCAACATGCTCTCAGAGTGCGCTANCTAACGTTTGTCAGAACAGAACATATTATGGACGGGTCTTCAATAAATTACAGAAGAAATTACTACTGTCAAAAGGCCCAAATGACCACATTTTGCTGCTGATAAAGAGGAAAGCATAATTTCAGAACCAATTTAATTTTTCGTTAACATGCTCTCAGAGTGCGCTAGTAGCAGCAGGCACGAGGCGCTCATACACTCATCACGTGAGATATACTTGTCCCAATCTTGGCCTAGTGCGCTACTACTGGCGGGGAAATCAGGCGCAAAATATCTCAAAGGGACGAAAGAAGAAAAGAGAACACAGAAGAAAGAAACACTTGTGGGAATCAGGTAGGAGTCAGTGAGACAGGTCACAGTCAACCATGGCCCCCCACTTTACGGAGCAGACGAAGTATAAAGGACCTACCTAACTGTACAAGTTAATCTTATCAAGAGGAGCTGCAGCCAGATGCAACATCCCATCCGGAAAGGCACTCGGATCAGTATTTGGGGGTGTGTGGCCCAAAGGCTAGGGATAGGGTCCGATCGATTTTATCCCTTGATTTAGGAGTGTGAGGCCCAAGGGCTAGGGGACAGGGTCCAATCAATTTATCCCTCGATTTGGGGTGTGAGGTCCAAGGGCTAGGGATAGGGCCCGATCAAGTTGTCCCTTATTTTAAAATATTTTACAACATAGTGTTTTTGTGCAGGTATATAAACGAAATTTGAGTTCTGACTGTAGTCGTTTCTGCTTAACGGGACAAGTTAAAACGTCCAATTTTGCAAATATGGAAAGAAACCCTATGTTAAAAGTAACAAGAACAAGAATTCAAACGGTATGCATTCTACACAAAGTTGCTTCGTTAACTTTAGTGCTTCCCAACCTTTGTTTATGCATGGCACCCCTGGCAAACTTTCAATACGTTCTCGCACCCCCTACAAAATTAACTCATATGAAGATAATCAAAAGAACATAATAAACACCGCTGTGTATTTATATGTTAATATATTAGTATTAGGTATTATAAGAAGATTTAAGCCTCCCTAAATAAGTACTAAGCTCTTCTAAGAGAGGAAAAGGAAGGGACATATAGTATGTCGACAGAAAAACGGGGAACCCATGCACGAAGGTGTTCCCACACAGGATCAACGCGCATGGGAACAGCAAGTCGGGAAAGAAGAGGAAGAACAGACAACAGTAAGATCAGTAGGATAATATATTAGTATCTTTCGTGTCACGCTCTTAACAAAACAGACAAAAAACCGGCCAGCTTGCGAATTTTGTAAATACGTTACGTTTCATGGAGATCGCTGAGCAAAACTAAGACAAAGTTGCAGAAAATGACGCAAGTGGGATCTTTATCTCTGCAACTGAACGCATTTCTAGCTCAGCTAACGTTGAAATCGAAGCAATAAAGACATTTACAGCTTCTTTGATCGCTGTCATGGAACCTGATTTTTTAAACTCTCTCTATACATTGAAACTATATTTGCTCTTGATTCACGACGTAAAAATGTAGTAGATGATCAACGAAGCACAGGCAAAGCAATGATTTTTCACACGCAGTACACACTTATTTTTTCCAGCTTGCTGTCTTCCTTGGCAGAGAAATATATAATTCAAGATTTCATACCTTCTAAAAAGTCATCTCACACCGCAAAGGCGTGCGAGCAACCCTTTGGCTGGGAACCTCTTGTTTAATAGGGGTCAGCATGCTGTTCAACTCAATAATTTAGTTGAATATCAAGGTGGAAATATAGAACATTTAAATTAAAGAGCCTTTAATTCTGATCAGCCATATCATATTATGGAGCATTTATAAATAACATAGGCCAGCTTACGTTTAGATTTGCTAATTTTTGAGAATGTTATTCTTCCCGTCAAGTGGTTGCGCTGGCAGCGCCGCTTTTTCACCAAGCCGGCCTGACTTCGTATTAAGAAATGCTGCCTATTTAATGCCCCTATCATTATTGTTAAAACTTCACGCTTGGGACACCACGAACAGGTAGCACAACCCAATTGAAGCATTATGCAACACTGGGAAGCTCGAAACTCTCCTAAGGAAAATTCAACAAAAAGCCCTCAACAGTTGACTTAAACACCGGCAAGCCAAAACGACCGAAAGCCGATGCCGGCCATACATCTAACATTCTCCAAAGTGAAAGAGCGCGCATCTGCAGCACGAGTAATCCTCCTAAAGACCTTAAAGGCTGGGACAGAAGAATACAACCAATGTCTTTCATTGTTTTCCAACTTATAAATCATACAGAGTCCGGCCACTGCTCTCTTATAGGACAGATTCACCAAATCACTTTCAGCGCATAGCTTGCTGGCTGAACCAAGGGCGCAGGCACACCAAAAGCAGTTCAGCGAGAAGCTGGCAGGCAAGCAGGCCGGCAGTTTTAGAGAAGCACGGAATGCATAGGAGCGCGCAAAGCGGCAGCGGGCTGCTCAACTGCCGCTGTTCGGTGTGCGCACTCCAATGCATTTCGTGCTTCTCAAAAACTGCCAGCTTATCGCTAAACTACTTTTGGTGTGCCAGCGCCCTAACAATTTGGTCAAGCAGATACAAGTCACTGTGAGCAGCTGAAGCCCTGACCGATGAGCAATACTCCAACACAGGCAGCATAAAAGCATCTGCGGACAATACTGTATTTATAATTTAACCCTAAAAGTAATATCAAACAAGAGCAAAGATTCAACTATAGCCGGGAAAGTTACCAACAGACTTCCCTGAAGCTGTTAACTTCGCTTCACAAGACCAGTCGATTATAACAACCATAACTGCAGCAGGTCCTGACGCGGACGGTTTAAGCAAAATCGAAACAGTTATGATGGATTTAAACCATAGCTATCGTAACTCAAATAGGTGATCCCATTGCGTAACAACAGCAAAGAAATGCGTGACCTCACAGCTTGCCACAAGTTCGTTTGTTAACGTTAGGTACGCGGTAAATGAACTTGCGTTAGTTCAGGCATGGAATTACGTCTTGCCATGACACCGTACTCATCGTTATGCTCGCTCCTGTTCAAGAGTCAAGAGCAGAAGCACTGAAAAGACCCGACTCTGTGGTAACTCACTGCAACCTAAATAATTAACATGACGATCAGAGAACTCATTTGGCCATAACAGTTGCATGCATCAGCTTCGGTCACATTCCCACTGCACTAAGATTAGATTATAGAAGAGTTTAAGCCTTCGTCTCCACAGCTAAGGTGACCTAACAGAAGAGGAAATAAAGGAAATAGTTAAAGCATGTCGATAGAAACGGAGAACCCATGCACGAAGGTGTTCCCACACAGGTTCAACGCGCATGGGAACAGTAAGTCGAGAAACATGAGGAAGGACAGAAGAAAGTACCATCGATAGGGGTATGAAAATGGAAGCAAGCAAAATCGGCACGAAAGACAGACGTCCCGAAGGCCTAGCTAATGGCTAAGGTAACCTACACAATCCCCCTGGGGGCGCTGCTCCCCATGATATAGGACGGGCGAACCTAAACTAACCTAACCCTATGGCCCATCCTATGCCCCCCAGGGATCACTGCACTGAGGGAGACGCTCCTCGTTGATGTTGACTGCATTACAAAAGAGCAAATTGATGACTTCAGCAGGTAGCCTTCGACATAAGCACTCCTTGTTTGGTGAAGTAGTACACTCTAACTCGAAGTTTTTACTTCCTAGTCTTCAACATACTCTTGCATTGACAGTACATGGGTTTTCCCGTCGTATTAGAGACGAAGACTATATAACAGCGATCCAATTTTTTTATAATATACTTTAGAAGTTGAATCTAACTCAGATGAGCCCTTTTAGTACAATCTCGGCCAGGTGCACCATGTCTGGCAGGAAGTAAAAGTGCGAGCATTTCTAACCCTGCATGGCTCGGCCGAACGTAAACGCTCAGCCATGCGGCTCAGGGAAAGAGACGAAAAACGAAAGGAGAAGAAGACAGAAGAAAGCGAACACTCGTGCGGGTAGTGGTAGTAGAAACCTTTACTAGCGCTTCAGTGACACACTGCCTATATCGCGCTGAACTATACCTGTATTTAGCCACAGGCTCGTGCGCCGCTAGGGCGCGGAATTCATCACATTTAATTTATTATAATGTACTAAAAAGAATATCATTATTAATTTTACATATAGTATATGTAATTCACAAAGAAACGGACAGAACCGTAGTTGGCGATAGCATTTATCGTAATGGATTAATCATAATTTATGATAGAGGTTACATCTGGTAAGAAAAGTCTTGAGGGCATTTCTATTAAATTGGCCGCGAGGTCCTTCAGAAAGCATTTCTCGGAGGATGGAGTCGGCATCCCGACCATGTAGGTTCGGATAGCATTCCCTCCGTTCGTCGGAAAATGTGGGACACTCGGCCATTAAATGCAAGACAGTGAGAGGTACGACGCAGTCATCACAGTATGGTTGTGGGCGACTCATCCGCAGATAGTCGTGAGTTAGTCTCGTGTGCCCAATACGAAGGCGGCACAATACGACGTCCATTCGGCGATCGTTACTACTTGACGAGTGCCACTGTCGGACGGTTTCCTTGATTATTCGTAGTTTATAATTTTTCTGCTCTAGCCATTGGGATTGCCATAGCTCGCGCAGGTTTCGCTTGATTAGTGGGTAATAGTCTTGGCAGGGGACTGCACGGTTTTCCGCGGGCAGATCCGACAGGGCCACCTACCTCGACCCCTCGTCGGCGAGCTCATTGCCCGCGACGTCAACATAACCATGCACCCAACAAATGCACACGGACTTACCATGCTCGTGCGGGGGCCCCTTCCGTGCCCCATCCCCCCACACGGGAGCAGATAGGAGTCCCATGGGATGTGTCGCTTACCATCATTAGGCGGCCCACCTCGCGGAGCAGAAGGGGAAATATATATATAGAGAACCTACATAACTCTACAAAAGTAACCTTCTCAACAGGAACTGCGGCCAGATGCTACATCCCCTGCGGAGAAGGCACTCGGGACCCTTCGGTGTGTGATGCCCAAACATATTATGGCAGGGAAAAGCAGTATATATATGACAAAGACTTAGAGTTTGAACTTAAATAAAAAAAATTGCAGAAAACAAGAGGGAACCTCTACTGAGGATTACATGGAAGCAGTATCAACGTTGATGCTTCAAATTGCTATTAGTTTAGGAAAATTGCATGCCCCAACTTATGCTGTTTGCATACAGGAAATAAATCAATAAATTTACTATTATAAAAACTGGAAAAATCCAATTTTTTCTTCTCATGCTATTTTCGTCATCTCATCTACAAAATAAATTGCAAGCTGTGCATTTGATTGTTCTTTGATGAAAACCACTACCGGTATTACGCATAAATTTAAAATAAGTTGACGGCCAAGCTTCGCAATGCCTATGAAGAGTAGGGTAACTATCATATTTTGATGACAGCAGTAGGTACTCCATTAGAATTACTTAGAAGGTTAGCAGGCATCTTGCAAAGGCTAACGTCTGTACACACGAAGTCTTAATTCCTCTGTAGACCATCGTCTATGGTGTGCATTTCATAAGGTTCGCATGCGTTGCTCTGTCGCTTAAAGAACAATAAGTGTACCGCTTTGACTGTTGTTCCACGCATCGAATTAAAAGAGACCTCAGAAACTTCCAACTTGTGACACTTGATGAGCGCAGCTGCTGCCACGAACAACACTTGTGGTACACAGGGAGATGCGCGTACACGGCCACAGCGTAACAACCGAATGCTGTCAAGTAAAAACTGACAACAATAGGACATCGTGTGCAGCAGCTTAAAAAGTAGGTACGACAGCTCTCTCTGCTCTTAGTAAAGAAATCAATGTTGGCTGTGTCGTGTGAGGTCTCTGAATTTGTACATGAAATCTATTACCTTGCTAAACGTTCAACACATGTCTTAGCGCTA
>LQNS02000141.1:35267651-35279570 GCA_001587735.2 Parhyale hawaiensis | reverse complement strand
CCTGCCCGAGAAGGAAAAAACACGAAATAGCGAGAAAGAATAGTGGGAGAGGAGAGTAGGAGAGGGAAAGGAGCGCCACAGTGACCCGCGAAGCGCCACAAACGGTGAGTGCCTGCGTTTGGCCCACGGAAGTCCAGAGGCTCCAGCAGGGTCCACCCACGACGGAGACGCACAGGCATCGGGTGGTGTCAGGAGCTGTAAAGGGTGAAGGTGGAAAAAGCTTAAAGCGTCAGAAAAGACCGCAGCTAACTGCTGACATGGTTAAAAAGCGCAAAGAGCGATGTTCCCGCCTTCTTAACGACTTGAAAAGTCATGGAAATCGAGTCATCATTTTCTCAGATGAGAAGACTTTCACTGTGGATCCTGTCTTCAACAAACAGAACGAACGAGTTGTGAGCTATGGTCAAGATATCTCTGATGTTCGTTACGTCTCCACAACAAAGCATGCGGCCTTTGTGATGATGCTTGGCGTTGTGGCCTCCAATGGAGAGAAGATGCCTCCAGTGTGGTTCAAGGGCGGTTACAGGTTGACAGGGGCTAAATACAGGGATACCATGGCCACAAAAGTTCTTCATTGGATCAGAAAAATCGCCAATGACGGAGATTACGTGTTTTAGCAAGATGGTGCACCAGCGCACACGTCGAAAACCGTCCAAGACTGGATGAGCCAAAACATAACTTTCTGGCCCAACGACTTCTGGCTCCCACAGTCGCCTGATCTCAATCCTCTGGACTACAGCGTGCGGCCGCACATTGAGAGTAAAGCATGCAAAGATCGCCACAACAACATTGAGGAGCTGAAAGCCTCTGTGAACCGCATTTGGGCCCAGATAAGGAAGGACTACGTCGTCTGTAATGTGTGCAAGGACTTTAGACCACGATTAGGGCGTGTCATTGCTGCCAATGGAGGTCCTATTGAATAGCAATGCTGTTTAGATCATAATAAATCAATACATAACAAATCTTGTTTTATTTCATTATAAACAAAGCTTTTACGAACTTCGGATGGCAAATTATTAAAAACAGGTCAGAACTTTTGCAAAGCCCGGTATATTTCCAATTGTTTTCAGGCAGAGTGTTGAGTATTCCTTCGAGAAGCAAAGAAGAGGGTGATGGTGACCCTTAAGCTCCGTCCAGACTACCGCTCACTGGGTGCAACCAACGATTGTGAGATTTTACAGAACGCAGCGAAAATCTCGCAGCAGTGTCCAGTGTCCACACAGTCGCACGGCGCATTGTAGCGACGCCTGACTATTGAGCGCAGAGATTCAGCAAAACTATGGTGCTCACGCTCCTTGGTCCACAGAAGCTGCAGTGTTTGCCACTATTAATATCTTATTTTAATTCTAGTATCGACAAAACTGTGAATAAGCAATGATTTTAAATGCAGATACTACTTCAATGCGTTCTTCAGCAAAATGCATACTGCCAACGGAGCTTGAGTTGACATTTTCACACTTTTCTTTGCCACTCAGTACATATTGTTCTCGAGGTTTTCAAGTGTATAAGTTTTTAGGTGGGGCTCCTCGACAATTTTCTGCTCCCCATACGTAGTGCAATGTGTTCGGGCATTTTATTTTGTCTCTTAAACACAACTGTGTAACCACAAGACGTCGATACTTCACTACTGCAGTGAAGTTTCATACATTTACTCAAAATTTGCAGCAAATCGGAAACGCTTGAGGCATTTAAAATGTCTATAAAGAAGCGAGAAAACTTTACAGAACGCCTAATATATTCGTTTGCGGGAGAGGAACAACATACTTCAGACTGAGTCTGCTTTGCTTGCAACTGAAACTGCGCGAAAATATCCAGCAAGTTGGACGCTCACGAAAACGTAAACAAAGTTGCGATTTGATGACGAAAATTCATAACGATCAGCGAAAACGCAACAATGTGGACAGATTATGGCGGTAGTCTGGACGGGGCTTTACGGCCAGGAGTGGGCTGCCAAACAGCGTGTGGACTATGACCAGCTGAATAACAGCTGCTTTTCGCGAAAGCAACAAAGATGGTGATGGTGATAGGCCGTTTAGCACTATAGTGAAATTCTGTGAACTTTATTAATTTACTTGCTTATTTGCGCACAGAGTCTTCGCTATAGGATAATAAGAAATTTGACAGTTGAAGATTTAATTTGACTGTATCCGCGATACGGAAGATAAACCTGAGCTCAGCAGCAGCAACGTGCACGTTCAATTTGAAAGTGATATGGGAAACGCAATAAGAATACGTCACATATAGCTACCGGGTGTGTCAAAATTCGAGGTACAAAATTTGACTTTAAGTAGAAAAACGGAAAATAAAACGATTTTCATTAATGACAAAAATTTCAAAACTCATTAGCTTTCGAGAATGACAACCAGAAATACTCAACCCGTATTCAGAGTCTGTCACCTAAGAAGGACAACCTATCTGCAGGTGTGGCAACGCAGCCACGCACCAATAAGCCTTCAATGGTATCTCTACCTGTTTTAATGAATGTGCGGCGAGGTGTACATTGAACCCTACTTTTGCTGTGAAATCTCGAGAAGCACCGACCGAGGGCGGGTTAAGGGGGAAGCACCATCCCCTCCAATTTTTTTATTTGAGTGTCGATTTGAACGAAACTTGGTACAGATATGTAAAATTGAAAATAAATGTGAGTAAGACTCGTGTATTTTTTTCCATTTTCCCATAGAAAACGAGATATTCGAAGAAAACATGAAGGGGCTGGGGAAAACCTATCTAGTCCTACAATTTTTGAGCTACAGAGATGATTTTGGTCTCAAAATAAGCGGAATTCGATTTTCTACAAATAAGGGCTTGGATATTACGATCATAGAATTAGGAGACAAGTAACAGCGCACTTTTGAGGAAAAAAGTCGAGATATAAATAATATTTTTAGATTCAGAAATTTCTCACAACTTTTCTCGACGATCATAAAACCCCAGCGTTTATTTGTAGAGAATCGAATTCCGCTTATTTTGAGACCAAAATCATCTCTGTAGCTCAAAAACTGTAGGACTAGATAGGTTTTCCCCAGCCCACCCCCTTTCGTGTTTTCTTTGAATATCTCGTTTCCTATGAGAAAATGGAAAAAAGCAAACGAGTCTAACCCACATTTATTTTAAATTTTACATATCTGTGCAAAGTTTCGTTCAAATCAGCACATAAATGAGTAAAAAAAAAATTATGGGGTACTTCCCCTGTAGGTATTGCAGGTCGTTATTTCCTGAAAACTAAGGAGTTTTGAAATTTTTGTCACTCATGAAAATCGCTTTATTTCCTGTTTTTCTACTTATAGTCAAATTTTGTACCTCGAATTTTGAAACATTCGGTATATATTTAAATACTAGTGGACCCATGCGTGAAAAAATTCACGCAATAATCGATATTTTTTATTAATATAGGCCGTTGCGGAATCTTCTCTGAATTGCTTCATTTTCTTAATTGATCTATAGTCATGTAGTCAACCTTAGGTCCTCTTTTCTCTGACTTGCTGTTCCATATTTTCCCCATCACGCTTATTAGCAGTTTTTAAATTATTCCGTTCTGTAACCTTTCTGCTTCAAGTATTTTTTGACTGTATCGCATAGACGATTCATCTCTCCCCATTCGTAGCGCGTCTTCGCCCTTGGGACTGTAGTAGTCTCGTACTTCTTATACATGCGCAAAAAATCCTACACTGAAAAGTAGCAAGCCTCAGTGAATTTAAATGAATTACCCGCCGCCTTTCCATGATACCTAACCAGCCTTCAGTACATCAAAGATTTTGTGTTGAAGTGAAATCAGCCGAGGCCACCAAGATAGAGAATCAGCTCTGTCAAAAGGAACACGGCAAGTGGAAAAAAATAAGGTCTTCTACCGGAAAAAATCATCACTTCGCCCGCCCTTCGTTGATTATCTTCTGAATTTGTACGTGGTAAACTGAGAACAAATATATTGTTCGATGTATGGAGAAAGTTATAAAACAAGGCTGCATGGCTGGGCTAAGAGAAGCTGCAACATTTCTATTTTTTCGAATCCAAGAAGTGTTTCAAGCAAGAAGAACATTGAGGGAAAGGAATAAAGAGACAACTTTCGCCATCTGCAACCTGGTCACCGATCTCCATGAAAATGCAACCTAATTACAAAATCAACAACCTGGCATATTTTTTGCCTATTTCTTTAGCAGCGTGACCCGCAATGTGCCTACATATAAAATATAAAGTAATAAACACACGGCGGTGTTTATTATATGGTGTTGATTGATTTCCTCTTGCTCACGGACAATGGACAGTCAAATAGCGTGCGGTCTATGACCAGCTGCGTAACACCCGTTTTGGGTCACGGGCTGTCTAATATCTATCTAAAATAGTAATTCGCTTATACCTACCGATGTACCTGCGGTGTGTGTCACGCTTACGGGAGCGGACGTATCTTTGCTACGGCGGGAGTCTCAACTCTTTCTATTGATTTCTGCACAAGTGATAGGTGAATGTTTCACCGGCATATGGAAGGTATTTTTTTTTCTGACGTTTCGTACTATTGAATTAAAAAAGGTGACATCCATGTTTTATATTGTCAGTTTTCCTCACATAATATGTCCTCTGGATTTTTCATTTTGAAACCACGCTCAGTAATGCACCTAGGGCTGATGAACCCGCCATTGCAAATGAACGGGACGGTATTGGCTGCTGTCACGAAACAACGTGACTTGGGTATCACTATATTACAAACAAATTATAACACAGTCAGCAAGTTCACATGAGTGTCAAAGTGACAAGCAGAGTACATGGATTCATCACCAGAAATTTTGCATACAAGTCCAAGGACATCATCGTCCCCTTCTACAAAGCGTTAGTGCGGCCACACTTTGAATTTGCTGTCTAATTCTGGTCGCCACATCTGTGTAAAGATATCGATAACATGGAAAGAGTCCAACGCAGGGCAACGAAATTGATACCTCAGCTGCGAAATAAGCGGTATGAATGCCGGAAAAATGAACTGGGTCTGATCTCTCTCGAGCAAAGACGACTCAGGGGGCAACTAATAGAAACATTCAAGTATGTGAATGGCTTCAACAACGTACCTATAACGGGGCTCTTTGAAAGAGACCTCAATGATTGCTTGAGAAACAACGGTCAAAAACTCAAGCATCAAGCTCGAAGAACGACCTTAAGCCAGCAGTTCTTCCCGTATTTCATTGTCAGCATTTTGAATAAACTCGCTTCCGATGTTGTTAGTGCGGAGTCAGTCAACGCACTTAAAAATTGTCTTGACATACATTGGTGAGACATCCTCCACAGCTAAGAACTCTTCCTCCAGGAGTCGCAAACTCTTAACGGCCAAAGCTTCCAAGGCCACTTTAATCCGTCATCTTCTCTCTCCCGCTTCAACTACACAGTTTGATGTCTTTAAGCTAAGCATGTCAGCGGCTCTTGATCGTACTTGCGTGCATTCGTGATCGTCTCTTTGGCAGAGACTCTTCTCCCATTTTTTTCTCTTTTCTCAGTCCTCTATATCCCACTAACAATCACAATAGCTCATAGAGGGCCGGGGCGTAAGTTCTGGTGTCTTTTTGGGAATGGGCCTATTGGTTCGTCTACTGCCGCCTATCTAATCTAATCTTTTAACGCTGTCAGCGAATGACGTGCTCAAGGCAGGAACTTCGAAACTTTTGGTCCGTCATTCGATACAGGCAATAGAATATTGTCAAGGTTCATTACGCAGGGAATGTGCAGTAAAAGTGTTGGACAGTGTCGGCGTGGCCGGCGCGTTATCAGGGCGCCCCTATTGTCCGGCCACCAGACGCCTCTTTGTTTGTATGAGCTGGCTTTGGGTTTGGGGCTCTGGGTAGCCCCTAGGGTTGCGGAGTCGGAGGATTTGAGGGGGAGTCGGAGTCGGAGTCAGAATCTCACTTGCTCTAGGAGTCGAAGTCGGAATTCTTAGCCCGACTCTGACTCTAGAATCCCATTTCTAAACAAATATTCAATTCTGAATTTTCAGTAACAGGTTTGAAAAAAACTTTTTTTTAATGTGGATTTTTTGTACATTTCTGTTTCATAGCTATAGCTACCATGTATTTTCCTATTCCATATGATGAGGCCATTGACAAAATGTTGCGAAGAACCTTTGCACCTGGTACATTATGGGAGGGGGGCATAAGGGGCAAAATAATCAATTTTGGACCGATTGTTCTGAAATTTCCACAGTATAAGTATTTTTGAAAAAGAAACACATTTTGCTTCCACAATTTTTTTTAATTAGGCCTTAGTTTTTGAGATAATGAGAAATATTTATAATCACATACTGTATAGCTATATGCATTTTTTCTAAGTTTCAAAGGAATAAAACTCAATGAGTTTTCATGCTAGAATAAAAGCAATGACAGTTTTGGAATCCTTGAAACATTCCTAACAAAACGATAAAGCAGGATTTTCCATTCTTGCCCTAATTTATTTTTAACGCAGCTTCAAACCGATTTTTTCCCCTATATTTTAGTTAGGTAGTGATTGGACAGAATAGAAAACGGAAAGGACAGCTCGATAATTTTGTTAAAAATGTTGCAAGGATTCCAAAACTGTCATTGTTTTTATTGCAGCATGAAAACTCATTGAGTTCTATTCCTTTCAAATTTAAAAAAATGCATAGGTATATATATGCATATATTTCCATTATCTCAAAACCTAAGGCCTAAATCAAAAAAATTGTGGGAGCAAAATGCATTTCTTTTTTATAAATACATGTACTACACAAATTTCACAACAATTGGTAGAAAATTGAGTATTTTGCCCCCCCCCATGCTCCCCCTCACATAATGTACCAGGTGCAAAATTTTGACCCAATTTAATTTAATGTCCTGAATTTAATGTCCCAAATGGTTCAAAATACCATTGTATATGTACAATACGCCTAGCATCTTTAACTTGATACGTTTATACTAGCTAAAATTATTTGGACATGTTTAATGTTTACATCAAATATCTACTTGTTGGACCAAGAAGTCGGAGTCAGAAAATCTTGAGGGCCAGGAGTCGGAGTGGGATTCAGAAAATCTGGAGGGCCAGGAGTCGGAGTCGGACCTTGAACCATCCCACTCCGCAACTCTGGTAGCCCCTGAGTTGGAGGAAATGCCACTCTAAAGGCGGATGAAACCGTTTGGTCCAACGGCATCCCTGAGAGGAGATGAACAGGCTGGCGACATAGCTGGGTACTCGGTCTTCTGCTGTCTGCTCCTCTCTCTTCCATCAGGTAGCACCACCTGATGCTCTTTTCCCTTTCTTTCATTTCTTTTTCTTTTCAGTCAAAGCCCGTACTGGTGATGGCAGGGTCTGGGGCGTGTAGACAGCTGGCCGCTTTCGTAGCTATCGTTACTGTCGCATTGTTTTTTATTTATTATGCTTTATATTATCTTCTTTGTTTATGGGATTATTTGTTTCTCCTCCTTTGTATATTTCTGTATTTATTTGTACATTACTGTATATTTATGTTCTTTTATTTTTCTTTTTCTGTTACTTTGTGGGGATGTGGAAAGCAACCCGAGACCGGGTCGGGCTCGGGGGTGTCGTCTCCTCTATTGTAATATTAGAGGACTGTATACGAACCTTGCAGAGCTCAACTTTGTGTCCCGTGGTGTGGATGTTGTGTGCTGCTCCGAGACTTTGGTGGCTGGCAGAAGGCACGACGCTGAGCTTGCCTTGGCGAGTTTTCAGTCCCCTTTTCGAAGGCTGTGTGGATCGGGGCCTGGATTCCATGGAATGGCCGCTTATGTCCGGAGCGGATTCTGTGCTTACGGGCAGTCAGTGCACGAATGCGCCTGTCATGAGATCATCGTTGTAAGGATGTGTGGCCGACTGAATAATTATTATTTATTTTCCTTATATCGGAGCCCTGCAACTGATGATTCTCTTTCCGACTGCTTACTGACGGCGATGGCCTCAATCCAGAGCACGGATCCCAAGTCAGCGTTTGTTTTTGTTGGTGATGTTAATGCACACCACAGAGACTTGTTGGGATCTGCATCAACGATTGGTTGTCATGGTGTGGTGCGTTGGACTTTTGCAAGTTGTCTAGTTGTGCAGCTAGTTCGCGGGTCCACGTATATTGCTGGTAACTGTCTCGACCTCGTTATGACTGATGTCCCGAACTTGATGACGGTGACAGTTGGCTCCCCTATTGGCTCTTCAGACCACTCACACCTTGTTTTGTCCTTGAACCTTAATCAGGTCGTTCCTGTGGTAGACACCAGGAGAGTATTTTTTAAGAGCAGGGTTAACTGGGTGGCTATCACTCGGGCAGTAAGAACGTTACCTTGGCGCCAGATTATTCATAGTAAGGATCCTATCTCTGAGCTTAACGACTTGACTGTGTCCATTTTGAAGAGGTTTGTTCTTCAGAGGATTATTCTTGTGAGGTCTCGGGATAAGCCGTGGTTTGACGACCAGTGTCTGTTAGCTTTCGAAGCTAAACAAGCGGCTTATCGGGCATGGCGACGTCGCGTGACCGCACATTGTGGTTGACCTATGTTGATCGTAGGGCCGAGGCTAAGCGTGAGTACGAGGAGGCACAGCGTCGTCTGAGGCAGCGTTCCAGGGAGTCTCTGCTGAGTATTGACCATCCACATCGTTGGTGGAGTGAGCTAAAGGGTTCGGTGCTGAACATTTGTTGCCGCCCTTTGTTGGTCCAGGAGGGGGCATCATTACTGATCCCTTGGCAAGGGCTGAGCTTTTGTCAGCTCACTTCGACGGGAAGCAGAGCAGAGATGCTACCGCATTGCCACAAGGATGCCACCCTGAACCTCGCTGAACCTCATTGGCGTTCAGATCTGGTGCAATTAAGGTGCTGCTTGAGGGCCTTGATCCGTATGGAGGTGTGGATCCGGTGGGCATGTTTCCTTTGTGTTATAAGCAGTTGGCTGATGTTCTTGCCCCCAAGCTTACAGTGATTTTCCGGCGCCTAATACGGTTAGGAAATTTTCCTTGATGTTGGCGGACTGGGAATTTTACACCTATTCCCAAGGGTCCGGTGTCGCCCTATGGGGCCAATTACCGACCCATCACACTGACTCCCATTTTGTCGAAGGTGTTCGAGAAATTGATAGCTGGTAAGCTTGGTCGTTTCATCGAAGTTACGGGGTTGCTGCCTGCTAGTGAGTTTGCGTACAGAGTTGGCTTGGGTTGTTGTGACGCTCTGTCAATCATTCGCGATTTTGTTTCTGAGCGAACACAGAGTGTGTCTGTTGACGGCGTCTTGAGCGCCTCAGTCGCGGTGGTGTCTGGCGTCCATCAGGGCAGTGTGCTAGGCCCGCTGTTGTTCGTTCTCTATACTAGTGACATGTTTGCGTACAGAGTTGGCTTGGGTTGTTGTGACGCGTCTGTCAATCATTCGCGATTTTGTTTCTGAGCGAACACAGAGTGTGTCTGTTGACGGCGTCTCGAGCGCCTCAGTCGCGGTGGTGTCTGGCGTCCATCACGGCAGTGTGCTAGGCCCGCTGTTGTTCGTTCTCTATACTAGTGACATGTTCTCTTCGCATGAAAACACGTTGATCAACTATGCCGACGATTCCACATTGATGGCAGTGATACCTGCGCCTTGCCTGCGTGATGCTGTAGCTCAGTCTCTGAATAGGGATTTGTCACGCATTAGTGCATGGTGCTCGGCCTGGTGTATGAAGCTGAATGCCAGTAAGACCAAGTCGATGGTTATCAGTCGGTCTTGGACACTTGTACCGCGGCATCCCCAACTGGAGATTGATGACAATTTGCTTCAGGAGTCTAGCTCCTTGGAGATTCTTGGTGTTGTCATTGATTAGAAGCTCACTTTTGAGCCGCACATTAGGAGGATGGTGTCGCGCGCTTCCACCAAGATTGGGCCCCTGCGTAAGGTGAATTCCGTGTTTGGTGATAGTCAGGTTGCCCGTAGATGTTTTTATGCATTTTTGCTGCCAGTGTTGGAGTATTGCTCACCCGTCTGGGCTTCAGCTGCTGACACTCACTTGCGTCTATTGGACCGACTTGTTAGTTCAGCCAGCAGGCTGTGCGCTGATAATGATTTAGTGAACCTGTCTCACAGGAGAAGAGTCGCAGAGCTATCCATGTTTTATAAGGTGTATAATAATGTGAGGCATTGGTTGTATTCTTCTTTCCCTGCCATCAAGGTTTTGGGAGAGTGACTCGTGCTGCACGCGGAGCGCACTCTTTCACTTTGGAGGCTGTCAGCTATCGAACTAATCAATTCTGTTGGTGCTTCATGCCCCGGTCGGCTAAGATTTGGAATTTGTTGCCGGCATCGGCAACCGTTATTTGGTCGTGTTGGCCTGCAGGCGTTTGAGGCAGCTGTTAATGGTTTTTTACTGGATTTCCTTTAGCAGCGTTTTGGGCTTTCCGGTGTTGCAAGATGCTTCATTTGGGTTGTATTACCTGTCCGTGGGAGCTCAAGCGTGAAGTTTTATTAATAATAATATTGCCCGACACCTTCACTGGACCCTCCTGCGGATCCATAACTTCATGGTCAGTAAGAGGTGGTACGAGCACGAACCCGCGCCCGTGGTTGAAAACGAAGCCGTGCAGATCTACTGGGACAAGAGGATGGAAACCGATCGTGTACTTCACGTCAACCGACCGGACATCGTCGTCAAAGACAAACAGGAGAAGTCGGCCAAACTGATCGACGTCTCAATCCCCTTCGACTCCAGAATCATCGACAAGGAAGCGGGGAAGAAGAAAAAGTACCGGAACCTTGCCATCGAGCTCCAGAGACTGTGGCAGATGAAGGTCGACGTCGTTCCTGTGGTCATCGGAGCTCTGGGGGCCATGTCCAAGAATCTCAAGACTGCCCTCCGAGACCTCAAGTNATTCGCAAAGTGCTCTGAGCCTTAGGTCGCGGGATGCGACCCGGCGCCAGAGCGTAGAGCCCAACATCGCTCAACCGATCCAATTATTGGGTCGTGAAATCCCCTCGATAATAATAATAATAATAACAACATATGCTTTATTTTTTCTGTATTGTGGATACAGAACGGAATTCAGTAACGGAATTCAGTTTGTTTAGATTCGGTGTTTTGAAAGTAGAAGTCTTTTCTCTATTCATATCAGATTATAAATTGGGCCAGTTGAGCATCTATACTGTACCCTATATGGAAAAAATTAAAGACATGGACAATGCCAGATGAGATGCTGCACGGGAGCGAAAGGGCGGTATTAACACGCTAAAATATGAACGTTTCACGGGTCCGTCTGAAGGCCTTGCAAAGCCGTGATAGTTTCACGGGTACAGCTAGTCTAATATAAATCTGCTTGAGGCTCCATCCGTCTGTACGTTCATGTGTCTGCACGTTATGCTTTTTCAATATTAGGGAGAGATTCAGCTTGCTAAACGCTCTAATTTTCGCTGGAAGGACGTCCAACCATAGCGGTCTTCTTTTCACTTCTTGAAAGAAAAGTCACATACCAAACGCAGGAAGTTCATTTCACCCATAGGGTATATCTACCGCTTTTCATTTTTTCACGCCATATTATTTTCACTTTATTGGTGACGCACGACGTTCTTAATATGGCCAGATGCGTATCTACAATACTCATCTGGCATAGTTAGACAGTTCGAGTTTAAAATATTTTTTGAAGCATCTGTGTGATATCTAAGGAAATACCATATCGCGAGAACAGAGGGTTACGACGCTGTGACTGATGAAATTGGCCCAGTCTGTTGTATAGCTGTCGCATCAAACAAAGCAGAAAAAATAAAGGCTATTGATAAATATCAACGGGTCCCGTAAAACAGTGCGAAAAGAATTGGATAGGCCTACGTCTACAAAAACATTGAAACATGTAAGATTATGAATAGGGATGTGCCGAATAGTGAATTTTGCCGAAACCGAATATTCGGCCGAATAGTGATTGCCGAAACCGAATATTCGGCCGAATAATAAGTTTCGGCAAGAGTCAAAAACGAAAAAA
>LQNS02000141.1:35237821-35257905 GCA_001587735.2 Parhyale hawaiensis | reverse complement strand
CATTACACTCTGGGACTTGTAAATCTTGTATATAACTGTGTTTGGTTCCGAGTTTAGAGTTATAATTATTTCTTGAGTTTGTTCTTCCCCATTTTCTTTAGCATCCGCCGGTGTTCATTTCAATTTCTCACCTGGGAACGAGAGCAGCATCATTTAAATCCAATACTATATTGGTGGACCGGAGAGTTGTCTTTCTATAGGGTGCATGCCTGTAGTTTGGCTCGTCTTCTTTCTCTTTGTTGTGCATGCACCAGCAACAGCATATAAGTCAAAAAGTTGTTTGTAGCCATAGAAACGTCGTTAATCATACCGTTCCATACTTTTACCAGAAATTTCAGCAAGCAACAATATTAGATTGTGTCTCATACCAGTTTTTTCCTGTACAGTCTCAAAAATTTATTTGACTACTAGGAGTTTTGCCTTATAAGCGGTAGGACTATTAACTTCAGAGTTTTTGCTGTATGTGATTCCCTCAACTTAGCTACAGTGGAAGACCGTTTTCCAGGACAGCACGGGGGGAGCCCGTTCCGGGAAGCTGAAATTTGAGGGAAAACACGAAAAATTCAATTCTCGATAAAAAACCCTTTCTTCCGGACGTATGTCCGGTAAACTTAAACTATTTCCGGGAAGTTCAATGCCAGAAAAACCCCCGTTTGCCGCACGTTGATGCGCGAAAATGAAACTATTTCCGGAATTGCCATTCCACACAGTATTGTACTTTTTGTGCATAATAACATCGTAGTACAGAAACTCTATCTACTAACATAGTGTGTTATGTTACGTACGGTATTAATATACAGTATAGCCTACAGTACATATAAATTTATAGTACCGTAGATAATGGTACTCACCATTTGCAGTGTTGAGGCTGGGGTCACCGTTATTATTAACGTTAGCCATTATGAAAACTACTGTATACAGTACAGTGAGGCTAGGCTCAAATATGTAATCCCCACCCCCCCAAAAAAAACTAAGAATAACAATAATGTGTCTAATGAACATTACTGCTCATAATGCATATATACTATAGAGTATGTATGTAGTTAGCTACAGCACTTGATGCATTCGCATTTGAATGACTGCAAAGCTGGCCTAAGGGCTAGAGTTGACTTACAAGTTCAAGTGATGTTTTTGTTAGAAGTAATAAATAAGTGACTATTCTAGCCCAATTTTATTGATTAAGTATAGCACTGAATATTATTCATCACATTCAGTTTAAAAACACAAAAATAAACCCATAAATTTGCATTTAAATCACTAAAATAGCACTTTTCAACTGAACACGATGTGCAAATGAATACTGAAAGAAAATGGCGGAGGATGCCTTCCGATTCCCGTAAGATGCTGCGCAATAGAATTTCAGTATCTGTGTAGAGTCACTTCCGGGAATTCTTCTGAAGGTCCGGAACTTCTGTTGGACTTTTTCCGAGAAATGCCGAAATTTTTGGTATTCCGGCTTGGTTTCTGTTTCCCGGAACGTTCCGGGATAACCCCGGAAAAGTGAAAAAAGTCCGGGAAAACGAGAAGTCTGGGAAACTGGGATCCGGGAAAACGGGGTTCCACTGTACTCTATGAAGCAAAGCTAGATCGTTCTAAATTTCCCTGCATCCAATCATGAATCCAACACCATGAAGGCCCCACTATACAATATCTACAGAAGAAAGTTACAATGAGCACCTACCTTGAGCCTTGAATATGTAAGAACGGGAACCTCTTTGCCACTGCGAGTCCTGGAACCCAAGGAGCGTAGTGTCAATACGAACAGATGACCCACGCTTGAACACTCTGTACGTGTCGCTGGGGCACATACGAGACACCAGCGGCACTGCAAGGAAGCAAAAATATATTTTCCTGACCTACGAGACAGAACTTCAGCTGGCTGCTGCTAAAACTTACTGTAACAATAGTGACATGCAGAAATTCCGAATTATACAAGTATTTCTCTTCTTAGAAAACGGCAACAACGCAACATCTCACAAAGTGTCAGAGAGTGAGTCTCGGCTTCTCTCAGAGAATGGACCTGTAGATCCCTTATTATTATTATTATTACCTCCGCCAAGGAAGTTATGTTTCCGTCGTGTTTGTCTCTCCGTCTGTCACCAAGATAACTCAAAAAGTTATGATCCGATTTGGACGAAATTTGCAGGGATTGTTGGGCATGTTAGGAGGAACAGATGATTAACTTTTGGCGAAGATCCGTCTATCCATTTGCTTGTTTGTCTGCCTTATTTTTCTCAATACCATAACTCAAAAAGTTATGAAGGGATTTTTATGAAATTTACGTGAGTTATTAAGTATATAACGAGGAGTAAATGACCAAATTTTGGTTATGATCCATTTGTTTGTCACTGTTTTTAATTTTATACTTGTTAGCACAATAAATAAAAAATAATGAATCTTTATGAAATTTATAAGAGTTGTTAGTAATGTTGAAAGACAAATGATTAAATTTTGGTGCAGATCGGTTTGTATGTTTGACTCATGTTTGTCATAACGTTTGTTAGCAGCATAACTCAAAAAGTTATGAACGGATCTTAAAGAAAATTGCACAAACTGTTATTACTATCAAACGGCACAAATGATTAAATTTTGGAGTAGATACAATAAAAATCATGGTTTCAGAGCCAATTTGAATCAAAAGCGATCTAAGACGATTTACTCGGCTTACAGCCAGAATCACAACGATATGTTCAGGTGGCAAGAGATAAGGATGAAAAGAGAAGAAGACAGAAGAAAGAAGCGCCCATGCGAACGGTCCCCTCTGTGGCTTTCCGCACGGGCGAAGGTAAGAGCCCCGCAGAAAAAGTCGGTCACCTCGATCGGCGGCCCACCTTGCGGGACAGAAAGGAACTATAGAAAACCTACCTAACTCTACAAAACTAGCCTCAGCAGGAACTGCGGCCAGATGGTACATCTCCTGCGGAAAAGACACTTGGGACCCTTGGGTGCGTAATGCCCATTCATATTGTGGCAGGGACCTGTGGGTCCACGTACTGCCGGCTTAGTAATCTCATGTCAACCAATATTTATGCGCTACAAACCACAGCAGACTCTTAGCCATATTTCCCAAAAAGTGTACTGTTGCTGAACATGATGCCATTTTTTACCATGTCAATAAATAGCTAACTTTTATTATTAACACAATAGGTTCACATATACGCTTCGAAGTACAAAGTAAAAGAAGTTCATACTGGTGATTGGGCTAACTCGCATATATTGGAGGCCATGCACAAGAAAAAGACACGGATACACTCAGCCTACACTGTAGAGGCATTAAGTAGCTCATTCTCACACAAGAGCAAAGGCAATAGAAGAGAGAGAGGAAGAAGAGTTAGCTGCAATCGTACAAAATGGATAGAGTATTGCAACAAATTGTTCTCAGTGGTGAGCGAAGACAGAACACCTCTGTCTGTAGCACCAGACCAGCGACAGCGCCCAACTCGAGTGGCGTCTAAATGGTAGTTGAGACATTCGAGGCGTAACCCTCATTTTCAACAGATTTGGTGTTATTATTTTTTTCAGGCCCCCCCCCACCTAGTAGCTACCTCAGGGTCCCAGCACCAGCATTCCTCACTTTGGGACGACGAGGGTACTTAAGGCCCGTTTCCACTGTGAGACTCTGAGTGACTGATGACTTCAGTCGCGACCATCGCGACGGGACCACTGGCTGAGGAGCCTTTGCTCAATCTTTCTACATTGAGCCTGGACTGAGTGAGCAGCTCAACAGCGGTTGTCCGGCAGGGTCATTGTGACTTTCGTCCAGGCGGGGGTGTGTGGTCCTCGCTCCAGTAACTACCGGTACACACGTTTGCCTGCTTATCTACTGTACCTGCCAATATACAAACAAATGAAACGATGCTGAATGACAGAGAATGGTCAAGCGATGAAACTGAATGATTAATCGAGTTAATACAGAGAGGCGCCTTGCCTGTGGAAGGTGAAAAGCAAAGAATACAAAATAGAGCACTGAGACTTCAAGAATATAAACGAAAAGATGACAGATTCTTCCGTGACAATGGAAAACTAGAGAGCACTCTCAAAGAGTATACCTCTGCCAGGCAAGACAACAGTAACAGAAAATTCAGACTGGTTCTGAAACCATGATTTTCTTTGTATCAACACCAAAATCTATTTGTTGTGTCTTTTGATAGTATTAGCAAATAGCAATGCCTGTAATTTTTGAGTTAGGCTGCTAACAAATATTATGACAAACATAAGTCAAACACACAAACAGACCAAACAATCATCACGAAAATGCTATCATTTATGTCTTTTAATATTAGTAACTCCTGTAAATTTTATCAAGATCCATCCATTACTTTTCGAGTTATTGTGCTAACAAGCATAAAATCAAACAGCGACAAACAAATGAACACACAAATCATCCCCAAAATTTGATGGTTTACTCTTCATATTATACCTAACAACTCATATAAATGTCATCAAAATAAATGCATTACTTTTTGAGTTATGGCCTTAAGAAAAAATAGCCAGAGAGACAAACATACAGACAGATGAAGATATATTCACCAAAAGTTAATCATCTATTACTGTTGACATGTCTCACAATCCCCTGTAATTTCACAAAGATCCATCCATAAATTTTTGAGTAATCTTGGTGACAGAATAACAAACAAACAGCATAACAGACAGACAAACACGACAAAAACATAACCTTCTTATCAGAGGCAAAAATAAGGAAAAAAGTTTACACTCTTCGAAATTAATTTAGAGCTGAAATTAAAAGAGGAATGATTTTGTGAAATCTGAAGCAGGTGCCAAGCATTCATTTACACTACGGTTGTGGTGCTTCGAACTCCTTTCATTTCTCAAAGATGAAGATGAGAAACGACCATCTGTTTCCTCTCTGGATGAAATTGAAAGCTCAAAGGACAACGACTAAAGCCGCGTCTACACGATCCATCACTTCATCAATCACAAACACAAGAATTGAAAAGCAAAAACACAAACACTTCTCTCCCTTGTTGCAAAGGCATCCAACAGAAGCCACAAACACATGAAGGTCACGATACGCAAATTCAGCATTCCATAACTATTAATCGATATTCTACGCTCACTTTATCGTCCACATATTTTAGTTGTAGAAATTAAGGTGTTCAATAATGAGAGGCATTGGTTGTATTCTTCTCTCGCTGCCCTCAAGGTTTTTCGGAGAGCGACTCGTGCTGCGTGCGGAGCGCACTCTTTCACTTTATAGGCTGTCAGATGTCGAACTAATCAGTTCTGTCGGTGCTTCATGCCCTGGTCGGCGAAGATTTGGAATTTGTTGCCTGCATCGGCTTTTGGTGGTATTGGCCTGCAGGCGTTCAAGTCATCTGTTAATGGTTTTTTGTTGGATTACCTTTAGCAGCGTTTTGGGCTTCCCGGTGTTGCAAGATGCTTCATTTGGGTTGTATTACCTGTCCGTGGGAGCTCAAGCGTGAAGTTTTCATAGTAATAACGATAATAATAGAAGCTGTTTTGCGGGTAAAACTTTATTTAAGCTGGCGAAATGTATCGCTAAAAATTCACTCACTGGCATTCCCTCACATGCAGAAATGAAGACGATAGAACAATAATTTCTCATTTTTATTCTTTTAATTTCTAATGCAACTGTACATCCATTACTTTCTTTTAAACATAAATCGTGCTCCATTGTAGCTCTTAATAATGAAAAAGAGCAGAAGAAACAGATGTAACTCTTACGGCGGAGCGGCAGTCCGGATGGTGCCCAGTCTTGACTCCAGCACCTGCGCGTAGTGGAAACGCGCACGCCAGTTTTGAGTCCCAGCCATGTGGCATTTTGGTCTCAGTCCAGTCTCAATCCTTCCAAATCAGTCTCATAGTGGAAACGGGCCTCAATACATCACCCTAGGCCATGGAACTGAAGAGGCTTTGGGTTTGTTTGATCCTCATAGGTGTTCTGTGTTCGCTCACCACTGAGAAAACATCATTGCAACACTATCCATTCTCAGTGGGTCCCTCCGACAGAATATAGGACCTCCGTCCGTAGCACCGACACACCCACGGCGCAGCAGGTAGGGGTTTCATGGCCCCCCTGAGTTGCTGGTGCAAGGGATACTGACCTGAAATAATTTACATTTTACTTCTTGTTAACTTTTCCTTCAGACAATTTAGCTCTTTCTTCAATGACAGGATAGTGACAGTAAATCACCTCTATCCTTATGGGTACCTGACAACTATCTTCAGTGAGTTAGATTAGATAGGCGACAGTAGATGAACAAACAGGCCCCTTCATAAAAAGACACCAAAACTTTCACCCGAGCCCTCTATGAGGTATCGGCATTATATTAGTAGGATATAAAGGCCTGGGGAAAAGAGAAGAAAATAAAGAGGGAGAAGAATCTCTGCAAAAGATACGATCATGAATGCACAAAAACACAATCAATAGCCGCTATATGCGAAGTTCAAGATGTCAGACTGTGTAGTTGGAGTGGAAGAAAGAAGAATACGGATTAAGGTAGCCTTGGAAGAGTGTGCGACTCCTGGAGGAGGAATTCTTAGCTGTGTTGGATGTCTGAATGACAGATTCCACACTATCAACTTTGGGAGTCTATTCTAAATGCTGGCTATGAAATACGGGAAGAACTGCTGAGTTAAGATTGTTCTTCGAGCTTTATGCTTGAGTTTTTGATTGTAGCTTCATGAGCAATCATTATGGTCTCTTTCAAAGAGTCCCATTGTAGGTACGTCGTTGAAGCCATTCAAGTACTTGAATGTGTCTATTAGTTGCCCCCTGAGTCGTCTTTGCTCGAGAGAAATCAGACCCAGTTTTCTTAGGCGACACTCATACGGCTTGTTTCCTAGCTGAGGTATCAATTTCGTTGCTCTGCGTTGGACTCTTTCCATGTTATCGATATCCTTACACAGATGTGGCGACCAAAATTGAACAGTAAATACTAAGTGCCGCCGCACTAATGCCTTGTACAATGGGACGATGATGTCCTTGGACTTGTATTCGAAGTTTCTGGTGATGAATCCGAGTACTCTGCTTGCCATTTTCACACTCTTGTCGACTTGCTGATTGTGTTGTAGTTTGTTTGTAATAGTGATTCCTAAGTCACGTTGTTGGGTGACAGGAGTCAATTCCATGCCATTCATTTTCAACAGAGTTGAAGGGTTCACGAGCCCTACGTGCATTACTGAGCATTTGTCAACATTAAAGCTCATCTGCCATGTTGTGCTCCATTCCATGAGGTGGTCAAGGTCTTGTTGGAGCTCTGTTCTTTTCGTGGCAGAATGACATAGTTTAATATCATCCAGAAATTTACTGATTTTACTAAGGATGTTACGTTCCAGATCATTGATGAAAACTGAAAACAGAAGTGGGCCAAGTACGCTACCTTGTGTAACCCTTGATGATACCTACGTCCAGTAGCTCGGCTCGTTTCTCCTTCCAGTTTTGCTCGCTGCTACCGACCCGTAAGCCATGCTACGATCCATTGTAAATAGTCTCCCTGGATGCTTCCATTTTTTTCATTAGCCGTTGATGAATGACTTTATCAAAAGCCTTTTGGAAGTCTAGATACACAAGGTCTCCACCCTTCTCTGCATCTTTAATATCAGTAATTTCTGAGAAAAAGTCTAGAAGGTTTATTAAGCAGCTTTTTTCCATTTCGGAAGCCATGCTCAGTGTCGGCTTTGAGATGCTGCATCCTCAGGTGGTCAGTGATGCTCTTTTTCAAGAGGCGTTCGATGGTTTTTGCTGGCAACCGATGTAAGACTGATTGGTCGATAGTTGCTGGGGCTTTTCTTATCCCCCTTCTTATGTATACCTTCTAATCTGTTGGATTACACTTCCAAGCTTTCCAATGCACTTGTCGGCCTTGCAATGCAGCATTTGACTGTCCGATTCATTCAGAGGGGATCATTACTGATACGCGTTTATTTGGGATGTACCGTTCAGCTGCTCTCAGGATGCGTATCTTCAAAATGTGTGTGCATTGTTCAACACTGGCGTCTCTCATCGGGGTTTCGAAGTCAGTTGTTCCTATTCCAGCCGTCATTCCCTAAAAATTCGCTCGTCGATAGTCTGGCAGCTTGATACGACCTGCAGTAGTAGTGAATTCATTGCCAATTTTGAGCACAAATTCAATCATGTTGCGGTCTCCAAGCCGGTCTAGGATGGCTAAGTCAACAACTTCACAATCAGGAGTGGAGAGAACCAGATCAAGAATATTACCATATCTCGTAGGTTCATTAAGAAGTATTGGGTCAGGTGGTGGTGACTGAGGAGTTCGAGCAGTTTGCTGCGTGGGGCTGGGCTGCACAAGGTACCTACTCCAATCAATTGGGGGAGGTTGAAGTGTCCCATTAGAATTGTTTCATTCGGAGTATTCATTGCCTTTTCGATCTTGTTGTAAAGTGCTGCATCAGTTTCGGAGGAACTGTGAGAGTTGTTGTACCCCTGGCCTTCTATCAAAGATAGAACATTAGTACATTAGTTATGAGGTGCCTTCTTGGATTGTCCAGGAACAAGTCATTGGAGCAAAAACCATGTTAGGGCAGTACTGTTCTAACCAGGGTTTCAGCATATTTCCGCCTTCATCTGAGGTTCTGAAGCTATTAACCAGTGAAATAAATCGCCAATAACTCAGAACCTTCTTGGAGCCCTTAGGGTTACTGCTCCTAGCTTGGCTCCCTCTACGAAGAAAGAGGGGTTTGACCCTTTTCCGAAGCCTGATTCTGAATTGTTTCAAAACTGACCCCCTGTAACAGTGGTTGAAATTCACGAGCACTGGCTTTCCAGAAAGAGCTGCGATTAATCACCCAAACTTCCATATCTAGTTAGCCAGTGGCTTTGCATGGAGACGACTTACTGCAGACCAGAACTTCTCTGGGACTGTCTTCCTACCATTATCTCTGAAGGCAGGCTGAGATTCCTCGACTGAGGATCCCGATTCCTTGTTTCCCAAGAGGGAAACCGTAGGAGGCTTCCAGCCTCTATCCTCTCTAAACCAGTATCCTGAACTGTCTGCTCAGTGGAAGGACTAGGTCAATCAATGACGTTTCCTACTTCCAGGACGCTCACTGTTTACAATGCCAGAACTTCCATACGTACTCTCTCCATTGAGCTGCCTAAGGCAATAACCTCTTAGGCTCAGGAAGACCAAACTTTGATGCCCGGTAGACACTAACCAGGAAAACGCATTTCCATCCTGTCTAATTGAGGGTGATTTCTTGTGAAAAGAGGGGGGCTTCCACCGCCGTAGGAGCACAAACCCTAACAGGACCTTCAGAGTGGCTCCTGTGCTGACCTCAAGTACTACAGTGGAACCCCGTTTTCCCGGACTATTTTTACTTTTCCGGAGTCTTCCCGGAACGTTCCGGGAAACTGAAACGAAGCCGGAATACAGGAAAATTTCGGCATTTCCCGGAAAAAGTCTGGACTATCAAAAGATTTCCCGGAAGTGACGTTGCGCAGATACTGAAATTCGCCTATTGCGCAGCGTCTCTTCCGGGAAATGGAAGGCAACCATCGTCATTTCCATTCCGTTGTCGTCTGCACATTGTGGTGTTCGCTTAAGAAGTGCTATTTTAGTGATTCAAATTCAAATTTATGGGTTTAATTTCGGATTTTCAATGTGAATGTGATGAATTCCGCAAGTCGCAATAACGCTAACCATCGTAACAGCAAAAACAAGCTTTCTCGTGCAGGACAGTACTAACATGAGGTAACTGTCCCCATAAAGATTTTGTGGCCTACGCAATTACAGAAAATGTTATTGAGGACAATAGTGCGTCACACGGGTGCGACCATTCGCAAAATCGCGCAAGTGGCGATAGCACTAATACTAGCGCAGCAGCAGAAACAAGCTTTCTTGTGCAGGACGGAACTAACATGAGGTAACTGTCTTAAAAGATTTTGCGGCTTATGCCCTTACAGAAAAGGTTATTGAGAAAAATTGTCTGATACCGTAGATTCAATCACTCGCTAAACACTGTAAGTCGCGATAGTACTAACACTGCCTCAAGTTTTTGGTACTTCATGCATAGATTTACATGTAAAATGCTGTGATCGACATCCAATATGTTCAATCAGTTTTGCACTTCATGTAAATTTAGAAAAGATTTTTTACTTTGTAGACCAGGTTTATAATCTAGATTTGTTGAGGTAGAAATTTGTGCTATTGCACATGTGGTCCACTATTTTTAGAAGATTTTGAGCTTTGCATACTCAATGGAAAGAATTGTGCTTCAGTGCTCAGGTGAAAAATTTGCAAGTTCTTACCTCAGGTTTTCATACACATATAGTGTGACATACTAGCTATAATAGAGTTGTAAGGTAAAACACTGCCATCAAAAGAGAGCAATGAGAAACAGAACTTACCCCAACTTGTGAACTCCCACTTCATTTCTACATAAAAGTCAGGAGCGTTGGCAAGCTTTTGCAGCAGGTGTGGGATACCAAGGGCACGTGTGCTGTGACGTTGCCAGTCTCTGCCAGCGAGTACAGCAGCCAGCAGCTCAGGGTCACCACACGAAATTGCCTCTTGCACAACTGTAAACAAAAGCACTTATGACAATATTTGTATACCTATCGGCCGCAATAACTGGCAGCACTACTTAATTTGAAATGTCAAACAGATACGGCAATATCACTTTACTGCAGCCAGACACAAGCCCATGGTAGGGTACATTTTGCCAACGTACATTTCATCTGTTGCATACCTACTCCACCTAGCGGACATTTTGCCTACCAGACAAGATGCTTCCAATGACGAAAGCCAAATTTACAGCATCATACTCCTGATGTCATATGTTGTGTGTCCATAGGTTTGTCCTGGAAATTAGCAAAGACTACCAGGGTCGAGGAATCAGACTGAAGAGTCCAACTCAGATACCGACTCTTGGATTGTGTCAATGTCAGATTCAGAATCCTCGGTCGTAAAAACCTCCAGCTCCAGTTCTTAACAAAATCAACAAATTTCTCCAAGTGCTGGGAGAAGCAAATGTCTGACTCAATTTACTACTTCGTCAGAATATCTGACTCCAACTCCAACAGTGCAACCCTGCTCACTGCACCGAACTGTTTTAGTTGGCACTGAATGTAAAATTGAGAGTGTGAATCAAATGGAATTTAGCTGTGCCAACTGTTGTTAAAATGAATTCCGATGGAGTAACACGAAGCCATAGGGACTCATGAATTAATATAAATTTTGTATGGAGTTATATAAACTTTTTTAGTTTCATGGTACAACAAAACCCCTCTAATCCGCATCTCAATAATCCGAAACCCTCCCTAATCCGAACATCTCATTACTGTACGAAATGCTATCTGAACAAGTGAGTATTTTTCGGATTAATGGGGTAAAGTACGGAGTTCCTACAAATACCTCTGTAATCCGTTCAAGGCGCTTCTCATTTTTTGGATAAAAGAGGTGATGAGTGAAAAATCTGCGCGAGGTGCTGCGCAGAAGGTACGAACAATCTCTCTATAATCTGTATTAGGGCGGAACAAAGAGGTTTTTTCGGATTTGTAAGTACCCCGGTAATCCGAAATCCCCGCTAATCCGTCACCCCCTTCCCCCGTGCTGTGCGAATTAGAGGGGTTTTACTGTAGTAGATTTTTACAATTCATTGCGTTAACTTAAGTTATATGGAGTTACTTCAAGTTATATTGGGTTATTTGTAATGAATAATTTCAATTTTATGAAGCTATCTGGTTTGAAATTGAATGGAGTTAAACAGAGTACCAGAAGCTTGTTTTGCATAAATATAATGAAACGGTGTTACATGCAGGTAGAGCTGCCTGAAATTGAAAGCAATGAAATCGAGTTTGAAAAGAGTTGAATAACAGTATATAAACTGAACTGAGGTTTGTGGAGTTATATCTATGTATAGAGAAATAATGTTTACGGTATAAAAAAATGAACAATTAAATTGGAGCCGAATGGAGTTATTTAATCAATACACTAGACATAAACAACTCACTTCTTTTATGTTTTTATCATTGCTTTTCAATTATGCCCAGGTAAATCAATGTTATAATTCTGCTTTAGGCTCCATCTGTACGTCCATCCATATGTCTGCACATTACACTTGTCAGTACTTTTCAGTATATCCAAAATTTCAACATGGAACAAGCTCTGATTTTTGCACGATATACGTTCAACCATAGCAGTCTTTTTGCTTGCTCTTGAAAAAATTTTCAATTTTGAAGCAAAGACATGAAGTTCATTTTACACATATTATTCATGCCAATTTTCATATCTAGTAATATTCACGTAGCTGTTGTAGCATAACGATACAACTAGGTGGAATGTTGCCATGACTTTTTTGCAGTGCTGAGTGAAGGCAGAATACCTCTGTCCGATAGCACCGCGAATTTACGCCCTCGTCATCGCCGGATCGTCTCCGCTCAGGACAGTTGTCAGTCGTCACACTCTCTTTAAACACAGTAAGTACTCTACCTTCACTACCTTGCATATTCTCCTTATACCTGCTGCATGTTTTGAAGAGTCCCAGCATGTTAAATCTGGAGGTTTTAATTAGTTAACTAATTAACCATCTGTTCTCGTCCCGGCCAAGGCCGGGAGGATCTCCAGACTTCTTTCAGTTTTTTTTTTTTTTGTACCTCCCTGACTGTGCAGTTTATATACCCAGTACCCTCTGTCTTAGCTTCAGATGTTGCAGCGACTAACGCCCTATCCAAGAAGCCATGAAACTTCGGGTTTTGGGAGTTACCTCACCTCCAGAGGTACTCTGCCTTCACTCACCAGTGCAAAAGAGTCATTGCAACATTCTACCTATTTGCAGTGGCTCGCTCTGGCAGAGTACCTCTGTCGGATAGCACGACTTACCCAAGGCGGAGTGAGAGCACAGAAGATGGAGAAAAGGGGGTTACTCTCACGAAGTAAAGAGGGGTTTCACGGTTCCCTCCTGGGGCGGATGGTGCAGAAAAGTAGATGATTCTAGAACCATGTATCTTTTACCCAAAGGTAATCGCATACTGGTAACAACTGTCTTCCTTCGAGCGTATGGGTATAACTTTACCCATGCTCGACCCCTCACCACTGAACTAGCCGTTGAAGAAAATACTAGGACAATTGTTACTTGCCGAACCTCTTTAGAGCCCGGGCTTTCCGGTAAGGGCATCCCTAATAAAATCAGGCCTCTGCCGTGTTCCTCACCAAGACAACTGCTTCGATACCCAAGTCAACTTTAGCAGCTAGCCTGGCAGTTACCTTTGCCAAGGACTGCCAAGAGCAAGCGTCTGTCAGGATCCACTTGCGGATTAGACGTGCCCGACACCCGACATCTCGAACCGCTCTTTCTCTGTGTTCTTCTCTGTCTTACAAGCTTTGTATGAACCTGTAGGTTCATCTCGAGTAGAGAAGGGGATCTCCTATGTTTTCTGAAACAGCCGGACTCACCTCTGAGAATCTCTGGCAATGTACTTCTATAGCAGCCCTGCTAATTCCGATCTAGACGGTTTCTGTACGGAAGTTTCATTCCTTCTAAAGACGAGAATATTACGTTCCAGCCGGTTTGTTTAACTGTTCTCATCTCAGACACAACCTTCCTGTTCTCACCATACTCTGGCCCATTATGGGTATACTAGACCATCCCAGGGTCCCTACCCCTGTTGGGTTTGTGAACCCAACTGGTATACTGGACCTTTCTTTGAGCTTAATCAAATACTATGAATGACTACCATTTTTCCGGGGAAATGCTTGTGTTGATCGGCCTCCGCCCTGTTATGGACCCGCAACGTGGTTCTCGTTGCAATAACACCTCCCACTGGAGGTATCTCTAAATATCACAGATTCTCTCGGCTTATGACCCTCGTTCTCCAGATGTCCCGATACCACTCACGCTGTAGAAACCACCTGAGTGTTTTGATTTGAAACCTCAAGGCTGTTGTCCATGAAGGGAGATCAAACTTAGGTTGAGGAAGTTAACAAGTCCTGGGTTTACTTAAACCTGTCATGAAACTCATAGCCCGCCATTCTGAATATCAAACCGGCGTATCATTCTGACGAAACATAGCTACTTCTCTTGAATCGAGAAGGAGCCTGAATCAACTCTCGCAAGTCATGAAATTGTGTTTCTACCTTGTCTATCAGATAATAGCGTATCTGTAACAGTAATTCTATCTAATGCCGAATCTACCATAATATATCAGAAAGCATCCATATTAGAACCTCCGTGCTTAATCAGCCCACTTAAGGAGGTTACAGTAATGTCTTAGGCACACAAGTGCTGCCTCCCCACTTCTAATAAGGGAATTGAATTGAAACGGACCCTCTCATCTAACCATCCTGAGTTCCGAAGGTTGTCTGCCTTTCTCTGAACTACGGAGTACGAGTCCAATAGGGTATTTTTAGAATAAACCAATTTTGGTTAAATTTAAATTCTTCTATCTACGTATATCGTCACCAAAACCTTAGTGATAACCTGTCTCAGTTTCAAAAACCACTGAAGTTCTTTAAATTTAGGTTCCAGTCTGAAATAAAAGATCCCTCGTTGGATCCCTCCCGTGTCTAAAGGCTTAGGCGTGTTATACCACTGCTACCATCCTCTGTCCGAGGATTAGAAACGAACACTCCATACAAAATCTTTTTGACCTTCAAGAAGTCTCCCATATTGTGCGGAAAGCAAAAGCCTGTTAAATTTCTTCATTTACTCTCAAATCTGATGGTAATTGCTTCATGTTAGCCTCCTGTCTGGGAGATAACAAGCAACCAAAGCTGGCTGAGTCTAGCTGGAGTACAGCTTTCCCTGACTAATCACAAAAATCTAATTATCAAACTCTTCCAAATTCTTCACCTAATATTCAAAAACCTCTGAAGAGTTCACAGTGACAATACCTTAACTTTCTCGGGGGAAATGCAGGTCTGTAGATCTTCTATCCACTATCATCCCTTCGAATCACCGAAGGCTTAGGTCCGAAGTAGACCTTTACCAGTAAAGGAATCTAATAACTATGGCTGTAAGGAAGCAAACGTCTCGCTGAAGATCTCTAAACAAGTTTCCATGTGTCTATCTTCTCTCTGGAGAGATTCTCATCACCTATACTAAGTCTCTAAGGCAATGATATATAATAGCGTTAAGTTCGCCATGGTCCAAAAATTTAGCAAGGCTTTATACTCTGAAACCGATTGAAAATAATACACTCCCCATCAACCTCTATTCAAAGTGTCCAAGATAATAACGGGATGTAGCTATAGTTTCAAGCCGAAGCCTTAAATCTGACTGAACGCTCAAAAGTATTGCTATATGTCGTGGTCAGGTGGTGCGGTTTTAGAGGTCAAGGGCGGGTAGGACGCACTAATGCAACCGCAACAACAAATGAAGCTGCCGTTACTGCACTGCATGCTTCGGCCACACAAGGCTCCCTTTCCTCCCAACCGATTCTGGTCACACCTATCCTTGTCCTGTTCTGACCCTCGCTTCAAGCTCAACTCCAAACCTCTAACTGAACGGCCTGGCACCACTTCCCCTGGACTCAATGGGTCCCCGGTCACCTCTGTGGCCTAGCCCGGTTGGTAGCCGATCTGTTCACAGAAACATTGGGAGGCAAACACCGTATGCGAAGGATCTCCCCAAAAACTACAGGGACGCATTGTGTCCTTGTGAGGGGGATTGATTTCTTTGTCATTCTATCTAAGTCCAGTTTCTGCTCTACCTTCCGGCGCCTTTTGGGGTCGCGCTGCCACAACAGGTTAGGCCAAGGGAAGGATAAAGAAGCAGATCTTGCTATCAGGGGACTAAAAACCGGTTTACTGATGTCAGGGTAACCGCAGTCGCACAACCTATCCAATTCAACCCTTCAGAAGAGCTAATCTTGCCAAAGGCAATGACTGCATCAGCGACTAAACATCCAGTAGTGCAGAGGATGAGCACTAAATTTCCAGGTGTGTTTCAATGGATAATTCATTCTTAATTAGCACACGTAAATTGTAACATATAATCAATTGAAATAAATAATTGTCCTAAAAGAATTTAAAGCGTTCTAGTGGAAAGCATTGTGGTATTCGCTGTAATTAACAGTTTATTTGTTCATTCGCAGTACCCTTGGTGGGGCCTAGCTGACGTATCCCGAGCTTCTTTCTGCATCCCGATCTTTGTAGTTCCCGGGGTCAACTCGCGGAGCGTCGATTTCTGCTTCTCCTATTCTTGCTATTCACCCATTTACTAGGTGCGTTCACGCAGTCTGAGTAATTGCAGTTGTGACGCCTTTGGTATCAAAATTTGCAATTATCTACAATTTGAAAGAATAATTTTTAGTACATCTTGTACCACGAAATTCTTCATAATAATACTTGTGAGTTTGTTTCACAATTTGCACATAGTTACCAGTCTTGGTTCTTCCAATACAGCTGTCTGCCTTGGGGGGACTGAATCCTATGGCTGTCGTATTTCCCCGCTGCCAGACGTACATCGTTCTGCTGCAGTGCTGCCGGTCAGCTGAGCGTGCACAGGTGCGCGACGAATTCAAATCTTCAGACACCTATAGACAAGCAAGAAGCTATTGTCGTCGCGCATCTTTCTCTAATATTGAATTTTGTTAACTTGAGCTATTCAGAGTTTTAAAATTTAGCAACGCTTATGTTTTACTGCATTAGTGTTTGCCCTTTTTTCTACTAGTTAGCCAGCGGCATTATTACCTTGTCAGTCATACTGTGAGGTTTACAATTTGAAGTCTTCGGCGGTCTTCCGTATCGAAGCAGTGCTCCAATTTTAATTGTGATTCGTTACTATAAAATAAACAAAATTAAATCTTCTGAAATTGTATAAATTCCTTATAATTTAATTGTATATTGTTTTATTACTGTTGCCGATGACACACGCTAGTCAGAAGAACGAGTATCGTAAAATTTTCGTCTAAATGTTATGTTGAACTCTTCTAAACATAGCTTTGAGATTGCCAACAAATGGCGTGAAAATGCTTACCGTCAGTTCAGTTTACTCGGCAAGTGCCGTTAGTTAACCATCGGACGTATCATTATATATGGAGAGAATTATAATTCAAAATCGTTTGCAAGTGTGTGCTATTCATATTTAAATGGGCAAATCAAAACATTCGGACGAAAAGATGGCGATACTCGTTCTTTTGAATAGCGTGTGGCATTGACGAGAAAGAGAAGGTGCTCGCTGTTCGGAATATAGAGATATGTAACACTGAGACCGGCAAATCACACCCATCTGCTTGACAATTGGATTTTCTTGTTAAGATAAGCCCTATAATGTTTTAATATAATAAATTCAAAGCTAAACTTCTTAAATTTGTACTTAAAAATTACTTTTAGAGCTTTCAAATCTCGTCCCACCTGATGTACGTTCAAGTGAGACTTTTTGATAGCAATGCAGCGACAAAAATCATGGAGAATTGAAGGCGATGTGACTTACTATTGCTACGCTAGTTATTATTCTTTTATCAATGCTCTATTGCTCTTCAATTTAGTTGAGAGATTATATATTATCTTACACTCCTACGTTAATAGTGAGCTAAGTGTTCACTACACGTCTATCAAAGTAGGTAATCAAACCAATTTCAACTTTCAATTGCGACATGATTTTGGCGCTGTATTCTAATTGTTTTTCTTTAAGACGTGTTCTTTTGCTATTATTTTTTTTTGACAGTGGAGAGCACTAGTATATAAAACAGTAATGTGGTGACGAAGAACAACCTATGTTAATGTAATGCCGAAGGAGTCGTAGCTATGTTGCTGTACTTGATTCCTTCGTCGTTGAGCTCATTTATTTGACATTCTATTACTTTATTTCTCACAAACGGATATTTGTACGGGGAAGTTAAGAGCTGGGACTGTGTGAACATGATAACCATTGTTTCTCCTCCATGAAAGTCCTCGCTCACTGTAGTTATAAAGCAAGTGACGGGTAGGAAAAAATGAACACGGACTGGAGTCTATATCCCCACGTGTCGTCACATCTGAGATGAGTGGCGAAGCTGGCAACCCGACCTGCGCGTGAGCCAACCTGTTAACATAGTTCAGCCATGGGTGGTGCCAACTCTCAGGACAATAAATGATCTATGCATTTCAAAGATTCAAACGGAGGAGTGCCCGTACCCCGCGATACCGCTCCTACGGAGCTCTCCGTCACCCTCGCTGCTCCCACGCCACGAGTGTTGTTGAGAGCGACTCTGTGAATGAGAGCTTCTCTCCTGCCAACCTAAGGAAAAAAACAAAATGCAAAAGGATGGCGCTGGATGTTGCTGGCGATGCAGTCAGCACAACAGGCTCTCGCAGCACGCGTCTCAAAGCCGCCCCTGTGGTACATCGGGTGCACACCCTGCACACACCCATGCGTTGGTCAGTGTTCTGCAAAGGTAAGAGGAAGCGCATCCGTGAGGGCGGCGGCAGAGAGGGTAGAGGTAAGAAAGAAGAGCTTTGCTTCTCCTCTTGTATTGCTGAGCCTGCTTCTGCCACCGCCTCAAATCCCATGGGGCCCCATCCGTCTCAGCCCCGAACACCGCCACAGGCAACAATGGTGGAAACGGCGGTGAAGGCGAGTGCAGCATCAGCAGTGACGACAGCGCCGGGAGCATGCTGGGGCGTGACGGCACCGAGAGGGGCCTCCCCGAGAGGGTCCTCACTTGTAAGTCATGGGGCGTGAGGCCGACGACGAGCAGTGGCTGGGTCACTGAAGGGCTTGGCCCAGTGAATGGCGTGCCTCCACCGTCCAACCCACTGGCGTATGATGATGCAGCAAGTTGCAGCTTGCTTTACAGCTCCCGCCTGCGCTTCACACTTGAGCTCCCACGGACAGGTAAACAATCCAAACGAAGCACCCTGCAACACCGGGAAGCGTAAAACGCTGCTAAAGGAAATCTAGCAAAAAACCATTATCAGCTGACTTAAATGCCTGCAGGCCAATACGACCGAAAGCCGATGCCGGCAACAAATTGCAAACCTTTACCGACCAGGGCACGGAGCACCGACCGAACTGGTTGGTTCGACATGCAATATCATCGAACGTGATCGAGTGCACGCCGCGCGCAGCACGTGTCTCTCTCCTAAAGACCTTGAGGGCAGGGAGAGAAAAATACAACCAATGCCTCTCATTGTAGTACACCTTAAAAACAGAGCTCGGCTACCCTTCTGCTGTGGGACAGGTTCACCAGCTCATTATCAGCGAACAGCCTGCTGGCTGAACAAACAAGTCGGTCCAACAGACGTGAGTGTTCAGCAGCTGAAGCCCAATCTTAGTGAAAGCACGTGACACCAACCTCCTAATATGCGGCTCAAAAGTAAGCTTCTCATCAAAGACAACACCAAGAATCTCCAAGGAGCTAGACTCCTGAAGCAAAGTGTCATCAATCTCCAGTTCGGGATGCTGCGGTTCAAGTGACCTAGACCGACTAATAATCATCGACTTAGTCTTACTGGTATTCAGCTTTATACTCCAGGCCGAGCACCATGCACTAATGCGTGACAAATCCCTATGCAGAGGCAGCATCATGCATGCAAAGAGCAGGTATCACTGCTATCAAAGTGGAATCATCGGCATAGTTGATCATCGTATTTTCAAGCGAAGAGACGTAGCCGGATCCGATTGGGCCGTGAGTACTAAAGGACTGTTGGCTCCTGAAGGGGAGATTCTCGTTGCTTGATACCCTTCTTCTTAAATGTTATCTTCGGAAAACTGCTAGGATTCGTGCTCTCATTTTCTAGTGTTACTGCGATGTGAATAATTTTGTAGCTAGAATAATTTAATGGAATTAATGCAGTTTCGTGAAAGAGCTGGCGATATACGAATTGATCAGTGTTGTGTCATTTAATCCTGCAATTCGATTTTGCTATTTCTTATTTTTGCTTTACTCCTTTCTTTGTAGAACTGATGCGACAGGATTGGCCACCTGGGTACTGCTCCATAAGTTAGGTTCCAATCTTCCCCTACACCTCTTTTGAGACGCCATTCCCTGGCGCTCATGTGACTCGGCTAGCTGTTTCTTCTTGTGAGTCTGATTCATCACCATCCTTGTGAGTCTGATGCATCACCATCCTTATGAGTCTGATTCAACACCATCCTTGTGAGTCTGATTCATCACCATCCTTGTGAGTCTAATCCGGCAGCGTCCCTGAGTCTGATCC
>LQNS02000141.1:35190101-35203834 GCA_001587735.2 Parhyale hawaiensis | reverse complement strand
TCTCTTTGCCTGTTGGCTTGTGAGTGAGAATGACTAGGAGTATGCCACGGTATTCTAATGTTTTCCCCGTGGTCTCGTTGATGCCACGAACGGGGTTCAGAGCTAGTAGTACGTATGGTATTACCCAAGTGAATTTCGCCACATGAAGGATCCAGACATTCTACTTTTCGGAAGGAATTTTGACAAACAATTGGATGAAACAAACCACAAGTTTTTCGGGATTTGCAGCCATAGATGCCGTATTTCATGAACCTTTGGTGTGCTTTCTGACCGTTATCTTGCCTAGAACTGTCCGGAGTAGGTTTTTATCTTTCATGATCCTCTCGAGGATTATCATACCCATACCAAGTTGTTTTACTGCTCTTTGTTTTCTGGTGTATCTGCTTTAGTACGAACCTGTATGTTTATTTGGAAAGAAAAAACAGAGCTCGTCTGTACTTCGAACCCATCGATTTCCCCTGAGAATCGTTTACATCCTTCCGTCCAACACTTCATTAATTTTTATTCAACCGTTTCTGTACGGAATGTGTATCGCTAGTGCCAGGTTTCTTGTTTAAACATCTCTTATCTCCAATTAGATCTCTCTGTTGTCATCGTGACCCTGATCCAATCCATATATACTGGACCATCCCAGGTTCCTTCCTTTTCTGGGTTTGTAAACCCTGCTGGTCTACCGAATCCTTCTTTGTATTAAGTCGACTATCCGGAAGACTATGGTTTTCTCTCCGGGCAATCTGTGTCGATCGGCCTCCGTCCCGTTCTGTATCCGCAACGTGGTACAAGTTGTGATATCCTTTCCCACTGGCCGTATCCGTAAATACTGAAGCATTTCTCGGTTCCCGATCCTCGTATTTCAGTTGTTCCGACACCGCTCACTTTCGAGACCCCTTCAGTACTTGATTTGCATCTCTCCTTCTGTTGTCTATAAGGCAAGATCTACTAGGTTAATGCTGCTAATGTCTCCTGGTTCTATCAACTTTTTTCTTTACTCCCAAAGACATTCCATTCTGATTAACAAGAGACGGCGTACCGTGTAGACCGAGACCAGGCTAACTTCGTTGAATCTACACGAATCTGAATTAATTCTCGTCGATCGTGAAATAGTGTTTCTGTAGAGGCATTTAAATCTACTGCCGAATGCTCTTTACTCCACCGGACCAGATCCGTAATATGACCTCCTTGCCCTAACAGTCCCTTCCAGGGGTTTTACTCTACTTTCTTCGACCGCCTAGATGTGTTTCTTTGCTTGAAGAAAGGAAAAAAACACCTGTCAGCACGGACTCTCTGGTCTGTCCCTCCTAGGTTTTTCAAGTAGTTTCCTTTCTCAGAATACTACCGGGTTCTACCAGCCCGACTTCGGTTATTTCCTCAACTGCTATCTCTCCTACACTAATTGTGAGTTTTTACCGGGTTTCCAAGAACCATTAATATTCTTATAATTCCCGTACCAGACCTAACTGTATGCTCCTTTAGCTGGCTGCTCGTCGTCTCTCCAATTCTGTGCTTGTCCTGACACTGCTACTATCCTTTGTCCGAGGATTGGACAGGCGCACTCCATCTGAAATCTTTTCAACCTTCCAGACCTTGTTTTGCGTCGATACACGGAATCTTGTTCGATTCTCCATTTGTTCTCCTCTTAGTGGAGTTATCTTTATCTAGTTTCCAATCTCGAATGTAAGCAGCCGTCCACTCAGGCTGACTCTAGCTGTAATATAACTTCCCCGATCAACTAAGCCAATCCAATCATCCAACATCGTCCTGAACTTTCCTTGCTCTTCGAAAAACCTCTCAACTTTCAGGGCCAATATGTGAGTCTTCCGCCGACTATCCTCTATTTCGGCTCACACCAACAATCTTCGGTCCGAAGTCGACCTTTATCAGCCGATTGCTGAGGCCCTTTGATAAAACTTCCTTTTCAGTTTTGGTTAAAGTGCGATTTCTTGAATAGTTAAATATTAATGCACCTGGGTCCAGACGTTCCAAAGAAAATAAATTACCATCAATACTTCGTTTCTTTTGAAAAACTATTCCGAAGTTTGAAAAATGAAAACATATTTTGCACAACTAAAGATGGACTTAATGATGTACGCAGTCACCTCAAGCACCTGGCATTCAACGGTCGTTACAGCTTCAACCCGTTCCGCAATAAACTTGATCAAGAATTTATTAGAACACTTAAAAACCTCAGTGAAGATCAATCAATTGTTGTTCCCCGACCTGATAAAGGCAACGGCATAGTTTAATTGACCAAAACCGATTACGAATATATTGTTAACAGCATATTAGCCGACAGCTCTAAATTTGCAGTTATCAGTGAAGACTGGTTCAAACGTATCATCAGAGAAGAAGATAAAATCAACAGATTTCTCTCCAAACGTAAACTCAATATCATAGATGCTTGGTATATATTCGTAACCTTATCACTATATGTCTGTCTGTCTATTTATGGTGCTGTGAGAAAATTCGCAACCATGCTCGAGTCGTACCAGGTATCATGTTATATTCCAGTGCTCTGGTACTTTGTCACTCACTGCGCATCTTGTGCCGTTTGTACTGTTCTTCGCCCTTTTACTGCATGTCCTAAGGATCTGTAGTGCAATCCTCTCACTCATTGCGTGTTAATGCGTTTCATAGAGCACTTACGAAACGTACGTCCACTCTGTTTATTGTTCTCCTGGTCTAGTGATTTCGCGCGCTCGAAAACATCAGGCTAATCTCTCTATTTGCGTTGAGAGTTTCCCTCCCAAGATCCCTTAATACAGTACCTGTATACTTGGGCGACTTTCTGAGTTCTCAAAAGTATCGTAAGACTCTTCGTTCTGAACCGATGTGCCATCAGCATATGTCGTGTGTCACAAGCACAGCCTCCTGACTTCCGCCGAGAGTTAATAAAAGTGCTGAGTTGGATACCAAGAGCGTTCATTCTTGTCTGGCAGCCGTATTAAGCAGTCACAATAACCTGCGTATTATTCCAACGATAGATCGCCACTCGCGGAGCTTTACTGAAGTATAGATACATCTGAATATTACGTTTAATTCCACCTGGCGTTTCCAGTCGAAGTTTGAGAGTCAACGGATACTAAAATAGATTTCCAGAGCCCACTTGTGTTCGCCTAAATCTCTCCCATCTACTGAAAGACATACCTACTTGAGAGGCCCATAAAGCGGCATACCGACAAGTTAACCGGGGTAACGAGTTTTTCGAATGCTGGGAGAGTCTTTGCTGTACTATAAACTTTTTGTGCACTTCATAGTGTATTACGTGCACTATATGGTGTTCCTGGTTCTTCCTTGTGTCTTAAGTGTTTACCAGGTAGCCTCGCCAGCTTCTTACATGTCCCGTATTTCTATCGAGCACTAACCAACAAAGTCTTGGGCCATTTCCAATCTTTCTTAATAAGACTATCATGTCTTAGACAACACAAGGAACAATTCTTGCTTACTGTGGGCTCTTAAAGGTTACCAGAACATTTTAATTGTATCTATGGGACCTTCTGTACAGCTTCAAGCATTCGTCCTCACCCAAACGTACTTCCTCACTTCAGAACGTTCTACCACTTAATACATCTCTGATTCTCGTACAGTTAACTAACTGGACCCATGCTTTTTTTGTGATCCAGGACTCTCAAAACCTGCCGGCTTCCATCAGGGCCGGCGCCAGTTTGAGCTCGGTATGCACGACCGATCTGAGCCTTTACTCAGACAGGAACTACTTTATTACAAGATAGGGCTTGAGAACGTATTCTTAATAGGATATATCTCTCGTTTTTATAGCGCACTATAGCTGCCAAATTAATTCTCTTGCTCAATCAACGTCGTTTTATGGACGTCTCTGCCAAACTTACAGTGCATCACGAATACTGTAATCAAATCAGAGCCAATTTTAGCGATCCAAAACTGTACTGACCACTGCTTTCTAGAAATGGTGCAAGATTCATAATCAGTGTGTAGCTTATCAGTGTATTGCTTAATAATCTGTGCATTGAGCATAACCGGACGGCGCCGTAAATGGCAAGTTGCCCAATGTATTCAAAAGAACAATTTATGCAGTGGGTATAGTACCGGGATTGCCGACTTATCAATTCTGGCACATTTTCAGCAATATTGTACTGTGTGGACACGGTTTTACAATGGGTGTGCAGGAGTATTTACTGGACTCCCACACTGTATTTCTTCCGGTAGACCTTTACCTCTGCAATCTCTCCAAGATCGTCTCTATAGGATGCTAATGAAGACGCTCATGTTGCATATTGCCGCACGATGTGGGACTAGCAGATTATACGGGCTGAAGTTGCTCCCCACGGAACCGAAGGGAGACAGTTAGGCCGGATCTCCGAGGACCCCAAAGGAGGCGCGTCTTAGGCTTTACCATCTACCCCCTAGGAGAGCGTTGTTCAAGGTCACTACGCTGAAGTACGAACCGCCACCTCCGATATAAGTAAACCTGGGCTCAGGAACTTAAATGATGATATTATCGGCAAATATGTAAATCTTTCTCTATCACTCGTTTTAGACAATGTATAACCATACCTTCGTCCCGGTAAGATTCCTTTGCCGAAACATGAAGTGCTACCTCCGACATGGGTAAACCTGGGCTCAGGAACTTGAATGATTGCCAAACTGAAGTACAGTATAAAGAAAATTAGCCCGATTTTTATAATATCGACTTTGATATTTGTCAAATTTTCCTGTCACCAGGAATAGACAATTTACAACCCTACCATCGCCCCCGTCAGATTCCTTTGCCGAAGTACGAATAGCCACCTCCGACATAGGTAAACCAGGGCTGAGGAACTTGAGTAATTACTTAACTCTAGTGGAAAGAAAATTAGTCGATTTTATGCTTATAGCCAGATATTAAAAACCGTGATCACATAAATATACATATAGCGACTTTTATTCTGCTTCACTTCATCTGATGAAAAACCAGCACCCGTCTCTGACTTCCTGGACCTGCCTTAGCCCCTTTTTCACTTGGACCAAGACCAGAATCGAGAATACTGGCACTACGGGAGCTAAAATTTCACTGTTAATTCACTGCTTCCCACCTCTATAATCAATTCACTTCTTAGAGCAACACTGTACACCCGATCCTACGGGTCACCCACATATATCACTGTGCACCAAGCTAGAAGAGAGGAGGTGACACGTTACCACCGGCGTGAGTCGCTGCAAGTGAAGCTAAGGCGGAGGGTACTGGGTATATGAACTGCACAGGCAGGGAGGTAGCTACACCAAGACAAAAAAAAAAAAAAACTGGGAAACCCTGGGGGAGAACCTGAAGGCCCTTTCGGCCGTAAAGGCCGGGAGGAAAGCAAGTAGTTATTTATTTAGACAACTGATTAAAAATCCGAGTTTTTGGTACATGCATGACTCATTAATACATGCAGTATAAATGAAACATGCAAGTGAGTGAAGGTAGAGTGCTTACTGTCATTAATGAGAGTGTGACGACTAACCGTCTTACTGAGCGGAGACGATCCGGCAAAGCCGAAGGAGTGAGATCGCAGGTGCTATCGGACAGAGGTACTCTGCCGGAGCGAGCCACTGAAAAATAATCAAAGTTGCGGATTAGCTGGGTTTTCGGTTTGTTGAGGTGCAGACTAGCGTGGTTTCACAGTATTTGTATGTATTCTGAATTGGTCTGTTCACCCAAAAAGTGGTCAAAGGAGTTGAGCAAATATTATACAGTATTATACTAGCTGTACCCGTGGAAATTCCACGGTTAGTGAATGTTTTCACTCACTTAACTTAACCTGAGGTAGCGCTCATATCCTAACCCAACACTTCTGAACTAACGTCCGCCGCTTGTCCTTGTCGTTCGTTACGCAGTCCATCTACCGTGCATCTCGTCTAACCTTCCTAGTACTTCGATTTCATCACTGAATTACCCATTTGTTTTGTCAGCAAAGAATTCACACTTGTGTCTTAATAGAGACATAGAAAAACGATGGTACATCTAGCAATGTTCTCTGACGCATTTCCATACATTTTCTAAGCTCTGTTTCCCACAGTTTACAAATAGTTTAGCCCTCCAGAAGGTTACACGTTTCAGTTTTTTGCCGGTGTATCCGATTTTTTTCTCCTTTTTGAACCTGTGGATACTGATCAGTAGCCCATCATTTTTCTGCTTTGTTCTACTAAAGCTTTATAATAAAAAAAAGAAAACAGATTCGGTCAATTTCTTCCCTCGCAAGAGCGTTATATTCTGTTCTCGAGATATTGTATTTGCTCAGACATCGCACTGTGATGGCGGATGCTTTCCAGCAGCATTTTCGCTTCAAAAAAACTTCAGAGAAAAGATCCCAGCCGGAGCCCGTTCCGTTCACCCGTGGTGTATACTGGCTATGAAACTTTTTAGAAAAGTTATCCGCTACCATAAGAGCAAATAGAATGCTGTAAAACAAATGCAAAGCTATAGAAAGATATGATACGGGTGAAATGATTCACATTTGAAGTCGAATCTCTAATTTCCTTCAATCTATTATTGAAGAGCGTAGCACACAAAGGTAGGAACAACGCTATCAATATTATAGATTGGTATAGTCCTGCTATTTCCGAATCTAAGACGATCAATTGCAATTGCGATATAAGATGATTTACTATGCTTACAGCCGGAGCCACAAAGTTGTGTTCACGGCAAGAGATGGACGAAAAGAGAAGAACACAGGAGAAAGAAGCGTCTGTGCGGACGGACCCTTCCGTGGCCCTCCGCATGGGCGAAGGTAAGAGAAAAAGTTGGTCACCTCGATCGGCGGCCCACCTCGCGGGACAAAAAAGAAAATTTAGAGAACCTACCTAACTTCACAAAACTAACCTCGCCAGCAGTAACTGCGGCAAGATGCAACATCTCGTGCGGAAAGGCACTAGGGACCCTTGGATGTTTGTTGCCCAAATATATTGTGGCAGGGCAAGGGCCTGCCAGAATATACCACTGAGGACGGAGATGAGCAATGTTCATAATTTTTATAGGGAGTTTGGTGGGTTGACCTAGATGTGACCCATGTAAAAAAACTAGGCCTAGCTGGCCATCAAGAATGACGGCATTGAATTTGCCTTCACCGAAGCAGATTATCTTACGCCACGAGGCATTCTATTTTTCCTATGTTATTATTACGAGATCTGAACGGGCCGCTTCACCCCAGCCTAGTTGGACACAGCATCCATACGAGAAACTAGGATTAGCTGGCCATCAAAAATGACTTTGCTAAATTTGCAACCACCAAGGATGATGGTCTAAACGCCACGAGACATTCTAGTTATTATATTCCTGGTTTAACCACCTAACCCACGTCATATGACGTGATCCAAGCAATGAGACTCAGTTTATTATGTCACAGCAGTATAAGAATGTTTAATCTCGGTATTCCTGCCGGTAAGTATCAGTTGGCTGAGTACGCTGCTACTGGCGAGAAAAAAGCATGAAGAATATAAAAAGACACGAGAGAGAGAGAGTAGAAATGTCCCGCAAACTAAGTCGGCTATCTCGATCGACAGCCCCCCTCACAGAACAGAAGGGGAAATATAAAGAACCTACCTAACTTTATAAACATTTTCAGCAGGAGCTGCGGCAAGCTGCAACATCCCCTGCGGCACTTAGGACCCTCGGGTTCGTGAGGTCCAAATATATTGTGGCAGGGAAAGGGCCCACCAGAATATACCCCTGAGGGAAGAAGTAAGAGAATCTGTAGATATATTCAGTGTTTGGATTTCAACCTTGGCTGAGCAAGAATTGCATGCCAATAATGAAATATGTTTGCCATAATCTACAACCTGGTCTATTTTCCACCTCTCAGTTTTCAATGAAGCAGGACAGGATGACCAGTCTCCAACTCGGCTTAACTTTTGCCTATTTTCTCAAAGCGTAACAAATATTGGACAGATAAATAAGGAAATAAATATATTACATATACAATAGGAATACAAAAAGTTCGCGGAATTGCTGATAAGATTTAACATAAATTGCAGCTTACTTGCGTACGTGCAAATGTATTGTTCTGCCAAGTGTAGTCCTCTTCTCCGCTGATTCATTCTACCAACTTTGACATAAGTTGCTGCACTTGAATAGGCAAATGAGCAATTACTCATTTGAGCATTACCATGAAGCGTTTGGTATCGAAGTTGCTGGAAGTTCGTTACTATCAAATTTTCCTGCACCTTGCTGTCTGTGTGGTGAGTGGTAATTGCGTTGAGTTCGAATGAATAAGAAACGAATTTTAGACCTTTGTTTTGACAGCGGATTTGAGACAAATAATTCTGAGTACTTTGATATTAACGAAACTGAGGACCTCCAACGCATCGTTGAAAACAATTGTTATGACCTGACTTGTACCATGTATAGCAGTCATATGCCAGCTACCATATCAGACAGCACTTGACGTTCTTGGATACCTTATGACGCTGCGAGAGAAATTTTCCGCAAACTTTTTGAATTCCCCTCGTATATACAAAAAACACATTGGTCTTTATTATATTGAAGATAATGGAAGGTAAGATTTTGTCATTATTTTGTCAAACAATTTAAAGGAATCAATAAAAGAATTCTCATATGGGTGTCGTTAGAAGCAGGACAACGATCCGAAAACAAAGCACAGTGCAAGCCTAACTACAGATTGGCTAGAAAGAAAAGATATAGCTACATGTATCATTATTTTGGAGAGGCAATCGCAAAGTCTTGTAATGTCTCAATCTAAACCTAGTGCGCTACTGCCGGCCGAGAAATCAGGCGCAAAGCATCTTAAACACTACGCGGCATGGCTCTTCGCTCAGTTACGCCACACAGAGCAAAGAGACGAAAAAAGAAAATGGAACAGAAAGAAACACCTGTGTGAAGGGTCCTTTCAATGGCCCTTCATATGAATGTAGATGGGAGTTCCATGGTGTGAGTCACTTCAATCATTCGGCAGCCCACCTCGCGGAACAGAATGGAAGGAAGAGATGACCTACCTAATTTTACAAACTAACTTCGTCAGCAGGTACTGCGGCCAACTGCAACATCTACGGAAAAAGTACTTGAGACAGCCTCTGGGTGAGTGGCGCCCATTAGGACATTGCAAGGGCCCGTAAGACTATACTCCTGTAGACTTGGCATGCTTAAGTTCTGGTACAGGATATCATTAGATTAGATAGCCCCATTCCCAAAGAGACACCGGAACATACGCCCCGGCCCTCTATGAGCTTTTGCCATTTTGTTAGTAGGATATAGAAGACAGGAGAAAAGAGAAAAAAAAGGGGGGGGGGCGAGTCCCTGCCAAAGAGACGATCATGAATGCACGTAAGCACGATCAAGAGCCGCTGACATGCGGAGCTTAAACACATCAAACTGTGTAGCTGGAGCGGGAGGGAGAAGAGTGAGGGCTCGGCACTCACCGTTCAAAAGCTATCTTGTCTGTGTCTATGGTGGTGGTGACATTAGGTGTGGTGAGCCGGTAAGTAACAAGTGCATGGGGAGGTGCTACAGCTGCCTCTGCTCCACCACTGCTCATTTTCTCCACGTAGACCTGCATTAAAACAAAATAGCAAACATGAGTTGAGCATCAATGCAGTAACTCTGCTGCTCATTCAGTGGCACCTTATTGCAAGACTAGTGCTGAGTTCCATGGCCAGCGACACGTTCCATGACTGAACGGCTTCCAGACCATAACTACAGTGACACCTCGATATAACGGAAGATTTGGGGGAGATGATGGTGCAGTTAACGAGGTTTCCGGTATATTGAGGCTATTAATTTACCAGAATTTACCGATATACCGGAAAGCTTCGGGAGTTATAAGTACCATAACACCAAACTCCTACCGTATGCATTATAACACTAATTATACGTCATTAAAGGTCCAACTTAGGAAGGTCGCGCCTCAACTGAGCTTCAAGAGACGCTGGACTGTTTAGCGTCAGGTGCCGCGCCGTCAAATACGATCGATTGCCGCGCCGTCAACTGTGATCGACGGCCGCGCCGTCAACTATGATTGACTGCCGTGTCATCAACTACGATCGACTACTGGCCGTCAACTGTGATCGATTTTGCCGCTCCATCAACTACGATCGACTGCCGCGCCGTCAACTACGGATTGTCACGCCGTCAACTACGGACTGTCACGCCGTCAACTACGGACTGTCACGCCGTCAACTACGGACTGTCACGCCGTCAACTACGGACTGTCACGCCGTCAACTACGGGCTCTTACGCCATCAGCTACGATCGACTGTCGCGCCTCCACTGAGTTTCAAGCGACGCTGGACTGTTTGGTGCCGGTTGGTGCGCGGCGGAAATGCTTCAGTGCAACGGAAAAAATCTGGCCCTATACCAGAAAAAGACTCGCTACACCGGAATCAAAACAATGTGATACCGGAAATCCACGATACAGCGGAACAAATTGGGAGCTATACCGGAAGTTTCAGGAAGTACCGCAAAGCCTCGATATACCGAAAATCTAAATACGCTATACCGGAAGCCCAAAAATTTCCCGGTTTATTGAGGTTTCTGGATTATCAAACTCCGTTATATCGAAGTATCATTGTATTTGGAAGGTAATAAGGAAAGTCAACTTTGATTGCACCCTCCACTGGGAAGTCCACACGCACTGGTCCATGAGCCAAACATAAGCCAACAGGGCCCCAGAGGAGTAAGTGCAGCTGCAAACGACAACGAGCCGCCAAGAGCCGTGGCGCAATTAGGTTCAACCTGATACCCCGCCTTAATGTAAGTAACCCAATGATAGCTTTGCACACCAGGCAAGTTTGCTGATCCAGCGCCGAGTGCCATGACAAACATCACTCACCTGGCCTGGGGATTGTTCCCGACGCGCGATTTTTTCCTGAACCTTTCAGGAAGTACAGTCTCACGGCACCCAATAACGTGGCAGGTCTTAGGCGACAGTGGGAGGACACTATGAAGCGTACCTTGAAAAAACTATGGAAATTCACAATTTACGTGCCGTGAGTTTATTCTCATAATTAATAGGCATCAATTAAGGTGTGTGATGTACTTGAACTTTGCTTAGTTGTGAGCAGAATGTGAAAATTGCTCGTGTGTTAGCAGTTTATATTGAGTCTCTGTGTATTTTATGAACATGTTACAGCGAGTAAATGTCACTAAGCATTGCGCGCAATGCCTAACCAATAAGTGAATTGAATCATTCATACATTAAATGGATAGGTTTCTTTTAGGCCATGTTAAACTAGGCCAGGTTCTATTACTTGAATGGAGAGTAATGTTAATGAGATGTGTGCGTAACTATAACAGTTTACAACGTTTACCTTCTGATGTATTACATAGGTTACCTATGTTCTCAGTTCTTTATTCTCTAACTTGACATAACTCAGCCTAGCCATACCTAATTTAACCTAGGCTAACGCAATCCTTGCTGAACCCTAATTACCATGGCATAACCTACCCTATCTAACCTAAACATATCTGACTTGAGTTAACCCTTTTCTGAAACGGCGGATTCATCCCGCTTACTGCCAAAGCAGTACGCTAGGTTCGCTTTGTTCGTTATAATATACACACGTTGTATGTAGACACCAGACAGTAGATACAGGAAATTGATGACACATTACGCTTATGACGTATTAGGTTAAAAAAAAATGTTAATGTACTGTACGTTCAAATCAATCTCAAAAAACGTTCAATATGTTCTCATACCCTTGACGATGCGCTTACATTGTACTCACTCTATTCAGATGTATTATAGAGCAATGAATGGTTTCGATGTATGATGAGCGCCCTGCAACTTAATTTTGAGCACATTCGATTAGGACATAAACTCAATGTGCTTAGCTTAAATCGAGCGGGACTAAGGGCGTGTTTGATTTGGGACTAAGTCACGCCCACTTGACTTAACTTGTCCGGAACTGTTGACTGAAACTTTAGCTGCGTCGTTTTGAATTGTGTAGTAGGTGTTAGAAGCGACCAGCTCAATTTGAACCGACAGTAATCTCAATTATACAATGTAATATTGCGTTTTTAGAAGCCTCACAGGTGACAATTTTTTACTCAATGAATGAAACTTGAATAAACGGCACGAATTCGGGACATCTGTCAGCAGTTTGGGACAAGTTAAGTCAAGTAGGTTTGGCTTAGATAGACTTTTAGGTCCCAATCGAACGCGCCCTAACATACCTTTATTGATGTCCATTGATTATCAATGGACATCAATATAGGTATGTTGTGTGCTTAAACTTAGTTTTAGAATTGAAATGCGTGTGCAATGTGCATGTGTATATTATACACTGGTCTGTGTGAACATCATGCGTACGCGCATAGTGTCCCTACCCATTGCTCAGTAAGACTGTAGATTGGCAACAAATCACCGCTCGCAGAAAAACTAGGTTAGAGAAAAAGTGCTGCTTTTTTCGGCCCTTAGCAATGAATTTACTTTACACTTACATTTGAATTTGAAGGTCAGACTACGACTCACGACTAAATATTCCAAATAACAGAGCTACTAGGCAATCCAGCGTAGATCATTAATCATTTTTGGTCGCTTCTAACACCTACAACACGATTCAGAACGTCAAAACTAAAGCTCCTCTCAACAGTTCCGGACAAGTTAGGTCAAGTGGGCTTGGCTTCGCTCGACTTTTGGGTCCCAAATTGAACACGCCCTTAGTCCCGCTTGATTTAAGTGAAGCACATTGAGTTTATGTCCAAATCGAACGCGCTTTAAGTTGAGTTGCAGGGCACTCATCATACATCGAAAACATTCATTTCTTTATAATACATTTGAATAGAGTGAGTATAATGTAAGTACATTGTCAAGGGTATAAGAACATTTAGAAAGCTTTTTGAGATTGATTTGAACGTAAAGTGCCTTCACAATATTTCTTTAACCTAATTTGTTGTAAGCGTAATGTGCCACCAATCTCCTGTATCAACTGAGATGTCTACATACAATGTGTGTGTATGTTACAATGATGAACAAACCGAACCCAGCGTACTGCTTCGGCAATACGTGAGATGAATCAGCTGTTTCAGAAAAGGGTTAATTTGAGTCACATATGTTAAGGTTAGGGTAGGTTATGCCATGGTAATTAGGGTTCAGCAAGGATTGCGCTAGCCTAGGTTAGATTAGGTATGGCTAGGCTGAGTTATGTCAAGTTAGAGAATAAAGAACTGAGAATATAACCTATGTAGATAATACATAAGAAAGTAAACGTTATACACTTTTATAGGGTTACAAGTCAATTCAGACCCCTCGACAACTTGCACCATCCCAACTCAGACCCCCAGACAACTCAGACCCCCGGACAGCTCAGACCCCCGGACAACTCAGACCCCCGGACATCTCAGACGATAAAAGAGAGTGTGGGATGTAATTGTGACTCTAGAGTTCACAAAAAAAAAAAAATACAGCTATTGCTTGAAAATCTTGGAACTACAACTTGAACCTACTGCGTGCAATTTTTCAAAAGTTTATCGTTCTCAGTAGCTTTACCATTGTAATAATGCACAGAGAAATTATGAACAAAGAAGCACACAAATTAATTGATTTATATATATATATACAGTCGAACCCCGTTTTCCCAGAACCCGGTTTCCCGGACTTCTCGTTTTCCCGGACTTTTTTCACTTTTCCGGGGTTTTCTCGGAACGTTCCGGGAAACTGAAACTAATCCGGAATACCGGAAAACTTCGCCAATTCCCGGAAAAGTTCCGGACCTTCAAAACAATTCCCGGAAGTGACGCTGCGCAGATACTGAAATTCGCCTATTGCGCAGCGTCTCTTCCGGGA
>LQNS02000141.1:35154610-35178323 GCA_001587735.2 Parhyale hawaiensis | reverse complement strand
ATGACAGCAGCCAATACCGTCCCATTCATATGCAGTGGGGGCGAAGGGTTCATCAGCCCTATGTGCATTACTGAGCATTTGTCGACATTAAAGCTCATCTGCCACGTTCTGCTCCATTCCACGATATGGTCAAGGTCTTGTTGGAGCTCGGCTCTTTTCGTGGCATAATGACATAGTTTAGTATCATCCGCAAATACTTGAATGTTTCTATTAGTTGCCCCCTGAGACGTCTTTGCTCGAGAGAGATCAGACCAAGTTCTTTTAGGCGACATTCATACGACTTATTTCGCAGCTGAGGTATCAATTTCNTCTTTACACAGATGTGGCGACCAGAATTGAACGGCAAATTCTAAGTGTGGCCGCACTAACGCTTTGTACAAGGGAATGATGATGTCTTTGGACTTGTATTCAAAATTTCTGGTGATGAATCCCAGTACTCTGCTTGCCATTTTCACAATTTGTCAACTTGCTTACTGTGTTGTAGCTTGTTTGTAATAGTGATTCCTAAGTCACGTTGTTGGGTGACATCAGCCAATACCGTCCCATTCATTTGCAGTGGAGGCAAAGGGTTCATCAGCCCAATGTGCATTACTGAGCATTTGTCGACATTAAAGCTCATCTGCTACGTTCTGCTCCATTCCATGAGGTGGTCAAGGTCGTGTTGGAGCTCGGCTCTTTTCTTGGCAGGATAACATAGTTTAGTATCATCCGCAAATTTACTGATTTTACAACGGATGTCAAGATCGGGATCATTGATGTAAATTGAGAACAGAAGTGGGCCAAGAACGCTACCTTGGCAAACCCCTGATGTAACCTGCGTCCAGACACTCGTCTCTCCTTCAAGTTTTACTCGCTGACAAGCTGACTTCTAGAATTTTTTGTAATAAAGAGTGATGCCGCCTCCGTATCAGTTGCAAAAGACATTAAGTTCTTCATATTCGGGTAATGAGAACATGAAAGTAATGTCCGAAGATAGCCGAGTTTCAGTACACACAATGATATCGAATTCAGTACTTAATGACTGGAGCAAAACTTTTAAAACTGGGACGTTTTTACTCATACTCCGAATATTTACTACAATAAGAGAAAATGAATGATTATAGAGGTCACTAGTTTTTCTATTAAAATCATTGACATCAGAGAGTTGGCAATTAAAATCACGAAAATTATCATTACTCTCATCACGAAATGAAAATGATGGAATCATTGCAGTAGCAACAGTGCAATGACATACAATATAGACACTAAAACACTTTACTCCGAGGATATTCGCATGTTTAAAAGCATTACTTCAAGCTGCTTGAGATCACTTCTATTATAAATTAATAAAGGTTTTAGATCGTTAAGTTTATAATAGATATTCCCGTTTCTTGAGTATGTTCGCAGAAGAGGCGGGTGTTCCCTCTTCAAGGAGCGTAGTTTGTAGAGAAGTGCTGACCGTTTGTGCGTTATATATTCGCTGACGTAGATATCTTGAGGCTTCACTTTTTTGTAGAAGTCAACAGTTTGATTTTAATGTCTTTCGTGTCACATGTGACGCGAAGATGTTTTCTATTTTTTCCACGAATCGCACATTTGGTGACATCACTGGGAGAAATACGATGCAAGTCGTTAGACAACGCATAGCACACTTCGACAGTATGTAAATGAATTATTATTGGCATTATTTTACTTCACTAGTTTGGTAGAAATTAATTGGTCGACAGCAGAACCTTGGACCATCACGACGTTGGTTAGAGCTTCCTGCTCAAGACTGTCTAATTTCGTATGAATGTTCAATAGATCTGATCCAGATGTAGGTTGGATACGACTGCCAGCAGGTTGCATATTATGACTTGTGCTAGTTCTAGGAGTTACAGAAGTAGAAGATTCCATAGATTTTGATGACTCAGGAGGTGGAACAGGATTGAGTGATTTACTAGTTGAAACACTACTGCTAGCAGTGCTATTAGTTGGAACATTGCTTGAGGTCGATGGTGAGGAAAGAATTTGTGCGGATGAAGAAATTTGAGTCTTGAGGGCTCCATTTTCAGTACGTAGTAGCTCCAGTTTGGAAACAACTTTTGAGTTGAGTTGGTATAAAGACTCAAGATACTCAATTATTTTGACTTGATAGTGCAGTTCCTTTACTGCTTTATTAGGCTGTTTGGCAGCCCTTCCGGGATTTTTTTTCACTGGAGAATAAGACTAGGTATTTGAGCATTTTATGAATACTAGACAGATCTTCCTGGAGACTTACACTACCAGTGGTGATGTTGCATTTGTTATCAGAATCAGACGAGCTCGAAGATAATGAATCGTTTGCTATGGTATCCATTATTATTCTTATTAGCGGAGCAGTGAGTCTTTTTAGGTTACCCGTACTAGTAAATGAAATTTAGCGCAAGAAGAATTTAGCAATTTGGATAAGGAAGCGGTCCCGCTGCAGACAGCCAAAACGTTCTATAGCTGCACTTACAGCACACTTCACAACAATTGTAACAAAGTTCAACTGAAGCAGGGAGATTTCAGTCACTGACAGGCACATGCATACCACTGTACTCCAGGAGTACACAGTCAATGCGACGAGAGAAGTGATAAGGGCAGTTTACATGTGGGACAAATGTTCAAACGGTGCACCCCGTGCATGCACAATAACACCCTGCAACAGTCACATGGGGAGAGCGGAACTTGATGTCACCACGCGTACAACACTGCAGTAGTAATAATATAAATATATAGGTGTCTACGACAGTACCCTAAGATGGTACCAGCAGAAGCGCGACACGGAGGCTGAGCAACAACACGGCCAGCGACTCAACAGATCGTTAAGTTGGCAAGGCACTGTATTGCCGATCTTACACGGGCTGCAGCGGGACACTTGATGGCTCTCACAGTGACAGATGGTTGCTACTCCATGAGTGAAAATTCGGCATTTGAATGTCGGACGATGAATATCACTCCTTAGCGAGAATGACCGGTAAAGCTGAAGACAGGCTAGCTGAAGTGTGTGTACACCCAGATACTGTGTACACCCAAATACTGTGTACACCCAAATACTGTGTACACCCAAATACTGTGTACACCCAAATACTGTGTACACCCAAATACTGTGTACACTCAAATACTGTATACACCCAAAAACTATGTACACCCAAATACTGTGTACACCCAAATACTGTGTAACAGAGTGACTACCAGTCACTGCATAGCGACAGCGGCAACGCCCTGCATCGCTGGTCTATAAAAGTAGCCCGTCATCTGCGACGGCAGCTCATTCATAGGTAGCTCTGGTGAACAACAATCCAGTGTGCTGACCTGTGTCTCGACTCGGAACCTCAATACAATCTGCTCCTACACCGTGTCTCATTCGCCCTGCTCATAGAACCCTGATGACGACAAGGACCTACGATAGTACCAACAGTAATATACGTTTGCAGTAGCCGTACGACCATACGGGCATATACATTGGTGGTCGTACTGGGCGCCATCAGTGAAGGGTTAACTTCGTTCTGCAAAGGCGGGGTGAGCAAGTGAGCACGCAGTGTGTAGTGAAGTGCAGAGTGGTTCCTACCGTGCCGTGATCCTGTGAATAATTAGCAGTGATTGCGAAGAACAGTAACAGTATTTAGAGAACATTATCAGTGTTAATTGCTAAAGGGTTAGCGATTTCACAAGTGCTCGGCGTAGCTATAGATACCGAAAGGCTGTACATCAGAAGCAGCAAGTGACGAAAACGACGGCGGAGTGACGTTGATCCTTACGAAGAAGTGCGAACCACTCCCAGAAGTCCCAGAAGTGACGCGTTAACGACTCCCAGCAGCGCCTAGCAACAGTAGCACGGTCTCCACGAAGAAGTGTGGCGTGTTACGTGGAAATAGAGGCGACTACGCAACTACAGCTACCAGAACGCGACAGCAATAAAGAAGAAACTCCCTACACACCTGGAAAAACTCAGTTAAGTATATTGAGTGGCAGCAGTATAATCTACCATTTACAGGTACCGCGCCCAGCACAAGGAGCCGGTGGAAAAGACGCATTGCAGTATAATCCACCGGAAGTGTCCAAGACGAGACGAGGGTATAGGGGGTGCACTCTGAGGTGATTGACTAGCTGTCTATGCATTGTGCCCGGCAACTGCCAGCTTGAGTACTAGGTAGCAGTGCAGTTGAGAGACCACCGTGTCAGTGGAAGGTAGTTGATAACTAGTACGGCGACAAAAAGCAGTTGCTCTCGCCTTCAACATCGATAATAATCATTGTGATTATCATTGATACAGTTAGTAACGAGACTTTTTTGTTTCAGAATAAAATTCCATCACTTCCACCACTTTCTAAAAGTGTGATAACGTAAAGTAACTAATCAAATTGTACTTTGCACATTTGCTATTTGAATTAACTAATTAAAATTAACTATCAAAGCTAATTAATTACGATTGTAATTAGGTAGGACCAATGAACTACAGCTGTAGCACCAACGAAATTACAGGTAAGCTGATAGGTCATAACCGATGTTTAGTGTGCTGAAAGTGTACCTATGCGCCAAAGTGTATTGCGAAGGTAATAGGAATTACTGTCATTGTGCAGGAAACTACAGACACACATTTAACTGTTAATAACATACGTGAAGAAGTAGAACTTGTATTGGATGTGAAAAGTGCCGAGTTGTTACTGGTATAACTGAAATTTGATGAATTCGTCCAGTGACGAAGAAGAATATATACGAAGCACTAAAACTATCACATCTAGTGGACGATTATCCAAGCTTAGATATATTCCTACAAATATGGCGACACCAGGTCCAAGTGGAGCTGTAACCACGGCAGCTACCACTCGTGCTCATGTAAAAAATGTAGTGACAAGTGTAGGGGTACCCGCGAGTTCAGTGATTTTCACAGCAGGAACAGCGACAGTAACGGCAGTAAACACGCCGCAGTGTTCCCTAGGCACACTCCCTATTACTTCGGTAGGAGTCACCCCTCAACTCCCAGGAGGTGGTGCAGCCTTACCCGTGACTGCAACTGGCAGTGGCGGAAGCACGCAGCCACCTGGGACCTGGCTTCGCAGCTGGCGCAGCGGGCAGTTCAAACGCGACAGGTGCAGCGGGCGTCTCTGGCGATTCTAGCGGCCTCGCGGCCCTAATAGTGGCTGCAATTCCAACCCGGGCGCGAACGATTATTGCTGGAGGAGAGATCCCGATATTTCGTGGACGTAAAAGGCCGAACGATATGGTATTCAGCGAGCAGAAAAGTTTTAAAACGCACGTGGAGAATCTTCGTGTTTATATGGGGTTGCTACAAGATGTTCACAGTGAAAAAGACAAGATCGATCTCTTGGTTCGATCCAGTGATAAGCAAGTAGGGGACTTTAATTCCGTTTTGTCGAAAATCGTAGCCACAGGTGGATATACCTTTGATGAAGTGGTAGGTCTCTTCAACGACGTGTATGTCGGCAAGGGTGAGCGATCATTGCATAGCCTGGCAACCGACTTGTCAAAGTTACGTTTCGTTAGGAACGAGGCCTCGTCTGCTCAGCTGATAGACGCATTCAATCGAATTCGCCAGCTCACAGAGCGTATCATGACGTGTCCTGAACTTGCCTTTTCGATATTGCCGTATTGTGCAGCTAGCGGAAATTACGAAGAGTTATCCGAATTTGCCGCGACGACGCTGAACACCGGTATTGCGATAGCTGTCTTATCCCCCAGTCTAAGCGAAGACGTTGTCAAGCGATTGTTTCAAAAACCAATCAAAAGTACTAAAGAATTGGTGCAGAGGTTGATTACCTGCGTGCGTAACTTCCCGGATACTAAACCAGCACTCGCGGCGCCAGCGCATGACGTCGAAATGTATTGTGCCGACACAAAGCAGGACTGCGACGAAGCAAGCGAAGAGCCAGTGCACGAAGCGAATGAGGTGTATTACGCGAACTTTAGGCGAGGTCGCGGAAAACGACGCCCATCGCGGTACTACCATAAGAGCAATTTGAGAAATGAGTATTACAGCGGTTACATCGGTGATGACATCAATGCTCATGAATGTTACACGAGCGAGCGTCCGTCGATGCAGCAGGCGCGTGGTAAACCCGAGAACCGTAGGCAGGACAGAGAAATTTGCACGTATTGCCACAAACCGAATCACAACGCAGAAAATTGCAGGAACAGGATTCGGGATTACAGAGTCCGAGTCGAACAAATGCTTTAATTGTAACTCGGAATCGCACTGGTATCGTTCATGCCCAAAGAAACCACAGTTTGGAAACCCGAGAGGAATGCGAGGTAACACTCGTGGTCGGAGTCGTAACTCAACACACAAAGGTAGAGGTCGTGGTGTAGTAAATGCTCACTACGCAAAGACAAAGATGATGGAAAATGCTGACTTTTTAGGCTAAAAACTTCCGGTTCCCACGTACCGGAACGTTCAGAGAAAAAAACCAAGAGAGAAATATTCAGAATCAGTAAAACGTAGGGAGAAAAATGTTGAAAGACCAATTGTTGATCCGCTTTTCGGGTTATCAAATAGGTATAGTGCCTGGCCTGAAAGTGAGTCGCTGACGTTGAGTCGGTGAAATAGCGCAGAGTTAAGGAGGCATTTTTATGCACAAAAGTGGTCTTACGCTATAAAAATAATGAACCGGTAAAACTGACAAAAGAAGGAAAAGACTAGGTAGCTATCCGGAAACCAAATAAACCAACCATAGTCTTACGTACCGAGAAACCAGTACTAAATACCCTCCTAGATACAGGGGCAGACTGCTGCATACTGAATTACAATAATATTAAAAGCCCTGTCGAAAACATCCAACCTTGTAATGTCCGTGTCAAGGGTGTGAATACGGAAGCACCAGTCATAGGCCAAGTCGAACTCAGTATTGTACTTCCGAACCAGATAGAGCTGAAAACTAGCGCTCTAATCGTAAAGGATGCACGTTTCTCCTACGATTTAATTTTAGGAAGAGACATTTTAAATACTGCAGTCATAGATTTAAAGAGCCAATGCGTAGTAATCGACGGGCAGCCGATTTACTTTTCTGACAGAAATGCGTACAAGCAGCGCAGCGATCTGAAAAGTATCATGCAGCACGAAAAATGCTTGCTGGCTGACGTAATGCGCAGTTCTCGTACGAGGTAGGATTGCGATTGCAGTAATGAGATTGCCACTCGCGATCAACAGCGCAATGAATGTCGCAATTGGCATGTGAGGCACTTGAGCTCTTGCGGTAAACACATTACTCCTGATAGCCAATCTCGCGCGCAAGACTGTAAGCAGGTTCGTGAGCACAACAGGAAGGTAGCGAGCGCGACAACACCATGTGCAACAACACATTGTGTGCAGCAGCGAACAGCACTATGTGCCGTGGCAACAGCACACCCGCGTGCGCAGTGCCTGGGCCGGTATAAGTATGCCACACAGAGTGCAGCACTACGCTCACGGAGCAACGTACAGCGGTGCGCCACAATAAACTTGACCTCGACGCTGACCCCATCTCAGGGCGGTATCGGCGCCACAGCTGCCTGCGTAGGCGACAGTATGTGTGCCGGGGTAGCGAGTAACAGGAAAATTCCGGTGCATGGTACTGCGATACATATGGAGCCTAATTCTATGAAGCAGGTGTATGGCATCGTAAAATCTGTAGAACCGGGTACTTATCTGGTACAAAAAGAAACTGCAGAGTGTGGTGTAATGGTAGCTGAAAGCTTGGTAAGCATAGCTAGGAATGATGATGAGGTACCATTACTATTGCTTAACGCCAGTGAAGTTAACATACGAATTCCGGAAAGTTCCATAATTTCCACGTTAGAGAGAATTAATCCTGGTGATATAGTAACTGAAAAGTCAATTGCAACCATTGACGAGGCTGTAAAAAATGCAAGTCGCAGTTATTTAAGCGATGAGACGTTGGATAGTAATTGCCATGTAGCCAGTATTAACAGTAAAAATGATAGTAAGACAGAAACGCAACGAGAAAAAGAAGCTATTGCGTCTAGACGAAGAAGGTTAAAAGAGAGCAACGTTAATTGTGGTAGCGCAGAACACAAACCTGAGCTAATGAAATTACTAAATGAATTTAGGGACGTTGTGACACTTGAAGGAGAACCGATAGGTGTTACGCCCCTTGCTAATCACAAGATTGTGTTGAAACCAAACGCATCAATCATTAACTTACCTCCTTACAGGGTAGCCCATGCTTATCGTGAGGAGTTGCAGAAGATATGTAACCAATTAGAGGCAGACGGCATAATTGAAAAGAGCACTAGCCCGTATAATTGCCCCTTATTGGAAGTTCGTAAAAAGTGTGGTCAGATAAGACCTGTAGTGGATTACAGAGCTCTTAATAAAATTACGATTGCTGAAACCTACCCTCTGCCACGAATTGACGAGATGTTAGAGTCTCTAAATGGCTATGTCATTTGGTCAAAAGTGGACCTCAAGCATGCGTTCTACCATATAGCACTTCATGAAAGTAGTAGGGAATTGGCAGCATTTTCGGTTAATAACCAAAAATGGCAGCCTACCCGTCTCAACTTTGGAATGCGATCATCGCCTTGCATGTTCCAATCAGTTATGAATGCAGCCCATCAGGAATCCTAGGTACAGAGGCTTTTGCGTTCATTGATGATATATTAAATCGATCGAAGTCGATGTCCACGCATCTAGATGACATACGTTTAGTACTAACAAGACTTCGCGAAGCTAACCTTTCTGCTAAGCTAGAAAAATGTGACTTCTATAGTGATAGAATCGAGTACTTAGGGCACATCATCAGCACCGATGGTATACGGTGTATACAAACTGAGAAGTTTCGCAGGATGAAAATACCAAAGGATGTTAAAACCCTGCAGATGTTTCTTGGTTTTGCAAATTATTTCTGTAAATTTCTCCCGAAATATAACAAAGTATCAAGTCCACTGTATAGGCTGTTACGCAAAAATGTTCCGTTTCATTGGACGGCTGAATGTACAACTAGTTTCAATAAATTGAAGGAAGGTTTAACGTCGGATGTAGTATTAGCTCATCCGAATTATGAGAAGCCTTTTCACATAATTTTCGATGGGTCCTTGAACTCGATCGGTGCAACGATGCTTCAATGTGATGACTCTGAGAAGGCCATGAGACCAGGTTATTTCAGTAAAGCATTAACTGATATATACCCAGAAAAAATGGGCCGTTTGTACAATCGAGTTGTTCGCAATTTCAGAAGGGTTGCGTCACTGGCGCAATATCGTGTTAACCTACCCACTGTTTTTATATACAGATCATAGGCCATTACTTGCTTATTTCAAGGAATCGAAAACAGTGGCTAAGCTTCCTTCTGACAGCGCAAGCGCTAGAATGGTTTTGGGAATATCAGAATTCGAGTCGTTCGAGATTAAATATCTACCCGGTAAAATGAATGTCGTAGCCGATGCATTGAGTAGACTCGGAGACAGTTTCCTTACTGAAGACTTCCTGAAATCACGTCCATCTCTAGAAACAGCATGCGAATTGTGCGAGTTCCTCGCTATGCAAACGCGCTCAGTAACACGTCGAGCTGCAGCGAGCGTACGTAATGAACGTGCACCAGCAGAGCTGCGGGCGAACGCAGCAGTGATGTTGGCGGCGTAACACATAGCCCTTTGGATGAAAACCAATCATACAAGCAAATGCCGAAGCGTTACGTGCCTAGCCATGAGTTTATACCAAAACTCGAGGAAATATCCTGGAGTGACAGCGAACTCAGAACAGAGCAAAGAAATGATGCTTATTGTTCTTAAATACTTGATGCCTTAAATCGTAGAAAATCAAATCGGAGCAATGTAGGCTATCTAACCCCAACGAGTACTTGTTAGCCAATGGTGCACTCTATAAGAGACGATCAATCAGTAACATAAATAGTGTGATCGTAACTACAGTTATACCTACTTCATTGATGGAGAAAGCAATAAAACGAATCCACTCAGAATGACATTTGAACAGAGTTCATACGTTGTTCAAGTTCAAAATGGTGTACTTTCATCCAATGGAGAAGCAGTATATTAGGAAATTTGTACAACGGTGTGTAACCAGTAAGATCCTTTAGGGACCGACACCAGTGCCTACTAAGATTGAAACAGCACCAATAGCAACCCAATGTTTCATGTACGTAGCATGCGACTATGTAGGTCCATTTAAGACTACGGAAAAAGGCAACAAATATATTTTCACTATTGTAGACCTATATTCTAGGTTCTACAAACTTTTTCCTGTGCCTGATCGAAAGACAGAGACTGTCGTAAACTGTCTTCAAACTACTTTCGCATTATTAGGATTTTCAATGACTTTACTATCGGACAATGCTTTAGAAATAGTGTCTGCTGCTGTAAAACAATCCAGTAAGATCTATGGGATCAATAAAATTGAGGTACAGAGCAGAATGCCGCAAGCTAACGGAGTCTGCGAACGTGAAAATGCAAAAATAAATACACTATTAAGACTGTACGTCAATGCAACTCCCGATAGTTGCTGGGATAATTATTTAAGCACAGTAGAGAACTCAGTAAATAATTCCTTTCACGAAACGATTGGTGACACGCCAATTTCGTCATGTTTGGAAGAGATACCTGTCCATCTTTCCAACTCACTTATTTTGACACTATGTATGGTATTGATTGAGCCAAAGACATCGTAACTGCTCGCGCAAAACAAGCAGCGATGATCAATGAAAATACCAGAAATTTGATTATGACGAACACGATTAGGCGTACCGATTACCACAACCAAAGACGTAAAAATAAAGATCTTTTTGTAGGCGATAGAGTTTTACTCAAGAATCACCAAAAGAAACCTTTCATGGTTAGGGCCCGGTGTGATTCTAAAACTCCACCGTAACTATGCCATTGTTAAGATCAACGAAAAGGAAATCAAGAGCAATCTGATGCATGTACTGCAATTGCACAAAAACTGCAGCTAGATTGTGAAAAATGCCAGTCATAATGACGTTAAAATTGATATCTCAACACTACATTATATACCTAAAACAACACCCAATATTAACCACATAATCAAAATAGAGACGAGACACATATAGTAGGAGTACAACGTAATGACATACTACATTGCACGAACAGCAAACATTCTACGTAACAAAAATTAGGGGATTACCGGTATAGTAAAATTTGTTACAATAATAAGTCTACTGTAATATTTGTAGCAAAATGTAGCAGCGAAAAGAGTTACTGTGTAACCCATAGAAGTGTAATATTGTTACAACTTATTGTATGTAATTGCTATGTACGTAGGAATCCTATGTATATATAATTCATAATTCTCACCCATCAATTATTCTTACCGAACATTTGCCATTCTGCTGTCCATCAAACAGACTTGGTGATTGCATGTATAATCAATTTTTTTTAAGCAGATGGTCACTAGAAATTGATCTAACATCAAGTATCTTACATTGATAGTGAGCGAACGTCGCGAATTTGTCTCATTGTATGCGTTCGAGAAATTACTCAACATGCATTGCAGCATCTTTCTTCATTGCTGTGACGACTTCAATGAAAAGGGGGATGAAGGCAATGTAACACTCAGATAACATGTTTAACGTAAATGAAATAATGACATGCACTCACTCAATCATCAACATTCATCTTATTCAACATGTAGAAATATTCATGCATTTTCATTTAATTCATGATGTACTGTGTAGAGAAGAATAGATGTTCAACTCTGATCCATTTCATGCTGAGCAGGTGACCCTGGTGAGAGCCACAACGGTAGCCCTGCAGCCGACACCCAGAGGGCAGCGCTACTCTATTCATCTACCAACTCACTCGTAGCATCGACCGCTACGACGAACTGTTGTTCATCGTTGTTCATTCACGGTTTGTTCATCGTGGAGTGACTACTACAGCTGAAAATACATGATAAACTTGAACATCATTGGTGGACGCGACGAACATTGAAAAAGGACCAAACCAACCACCAAAATTTGAAAATCAGAAAAATTGTTGGAAAAATTTCTAGAAAATATTCATCTCATAACCATCATCATTAATCATCCATTCCTATAAAATTGTTTACTCTCAAGTTGCTTTTTGCTCACAACTGGTACCAAGAATTGGGTCAAAAGCAAAGCGTCATAACAGTACAAACGCTTATTGCCGCTTTGAAGGAAACTAACAATCATTTCCTTGACAAAGCTACTCACTATCTGGTTCAGAATTCACCAGAAGAACTTAACGTTGTCCCTGACCGCGTGTCGGACATATTAGTTTTGATATTGACCATACTAACTCTTAGCCTAGTCTACTTTACTTTTCCACATTCTAAAATGCGCCTTAGCGATTGTACCAAGTTTATTTAGAACTACTCTTGAATAAAAACAAGTTATTGCTCTAGTTACAAAGAATTTAAAATTGATATCGACGTTTCGGCATCTATCTAGTGCCATTATCAAGATTAATAAAATCTGCAATGGAAACAGAAATAAAATGGATGAAAATGTGATAGTTACCAATATGTAGACATATATAGTCCCAGGAACTATGTCAAACGGATAAATATCTGCAATGAAGACACCGCGGTATCCAGCAACGGCAGAAGGAATTTATGCTGTCATCTACTCGGCGACAAGATGGTAAGTGCGGCTGTTCTACATTATTGGAACAATTCTGACTACTGGAGTTTTAGTAGACTGTAAGATTCATTGTACTTGACATTGATAAATGGATTTCGGCGTTTGATTTCTATTGCTTCGGCAAGTTTGAGNCAGACAGTGGTGGAGTGCCATACTAGGAACAGGCAGTGGTGGAGTGCCATACTAGGAACAGGCAGTGGTGGAGTGCCATACTAGGAACAGGCAGTAGTGGAGTGCCATACTAGGAACAGACAGTGGTGGAGTGCCATACTAGGATCAGACAGTGCGGCTGTTCTACATTATTGGAACAATTCTGACTACTGGAGTTTTAGTAGACTGTAAGATTCATTGTACTTGACATTGATAAATGGATTTCGGCGTTTGATTTCTATTACTTCGGCAAGTTTGAGGTCGATGGTGTTGGAGAAGCTATATAAGATACGGAAATGCTCTTTAACTATTTCAAAGGGTGGAACGGCCATGTGGTGGTCATAGCTAAAGTGTTTATAGATACTACTGGAGGAATAACTATGTTGCTTTATACGGGTCTCGAGAGCGTTCGTCGTATAACCAACGCTCTCGAGATCCGTATAAAGCAACATAGATATTCCTCCAGTAGTATCTATAAACACTTTAGCTATGACCACCACATGGCCGTTCCACCCTTTGAAATAGTTGAAGAGCATTTCCGTATCTTATGTAGCTTCTCCAACACCATCGACCTCAAACTTGCAGAAGCAATAGAAACCAAACGCCGAAATCCATTTATCAATGTCAAGTACAATGAATCTTACAGTCTACTAAAACTCCAGTAGTCAGAATTGTTCCAATAATGTAGAACAGCCGCACTTACCATCTTGTCGCTGGGTAGATGACAGCATAAATTCCTTCTGCCGTTGCTGGATACCGCGGTGTCTTCATTGTAGATATTTATCCGTTTGACATAGTTCCTGGGACTATATATGTCTACATATTGGTAACTATAACATTTTCATCCATTTTATTTCTGTTTCCATTGCAGATTTCATTAATCTTGATAATGGCACTAGTTAGATGCCGAAACGTCGATCTCAATTTTAAATTCTTCGTTACTAGAGCAATAACTTGTTTTTATTCAAGAGTAGTTCTAAATAAACTTGGTACAATCGCTGAGGCGCATTTTAGAATGGTGGAAAAGCAAAGTAAACTTAGTGTGAAGATAAAAGCTGATATATCATACTCTTAGCCTAGTCATCATTACTTGGTTCCAGGTACATGAGCTGCGCGCGCTCAACTATAAGTTGCGTACCGATGATACTCTGCTTAGAAGGAGCTTCTTGCTTAGTAATCTAACCACTGGTAACGGACCTGTCTACAACACTCTTCCTGCTAATGTCTAACGGAGAAAATGAGTGTCATGCGTAAAAGAACTGTTGTATTAGATCAGGTATTTCAAGTGGTTACCTCTATCCGAGAAACCACCGATAACATCGACCTCACTCAGACCGTTACCATACTTGCCGTTTTCAGTGCCTTTACCTTTATCGCGAAATCTTGTCTTGCATATGGCATTTTCCTAGAGTGTAAGCACCGTCGTGCTAGGAGTATCAGAAACGCCAATGTCGAGGGTATAGAGTTGAACAATATGCGACTGTAAAAGGATACTTAAATCCTGGTACTAACTGCCGTAGACTATTTTGACGCTCCGAAGTTGTGTTTTGCATTAGTTCTTAATTTCTGTTACCTTGCTAATTGCATTATTCTGTGTTCTTTCTTAATAGATTACACTACCCAATACTAAAAATGACACAACCGTGTCGTCCCTGGGATTTTCCCGCAAACCAGCCACACGCAGCTAACGTAGCACAACCTGCAAACTCAACACCAATGTTGCCTCCACTGGTACCTATTCCAAACATCCCTCACCACCAACCACCGGTATTGAGACCCGTACCTCTACAACCTGCAGGACATTCTGCAGTATCACCTATCCCAGAACAACCTTTAGTGCAACCTGTCACACCTGTTACAGTTAACCAAGCTGCAGTTCGACTAATAGCTGTAGCCATGCCTGTGACTAACCCAGTTTTGGTTGCTTGCGACAATGCAGCCAGAATACGTGTAATCGCGGAGCTAATGGCCGAAAACCAGAGGTTCTAGGAAAGGGTCCAGCAACAGCACCTTACCTTTTGCTTACTCCGTGACGTGCTAAGCGACACGAGAGATCGTAGAGCCTTTCTTCAACTTTGGGATCAAACTTTTGGCCCACAAACTAACACCCAGCCACACACACACACGCAACCCACGACAAACTAACAACAGAAACAATGTACTAGTTGTTTTGCCTTCGGCCAGTAACTCTAACACAGTTGGACCACGTCGTTCCACGCGCCAAGCCGTTAGGGAACATAACCAACACCACCGTAACAACGAACATAACCAACATCACGGTAACAACTAAACACGCCACATCATTAAGCCCACAAGAAACTCTGATTTTCTTATATTTCTCCTAAATGCTCTATTTTGTGTGATCTTTTCTTCTCCTCTTAATGATAAGTTCGACCATCAATTAGATAATTGATTCTAGTTAACTAAATATGATGTGATTGCGAAGCTTATCTTGCTCGATTTTTTTTATAAATTGTAGATAAAGATCAGGTTGAATTTCCGTCTCTCAATGTCTATCTTTTCCATTGAATTCTTGGTATAAATTGCTTTGCTTTCTAGATTTAAAGTACGTCCAAGCCTACGTGATTGTCGTATTGAACTAGGATAAAAACAAAAATTCTAAGACCAATTTTATTGAAAGGAAAAACTTCCCTCAACTTAAAACTAGGTAATTAATCCAGTCTTAGACAAAATTGGGCTATTTAATTCCTTGATAACTTGCCTAGTCTTTTCCCAACGAGGGATGGATGTAACAGAGTGACTCCCAGTCACTGCATATCACTGCATAGCGACAGCGGCAACGCCCTGTATCGCTGGTCTATAAAAGTAGCCCGTCATCTGCGACGGCAGCTCATTCATAGGTAGCTCTGGAGAACAACAATCCAGTGTGCTGACCTGTGTCTCGACTCGGAACCTCAATACAATCTGCTCCTGCACCGTGTCTCATTCGCCCTGCTCATAGAACCCTGATGACGACAAGGACCTACGATAGTACCAACAGTAATATACGTTTGCAGTAGCCGTACGACCATACGGGCAAGTACAACTGTGTACACCCAAATACAGTACTGTGTATACCCAAATACAGTGTATACCCAAATACAGTGTATACACAAATACAGTGTGTACACCTAAATACTGCGTACACCCAAATACTGCGTACACCCAAATACTGTGCACACCCAGATACTGTGCACACCCAGATACTGTGCACACCCAGATACTGTGCACACCCAGATACTGTGCACACCCAGATATTGTGCACACCCAGATATTGTGCACACCCAGATACAGAGCACACCCAGATACTGAATTCCCTTTACCATCGTGTTTACTGCTGCCAAGGTGGTCCCGTATTAGTGCTGGGACCTAAAACTGCACATTACTTGCTTACCTGAATGCTTCGTAAATGTTAACGTAAAGCCTGTGATTTAAAGCTTTCACATTTTGCTACGGTGATCTTTTAGCTCGATAAAGCTATCTGAGAACGGGGAATTGCGAGTGACTTGTACACTTTCTTTTATCACGTCTTATCGATCTAACTAGTGATCATAAACTTCGGCTTGGTTATTGGTGATTCGTGTTGCGTGTCGAGTCTTTCGAAAATGTCAGCTATGAGCCACTCGCCTCCTAGTGACGCGGAATGCGTGATGTGCAAAAAAGTATTGGAAACCTTGCCTTGAAATGTGTGGAATGCACTGAATTTGTCCATTTGGCCTGTTCGGGTTTCCCTGGATATCATCTTGTTCGTCTGGAATTAACTAGAGCCTCCTATAAGTGCGAGAAGTGTGTAGTTAAGGAGAGCGGTGACAAGTTCAAAGCTAGTCTGTACATGATCCTCGCAAGTATAGAGTCCTCATGACGTGGAGATACCAGTGACTCTTCTGACTCTTTGGACACCTTATTGCCTACGCAGCCAGAACTATCCGGAACAGTATCTTCTGCACAGTCTCCTCCTCTCACTGGTGCTCCCACTCGGGCCACCGGGCCGGATGAGGGAGACGAACCTACACTTCTACAGCCATAGGCTCTGTAGCTGTTTGCAGGTATTATTTGAGGAAGACATGTAAGCATGGTAGAGGAGGAGAAGATTACAGATTTTTGCATCCTAAGCTCTGTTTCAGATTCAATAAATTTGGAGACGAGCTAGCCAAAGGATGTAAGAAGGGTAAGAAGTGTAAGTTTTTTCACCCCATACTCTGTCCAGAAGTGGCCAGAGGATCGACTTGTAAGTGGAGTAGATGTAGTCTCTTCCATCCGACTGGTCTCAAGAGATCCACGCAAGAAGCTTTTCCAGCTCCCAAAGCGTCGCCGGTGACAATGTCATCAGGCTCTGTGGGCAGCCTCCCGTCTCTTGCTGATGTAGCAAGACGAGCAAAAGCCGAGGTTAACACCGTCAACAGTGTGATGACTTCTACAAAGGTGGACGAGCGTGACTTGTCCGGAAGTGATCCTCGGGCTGCAGCTTTTTTAGAACTAACCCAACAAGTCCGGCTGATACAGGAGCAGCTGCAGCCTTACCGCCAAAGGAATAAGGTGAGAATGCTATAGGATATAGCCTTACTTGGTAAAGCTACGGTAATAGCCATTGTTGAATCACACCTGAACTCGGAAATAAAGGACGGTGAAATCCAGATGCCTAGCTACCAGTTATTCAGAGCAGACCGCTTGCAGGGCCGAAAAAAGGTGGAGTGATTGTCTATGTCAGGGAAACCCTGGCCCGTGACGCGACGGTACTGTCTTCTGGATCAGACGGTGTTGTGGAACACATTTTGGTGTGGTTAAGGAAGCCAAGACTAGCTATTTTAGTCTTTAGAGGCCACCTTCCTGTGAAACGACAAGTTTCTCGCCTATCTTGACCTGCGTCATTACAGCCATCGATAAGCTGGGACAACCGCTCCCAACTTTAATTGTGATGGGAAATTTCAATTTTCCAATGATGAATTGGGCTGCTGGCTGCGCTTTTGGGGGGTCTTACAAGTCTAAACTTCAGATTGCCTGCCTGCTGAACTTCATGGAGTATTTTGCACTGGACCAGGGCGTCGACGTCCCTACTCGACAGAACAACATTCTGGACTTTTTCCTTACTAATAGCGGAGAATTAGTGAGACAGATCACCGTAGAAGACACACTTCTATCTGACCACTGCCTTATAACGGTGAGTTCCGACCTTGGAGTCGGAGGGGTAGCTTAGCCTCCCCGGCGGATAAGTGGAAATTCATCAGATCTTTAAATTTTATGAGCGATCGCACAGATTGGCCTGGAATGCAGAAAGACTTGGCTGAGATTGAATGGGCTGCTCTGTTTGCGGGGTTGTCTCCCACGAACATGTTCGACCGTTTATGTGAGATTCTTAAGACCGTGTGTCCAAGATACACACCGCAGAGGAGGACTCAAAGGCAAGAGCCCACTATTCCTCGAGATCGCAAGGTTCTAATGAGGAAACGAGCTCGCCTCGTGAAACGCCTGCCTACCATCGCCAGCTCAACGGCTAGGTCGCGGATAATGGACAAGGCTGCTGAAATAGAGGAGCAGTTGGCATTGTCACACGCAATGCAAGCCCAGCGGGAGGAAGCTAAGGCAGTCGCAACCATCCATCAAAACCCCAAATATTTCTATGGCTATGCTAAGAGCAAGTTGAAGATCCATACCAAGATTGGCCCGTTAAACAAAGACGGGGTCATTATCAGTGATCCAAAAGAGAAATGTGAAGCCCTGAGACTACACTACGACTCTGTTCTCAGTCGACTAAAGAATGGAGACGTCGGGAGCTTGCTCGAGGATTTGTTAGAATCGAATCATCGTGTAGAAGTGGATGACATACAGTTCACGGAGGATGATATTGTCAGCAGCATGGAGGAACTCGCACCTATATCTTCACCTGGCCCGGACGGGATTCCTGCCGTCCTGTTGAGGAGGTGTAGTCAGCAATTAAAGGCTTCTCTTTACTTATTATGGCGAATTCTCTAGATGTGGGCGAAGTGCCACCCTCTCTAAAAGTAGGCTCTATCATCCCAATACACAAAGGTGGGGAAAAGCATCTTCCAAAAAATTACAGGCCAGTAGCCCTTACCTCTCATGTTGTAAAGGTGTTTGAGAGAGTGATCGTCTGGCGTTTGGTTAATTATCTGGAGAACACTGGCCTTCTTAACCCAAACCAACATGGTTTTAGAAAGGGCCTGTCTTGTGTATCGCAATTACTGGAACATCAAAGACTAATTTCTGAGTAGCTGGGTAGAGGACAGGCTGTGGACGTCGTATAGCTGGATTTCGCAAAGGCCTTTGCGGACCATGGAGTTCTGTTGCAGAAACTGAGAGCGCAACGAATCGGAGGTCGACTATTGAAATGGATCCATTGCTTCCTCGTTGGCCGAAAGCAGAAGATATTCGTCGATGGATGCCACTCGAGGGAGTCCAGCGTGGTCAGAGGGGTGCCTCAAGGCTCAGTCTTTGGGCCAGTGTTGTTTTTAATACACGTGTCAGATATGGACGACGAACTCTCCTCGTCAAGGGCTTCTTTCTTTGCTGACGACACTCGAATCTTTCGGGGAATCCTAAACGTCAAGTACTGCATCGAACTGCAAGAGGACCTGGGCAGGATCTATGACTGGGCCCATGTAAATAACATGGAGTTAAACGGCAGCAAGTTTGAACTGATCCGCTATGGTCAACACCCTGAAAGTGGATTTTCGTACGCTGCTGCTGATGGAGAGCCCATTGAGCGGCAGAACTCGCTGAGAGACTTGGGAGTTATAGTCCAGCAAGATGGAAAATTCAGCGAGCATATTAGCGCAGTGGTGGCCAGGTGTCGACGAAAAATGGGGTTGGTATAGAGGACCTTTAAAACAAGAGAGGCCGGTCCCATGCTCACTCTGTACAAGCACTAATCCTCCCTCTGGCTGAATATTGTTGCCAGGTGTGGAGTCCTGTGGCAGTCGGTGAAATTCAAGAGTTGGAGGGAGTGCAGCGAACATTCACGGCGAGAATCAACAGCATGAAGGGAGCTGACTATTGGGAAAGACTCGAGCAGCTCTCGTTGTTCTCTCTCCAGCGGCGCAGGGAGCAATACATGATCATTTATACTTGAAAAATAGTGACAGGACTGGTTCCTAATTTTACTGATTCGGAACTCAAAGTCAGCACAAGGCAGCACCTGCGTCTTGGCAGGCTCTGTGTGAATCCTCCTTTGAATACCAGAGCACTGGCCAGTATACGCAGTCTGCATGAGCGCTCTTTCTCGTTGATGGGGCCAAGACTATTTAATTGTCTGCTGCTGGAGCTCCGAGGATTTGAGGGTACTTTCCAGGCTTTTAAAGAGAGGATGGACAAATTCCTGACGTCTGTGCCAGATCAACCTCCTTTGCCACACTACCAGCGGGAAGCACCAAGCAACAGTCTGGTGGACCAGCTTGCTCAGCAGAGAGCCCAGCGTAACTAACTCCCTCCACCGTAGGCGGCGGGAGGGCGGCGCACCAGCGCGCCCGGAGCATCGAGGCTCAAACCTCTTTCAAGGATTCAAGGACACCCAGATACTGTGTACACCCAGATACTGTTTACACCCAGATTTCAGTATGTTGACGGTGCGCGACATTGCAGACAGCAAAAGTAAAGCCTATCCTCATGACAGTTTTATCAAGATTAAAATTCCTGCGCAATCGCGTAGCATTATATACTAAAACATTCGTAGTAGGTATGCGCTCTACTTTGTGGCCCCCTGCCGTAGCATATTTATTGTTCCGATTTCAAGAAGTGTTTCAAGAATGAAGTGCATTAAGATAAAGGGTTTTGCCATCTCCTGCAACCTGGTCGTTGATCTCTAAAAAATGTAACTCAATTACAAAATCTACATCATGGCCTATTTTTCACTTATGTGTTTCCTCAAGAACGAACACTAAATAAATACACGAAGCGTTTTATTATATAAGGATAAGTGGACCCGTGTGTGAAAAAAATTCACGCAATCTATACATCTGCTTAATATAGGCCGGTGTGGAATCTTCTCTTCTTGACTTGCTTCTTCTTTATCACAAGAAACTTGTGATGACACTTCTTCATTGACTGCACTTTCCTTACTAAATACATATAGAGGAAAACGCTACGAAGGCCAACTCAAATTATCGTAGGAGATGTATGCTTTCTACTGAGCAGTACACTTCAATTCTTTGTTTAGCACACTCCTTCCATTAGATGACAAGTGAAAAAATTAACTGTATTAGATTATTAGTAAGCGCTGAAACATCACTGAATATCATTTCCGCTGCATATCCAGAATACACAGCAAGATCGTTTGAGCAGAACAAAATTTTTGCGCCCACGAAGTTGGAATAGAGAAATACTACGTCTACTACACCGGAAAGAAATCAGTTCTTTTACGCTTCGCTGATTTTCTACTGAACGTGTATATCATAAACCAAAATAAAATATAATTTCGACGTCGGGAAAAAGCAACGAATATCAGACTCTACGGGAATGGCAAGAGATGCTGGAAGAGCAAGAACTGCATTCAATGTTAATAACGATAAGTACTGTACTGTATTGCAAACTGAGCCTTCTTCTACAATGTGGTCTGATTATTGCCAACTTAATTCCATCAGAAGGGAACAAGATCGCAAAATCTTCCACGGGACAAGAAATCCATTGAAATAATAAAAAAATAAAGATTTCACTTTAGCCTTCTTCTGCAACCTGGTCATCAATCTCCATGGAAACGAAGCTTGATTACAAAATCTACAACTTAGTCTATTTTTCGCCTATGCGTTTCCTTAAGAGCGGACACTAAATAAATACACCAAGCGTTTTATTATATAAGGCTAGATTGCATATGTGCTGTGAAATTCATTTTGTGTAGCCAGTAAAAAGTGAATATATCAATACTTTTCAGTTTATGCTTGATATGTAAGGATCGGGAGCTGGACGGCCAGTCAGGAAAGTTTTAAAAGTCCATGTGGCCCCGAGTCACAAAGTTTACCCATCCCTGATCCAAAGTGTTCCGACTTGACACTATCGATAGGAGGTAACCTAAAGCCTTTTATAAGTAGAAATCTGTTTTTTTTTTCTTTTCAAATACTTTTCCCTTTCAATATACGAAAATGAAATTACTTTCCTACATAGTTAAATCTTCTTGCAGATCCTGCTTTCACATTTTAATACTTACAAGTAGGTTTTTAATACAGAAGGCTTTTATTTTCCAAAATTTAGTTTAATAAAGAATTTCTTTGTGGATAAATGTTGTTTCCCCAACTGTATTAATTGTAAAACAAAAGACAGGTAGGTCCACGAGCAGCAGCAACTCACCACTCTCTTGTCATGGTCCACTTCATACATGACTGCATCATTGCCTGCACAGAGAAAAAAGGTGAAAAACATTTTACCTATCAAAAGAAAATCTACAGTTGCAAAGCAATGGCAATGCCTTCCTGTAACGACTTGTAACAATGGAAACAGCCGCTGCAGATGGAGTGCAATTAGATTGGAGGAGGCAATGATTGAGAAGTCATTTTTGCTTATGGGATGGTCATTTTGTTCAGCATGTAGACGGGGATCTGAATGGGAAGGCTTAGCAAGTGATAGACCGGTTCGGCTTGATACACCTAAATGTTGGTCAATGCGAGCTTTGAAATGTCCAGTGCTACCAATGTACGAGGAGTTGCATCCTCGGCACTTGAAACGGTAGATAACACCAGACAGGAGCGGTGTAGGTGGTTTGTCTTTAAATTTAAAATATGAGCCTATGGTAAATGTGTTTTTGTACAAAAACTTAAAGTTTATGTGTGGGTAGGCTTCCGAGAGGAATGTTTTCAATGAGTTTGCAGCATTGACAGAGGCTTTGTTATAGTTTGGGAGCGAATGAAAGAAGTCTAATTTAGGGACAGAGGGTTTACTAATGCCGGGATCGAACAATTTGTTTAGGAACAATTTGCAGTGGTGGTCCAATTGATGGTGCGGGTAACCGTTATTTTTGAAGAAAGTACGGAGAAAGTTAACTTCGTTTGAGAAGGTAAGATAGGAGGAGGACAAATGGTATGCTCGAAATAGTATGGTTTTTATAGAATTGATCGCAGCAGTGACTGAAAAAGCTTGTCCCGAGGCCCGAGAACGTGGGCTTTCTGTAAAGTCCCGTGGCAAGCATTGAGTCGTTGTTGGTTACTAAAACATCTAAGAAAGCTAAAGAATTATGTGACTGGTTTTCGGCAGTGAACTTGATATTTTGATGTTTACTATTTAGATATTCAAGAAATAAATCAGAATCTGTTCGATTCTTAAATATTAGGAAGGTGTCATCTACATAGCGACTGTAGTGGATCGCACTTCCCCATAGTTAGCCATAGTTAGGTACAGTCCCGTCACCGCAATGATTCTCATCAGTTTCATATACCTATTCCTCCTAAAAATTAGATTCTCTACTAATAAATCAAGCGTCTAACCGGGTGAATCCGATTCACCCGGTTAGACGCTACACCGTTTTATTTCAATTAAAAAATGATGTTTTTGTCACTGAATACTGTAATGAAACCATGTATAATAGTTATGAAATTCACCCAGTGAAATATAAAATTCGGACTTTGTGTTGGTCAAACCTGCAGCGAGTTTGTGACGAATGTTTTCCAACATGTTCAGGGTGCGTCAATCATAAAAATAGAGGCCTCTACATGGGTTATTGTCAATCAAAATTGTTCGGCAAACACAAACTTTGTGAGAAGATTGACCGTCTAAACGAGGCTTTAGCCGTACACTGCCTGCCTAATATTTCCCCTGCACGTCTGCCCGACTAATAGCTAATATGGGAAAACGGGGAACAAGTAAAAGAGTCTAACACACATTTTTTCACAGTTTTAACATATTTTTAACAAGTTTCAAGAAGATTGGCCCAATAGTAGAAGAGCTAAAACTTCTAGATTAGATTATTAGATTAGATAGGCGGCAGTAGACGAACCAAAAGGCCCATTCCCAAAGAGACACCGGGACTTACACCCCGGCCCTCTATG
>LQNS02000141.1:35112032-35122637 GCA_001587735.2 Parhyale hawaiensis | reverse complement strand
CCCACGCAGAGATGGTGGAAAAGCTGTGGCCACAAAATATTCTAATAGCTTCGCTGTACGAGGAGCAAGATTGTTTAACAAAATGCCTCGGTATATTCGAAACGCCACTGGTATCAAAACTGTAGACTTCAAAAATTTGCTGGATTCACATTTAAGAAGAATACTAGATAGACCAGCGGTCAGCGGTTACGTGCACTGTGGAGATAATTCGCTGCTGGCTCTCTCTTTGGTTTCAAACTGCGGCACCCCAGAAGACACCCAGCAGAGTGACCCCACTCACGTAAGGTGATGTGAGAAACGTCACCTGGACTTATTCCGAAGACTCTCAAGGTAACTCAACGTAAACCAATCGGTTATTTCAGTAAAGCATTAACTGATAACTCAGAAAAAATGGGCAGCTTGTAAAATCGAGCTCTATACAATTGCGGAAGGACTGCGTCACTGGCGCAATATTGTGTTAACCTACCCATTATATTTATACATCGATCATAGGCCATTACTTGCTTATTTCAAGGAATCGAAAACAGTGCCTAAGCTTCCTTCTGACAGCGCAAGCGCTAGAATGGTTTTGGGAATATTAGAATTCGAGCCGTTCGAGTTTAAATATTTACCCCGTAAAATGAATGTCGTAGCCGATGCATTGAGTAGACTCGGAGACAGTTTCTTTACAGAAGACTTCCTGAAATCACGCCCATCTCTAGAAACAGCATGCGAATTGTGCGAGGTTCTCGCTATGCAAACGCGCTCAGTAACACGTCGAGCTGCAGCGAGCGTAGGTAATGAACGTCCACCAGCAGAGCTGCGAGCGAGCGCTGTGTTAGGTAATGATGAGTCACCAGCAGCAGTGCAGCCGACGAGCAGCGTAAGCGATATTAGCGGTGTAACACATAGCCCCTTGCACGAAAACCAATCGTACAAGCAAATGCCGAAGCGTTACGTGCCTAGCCATGAGTTCATATCGAAACTCGAGGAAATATCCTGAAGTGACAGCGAACTTAAAACAGAGCAAGGAAATGATGCTTATTGTTCTGGAATATTTGATGCCTCAAATCGTAGATAATCAAGTTGGAGCAATGTATCTAAACCCAACGAGTACTTGTTAGCCAATGGTGTACTCTATAAGAGACGATCAATTAGTAACAGAAACAATACAATCGTAACTACTGTTATACCTACTTCATTGATGGAGAAAGCAATAAAACGAATTCACTCAGAATGTCATTTGAGCAAAGTTCATATGTACTGTAGTTCAAGTTCAAAATGGTGTACTTTCATCCATTGGAGAAGCAGTATATTAGGAAATTTGCACAACGGTGTGTAACCTGTAAGATCCTTAAGGGACGCACACCAGTGCCTACTAAGATTGAAACAGCACCAATAGCAACCCAATGTTTCATGTACGTAGCATGCGACTACGTAGGTCCGTTTAAGACTGCGGAAAAAGCAGCAAATATATCTTTACTGTTGTGGATCTATTTTCTAGGTTCTGGAAACTTTTTGCTGTGCCTGATTGGAAGACAGAGACTGTCGTAAACTGTTTTCAAACTACCTTCGAATTATTGGGATTTCCAATGGTTTTACTATCGGACAATGGATTCTGCTGCTGTAAAACAATTCAGTAAGATCTACGGGATCAATAAAATTGAGGTACAGAGCAGAAATCCTCAAGGTAATGGCGTCTGCGAACGCAATAATGCAAAAATAAATACACTCTTAAGACTGAATGTCAATGCAACTCCCGACAGTTTCTGGGATAATTATTCAAGTACAGTAGAGAACTCAGTGAATAATTCCTTTCACGAGACGATTGGCGATACGCCAAGCTTCGTCATGTTTGGAAGAGATACCTGTCCATCTTTCCAACCCACTTATCTTGACACTGTGTATGGTATTGATTCAGCAAAAGACATCGTAACTGCTCGCGCAAAACAAGCAGCGATGATCAATGAAAATACCAGAAACTTGATTATGACGAACACGATTAGACGTACCGAACCGCAACCTGAGACGTAAAAATAAAGATCTTTCTGTAGGTGATAGAGTTTTACTCAAGAATCACCAAAAGAAACATAAACTGGACCTTTCATGTTTAGGACCCGGTGTGATTCTAAAGCTCCACCGTAACTATGCCATTGTTAGGATCAACGAAAAGGAAGAGCAATCTGATGCATGTATTGCCATTGCGCAAAAACTGCAGCTAGATTGTGAAAAATGCCAGTCATAATGACGTTAATTTTATTTCTCAACACTACATTATATAGCTAAAACAACACCCAATATTAACTACATAATCAAAATAGAGACAATACACATATAGTAGGTGTACAACGTAATGACATACTACATTGCACGAACAGCAAACATTTAACGTAATAAAAATAGGGAATTACCGGTAGGGTACAATTTGTTACAATTATAAGTCTACTGTAATACCCGTAGCAAAATGTAGCAGCGAAAAGAGTTACCGTGTAACCCACAGAAGTGTAATATTGTTACAACTTATTGTACGTATTTGCTATGTACGTAGGAATCCTATGTATGTATAATTTCTCATTCATCAATTATACTTACCGAACATTTTGCCATTCTGCTGTCCATCAAACAAACTTGGTGATTACATGCATAACTATTTTTTTCTAAAAGCAAAATGGTCACTAGAAATTGATCTAACATCAAATTATCTTACGTTGATAGTGAGCGAACGTCGCGAATTTGTCTCATTGTATGCGTTTGAGGAATGCCTCAACATGCATTGCAGCATCTTTCTTCATTGCGGTGACGACTTCAATGAAAAGGGGGATGAAGGCAATGTTACACTCAGAAAACATGTTTACGGAATTGAAATAAGAACATTCACTCACTCAGTCTTCAACATTTATTTTATTCAACATGTGGAAATATTCATTAATTTTCATTAAATTGATGATGTACTGTGTAGAGAATAGATGTTCCACTCTGATCCATGTCATGCTGAGCAGGCGACCCTGGTGAGAGCCACAACGGTAGCCCTGCAGCCGACACCCAGAGATCAGCGCTACTCTACTCATCTACCAACTCATCTACGTAGGTGATTACTGGTGATCACGAGCATCGATCACTACGACGGACTGCTGTTCATCCACGGACTGTTCATCGTACAGTGACTACAACAGTTGAAAATAATTGAAAAGTGGAAAATTGAAACAAATTGGAACATTCCGAAACGACGAACATTGAAAAAGGACGAAACCAAAACTTGAATATCAGAAAATCGTTGAAAATTCCATTAGAAAATATTCATCTCATAACCATCATTAATCATCCATTTCTATAAATTGTTTACTCTTAAGTTGTTTTTGCTCACAACTGGTACCAAGAAATGGGTCAAAAGCAAAGCGTCATAACTGTGCAAACACTGATTGCCGCTTTGAAAGAAACTAATAATCACTTCCTGGACAAAGCCACAAAGTACCTGGTTCAGAGCTCACCAGAAGAACTTGACATTGTCCCTGACCGCGTGTCGGACAGGTTAATTTTGATATTAATCATGCTAACTCTTAGTCTGGTCATAATTTCTTGGTTCCAGGCCCGTGAGCTACGCGCGCTTAACTATAAATTGCGTAACGATGATGCCCTGCTCCGAAGGAGCTTTGTTCTTAGTAATCTAACCACTGGTAACGGACCAGTCTACAACACTCCTCCTGCTAATGCTGTCTAACGGAGAATATGAGTGTCCTGCGTATAAGAACTGATATACTAGATCAGGTATTTCAAGTGGTTACCTCTATCCGAGAAACCACCGTAGGTATTGACCTCAAACAGACCGTTACCATCCTTGCCGTTTTCGGCGCCTTTACCTTTATTGCTATTACTTTCTGTGCATATTGCATTTTCCTAGAGTGTAAACACCGTCGCGCTAGGAGTGTCAGAAACACCAATGGCGAGAGCGTAGAACTGAACAATATGCGATTGTAAAAGGATACTTAAATCCCGGTACTAACTGCCGTAGACTATTTGACACTCAGAAGTTGTGTTTTGCATTTAGTTTGTAATTTCTCTTACCTTACTAATTGCATTTTTCTCTGTTCTTTCTTAATTGTTGCACTACCCAACGCTAAAAAATGACACAACCGCGGCCCTGGGATGTTCCCGCAGAACAGCCACACGCAGCTAACGTAGCACAACCTGCAAACTCAACACCAATGTTGCCTCCACTTGCACCTATTCCAAACATTCCTCACCAACAACCACAGGTAATGAGACTCGTACCTCTACAACCTACAGTACAACCTATCCCAGTACAACCTTTAGTGCAACTTGTCACACCTATTACAGTTAACCAAGCTGCAGCACGACCCGTAGCTGTAGCCATGACTGTGAGTAACCCAGTTCTGGTTGCTTGCGACAACACGACCAGAATACGAGTAACTGCGGAGTTAATGGCCGAAAACCAGAGGCTCCGAGAAAGGATCCAACAAAAGCACAACACATTTTGGTTACTCTGTGACGTGCTTAGCGACACGAGAGATCGTAGAGCCTTTCTACAACTTTGGGATCAAACTTTTGGTCCACCAACTAACATCTAGCCACACACACGCAACCCCCGACAAACACCAGCTGACAACAGAAACAATGTACTAGTTGTTTTGCCTTCCGCAAGTAACTCAAACACAGTTAAACCACGTCGTTCCACACGCCAAACCGCTAGGGAACATAACCAACACCGCCGTAACAACTAAACACGTCACATCAGTAGGCCCACAAGGAACTCTGATTTTCTTAGAATTCCTCTATATGCTCTATTTTGTGTGATCTTTCCCTCTCCTATTAATAATAAGTGTTGACCATCAATTAGATAACTGATTCTATTTAGCTAAATTTGATGTGATTGCGTAACCTATCTTGCTCGATTCTTTTTATCAATTGTAGATAAAGATCAGGTTGAATTTCTTTTTTTCAATGTTTATCTTTTCCATTGAAATCTTGGTATGAATTGCCTTAAATTTTAGATTTAAAGTACATCCATGCCTATGTGATTGTCATATTGAACTAGGAAAAAAAACACTTAGCGGCAGAATTTATTAAAAGGAAAAATGTTCCGCAACTTAAAACTAGGTAATCAATCAGTCCTTGACAAATTTGGGCTACTTAATTCTCTGATAACATGCCTAGTTCCTCATAAAAGGGGATGAATGTGACTACGTGATTACCAGTCACTGCTTAGCGACAGCGGCAACGCCCTGCATCGCTGGTCTATAAAGGTAACCCGTCATCTGCGACTGTAGCTCAGATCATAGGTAGCTCTGGTGTGCAGCTATCCAGTGTGCCGACCTGTGTCTCGACTCGGAACCCCAATACAATCTGCCTCTACACCTGTGTCTCATTCGACCTGCTCATAGAACCCTGATGGCGACAGGACCTACGACAATACCCGCAGTAATATACGTTTGCAGTAGCCGAACAAGCATCCAAGCAAACACAACAGCAACTTTTGGCGGCGTATGTGTCTCGACTCTAACTTCGTTCTTCCTACCCATTTTTACCCTTGTCCTGGCGTTATGGGCAACGGAGGGAGAGCAGGGCTGAAACCGTATAAATGCGATCCCTTTGGAAACATTTGGATTATAAAATCCTTCTGCTGGAGGCTTGTTAGCCACGAATGCGCGTTACTCATTTCATGTGGATTTTCTACTTCGCCCTCCACATGCACCCGCAATTGCCATTGTGGCCTTCCTTGAACAAAATACTTATTGATCTTTCCTACCATGGCTTTGGAGAATTTTTTTCCACTACGATAGAAGAATTCCAGTTCAACGTAGTCGTTGGGAAAATCGCAAATACTAAAATCAGTATTTTCCTTGAGTGGTACCGGTCTCCATTTCCTAAACGAGCTTCTATGTGGTAGCCTAATTTTCTCAACCATAGGTATATGGAGTAAAGGAACTTTGCTGGTGTAAAGGGTACCTTTCATTCTTCCACTGTAATCTTGTGAATTGTGCCTGTAAGACGATTACGCTATTATTAGAATTGCTTAGTCTCGGAAAATTTTCTAATTCATAAGTTACAGACTAATTTTACTTCACCTAGTACCTAAGAACCTTACGTAGATACTTATACTAGGCGATTGCTACCCACACAACCATTTTTTAACCCACCTATCACGTGGTTCTAGGATCTTCCACACGTCGCTTTCGATAGTACATTCTCATTGTTTTCAAGATTTCGTGTAGCTCCACACTCCTTTCTCTTGACCCCCAATTTTTTTCACTCTGCGATTATATCTGACTTGACACTACCTTCAAGCCCTTCGACCTTCCCCTAATCTCGGTCTTTTGGTCTTTTAGTGATCACCGTTTCTCCCTGTTACTCTAGTAAATCCCCACTTTGCGGTTCAATTCCACAGAATTATTTACGGTTACGTAAGGCGGGTGTCCTGGCCTAAACCGCAATGAGCCACGTCAGCCGGCCAGGCAGAAATAAGAGCATTTTTAGGGGTATTAATACATAGTTCATTCTTCCGTGTGCATTCTTTTGTCGTCCCTTACGCTGACACTTGTTTGAGCTGTAAGCGAACAGAACCAAAAATAAATTGCTTGCATAAATCCACAAAAAAAGAACAACAGCAGAATAAAGAGAGTTGTTGTGAAACTAGTTAAGGTATTTCATGAGCTTCATATTTAAAAAAAAAAAAAAAAACATACGGCAATGCAAACATCTACCATCATTGCATTGTCGTTTTACAAGACAGCTATATAGCCTCTCCAATAAACACCGAGCCTTTCCACGAGAGGAAACAGAAGGGACACGTAGCACGCCGACAGGCAAGGGATATCTCCACACAAAGGTGCCCAAATGAAAGAGCAGCGCGCGCGGGAATGGAAAGCCGGAAGGGAAGAGGAAGAAGAGACGAAAGTAACGCCAGAGGAAACTTAGGATCAGAAAGAAGCAAAGCGGGCACGAAAGACAGACGTTATTGAAATCTAGCCAACGGCCAAGGCAACCCACAGGGTCCCGCTGCTGCGCTGCAGCTCCACACGTCTCTAGATGGGTAAACCTAACTAGCATCAGTATCCGAGAGAGAAGAAGGAACAATTAGCTATATAGCAAGGTAAACTGCACGGAACTCCAACCATGACAGGTCACCGATTACTCTCAAGGATATTTTTCTGGACAAATTCCATTATTTAATATTTCGCACATTTTCTTACTCTATGCATTTCAGAATACAAGATAGTGACGTTTATAAAAGCCCTACGGGATTTCAACATCTCTCTTTGTCATTTCTGTAACGCTCTGTAAGCTAAGAAGGGAAAATACACTTTATTAGAAGGGGATTATTATAACAAATATCCCGGGACGCAAAATCTGACTTTAAAGAACGACTTCTAAGCTAAAATGACAATAATTCAGCACAGGCTCATGAAACTCATAAACACTTTGACAAAAACTATCATTTCATCAATGGTTCCAGCTTTAATAAGAAATGAACGTTTAGAAATGAACTTTTAGAACTGATAAAAGGGATCTCAAATTAACAACGCACCATCTACAGCTCTAAACTAAAGGTCTAACACAAACGGTTGTAAATCAAAAAGAACCAAAGTGGACATCCGAGATCGAACTAACTTTCCTTTTACGAGTGTTGCCACAGTGAAGGTAAAACAGTTGCATTAATCACAACTGTCGTGACAGCGGGAAGTAGTTTTGTACTAGAAGGCTTAATACGGATTTGACTCACTCAAAGAAAAACTCGTCAAACTCATTCTAAATCGTCCTAGCTACCGGTTATCTCTTATTCTAGTCTACTCCAATCCCCTGCCCGGCTTTTTATTGGACCATCTGAATTTTCGTCACGGCGGGGAGTGAGTGCGATCTAGAAAACCTGGATTTATGCTACTTAGTTCCATTTCCAACACATTCTGACTCTCGACTCTAGATAAATTTTTCTCATTCGTCTTCACAAAAATCTCACGGCCAGATCATCGTAGGATCTTTCCAATTGGTTTCCCGGCGGGAGATATCTTGTTATTATCAACGAAATTACGTTCATTTTACACTCTTGTAGACTAGTGTAAAGAATTTCTGTGGCTCAACTTCTATGGTTCTTGGCTTGCCTCGCGACAGCAAATTCCACTAGGGGTCGCCGTAACCCAATTATAATACTAGACTAAAATAAGGTATTTTATTTACAGGCGCCATGTTTATACCAAANGTGGCTCAACTTCTATGGTTCTTGGCTTGCCTCGCGACAGCAAATTCCACTAGGGGTCGCCGTAACCCAATTATAATACTAGACTAAAATAAGGTATTTTATTTACAGGCGCCATGTTTATACCAAAAGCTACATTTATGCTAGGTTGATCAACATCGAGCTCAACTTTATTTATTATCCTGTTGGTTTAAATCATTTTATTATACGGGTGCTATTGGCGTGCCCGTGTTTCCTAAAAGTCACCGCAACTATTTTTCTTATGTACATCGTCCCCACTTAACCTCGCCATTTGTGACTCGTACTGTACTTAATTTCTCAATTCACTGAACGTGACCTCACTTTTATATATACTTGTCTGTTTCCTTGCCTTGGTGCATCTGGCACTGCTTACCTACAGTTACGAGCACCTCCTTTAAGCACGTCTTTCACCCCACTGAACGTTACTTCTTAATAATTAGGACCACTGTACTGCTGCCCATCTCTATTGCATTCGAGCTGTGGTTTACCTGTCTCCTATTTTACCTGCCCCAAGTCTTGTCTAAAATAGATAGCTTGCCACACCATATTTAAAAGCTCTTGCGGTCATGTGCGGGACGTTCGGAGACCGCCGTTCCTTTCGTAAATATAGGAAAAGGAGAAGAAGGGACCTTCAGTTTTAACCTAACTTGCTAAAAAGTATATATATATATATATACAAATGCGGACTAACACTTCAGGATTGTTTGCAGGAACCTAACATCTAAGTTTTGTTGCTACGTGAGCGCAAGTTATAGCGATGTGCCCTGATGGGTATCTTACTCGTTACTCGGCATCTCGTTACTCGAACTGGACGGTCTTCCTCGTCGCTACTTACTTCGCTCTTTCTCCGTGACCACTTTACCTGCACTGCTTATCTGTTCCGCCAATACCTTCAACTCTTGTATGATGACTGGTTCTTCCTTTCCGTAATAGAACGGTTTTAGCCTGTTTACGTGTACCGTGAAGGATGCCTTATCGCTATGCAGTAGTTTTATCGTCGCATTGACCGGCGTTGGAAGGGAAATTATGCAGTATGGTCCTAACCATTTCAGCTGGAATTTGGCCATTTCTTTATTGCGACTTGCGTCGCCGCGAAGGAGTACGCAGCTGCCGATCTACAGATCTTTCATTTTTGTCTTCGCGTATCTAACGTTTTTGTCGTGGGCGATTTCGCTGGCGGTATGGGCCTCTTGGAATGTTTTCTGCAGGCGGCTGAAGGCTTCATCCGGGAACTCTGCATCAGAAGCATAGTTAAGAACTCTTGGCCGTAACAGTTCTGAGTAGGGGAGAGAGGGCAGTCGTCCGAAAAACAGGTAATAGGGCACGGTATTTACAGATTTATGGATCGAACAATCAAGAGCTAATACCGCGTAGGCTTATTGTTCATCCCAGGTCCTCAGATCATTCTGTACCATGGTCGTCAGTAGTCTCCTTATAAGTTTGTTAAAGGCCTCCACGCCACCATTCGCCTGCGAGTGGTAAGCAGTAGAGAAATGAAGTTTAGCCTTTACTACTTTGCAGAGATCTTGGAAAATGGCTGCTTTATACTGCCTTCTCCGGCCCGCCATTATATTCTTGGGACAGTAGTACCTACAAACGTAACTTACTAACGCCTCAGCTACGGTTGTACTACGATTATCAGGCAGAGGAATGGCTTGCACGAATCTGGTGAAATGACACGCAATTGTTAGGATGTACCTATTTCCCTTCTGAGATGGGGTTAATTCTCCTATCAAGTCTACCCCCCTCCCCCCCGGATTGCAGCGGTCTTTTTGCCTCCCCCATGTGTTGGATAGGCACTCTTATTCATCCCAGTGGGTGACGTTTTTGACAGGTCGTGCAATTCTGGACATGTAATTTTACGTCATTGGCAAGATTCGGCCAGAAAAACATTTGCTGGCAGCGATATAGCGTCTTAGGAAGTCCAAAATGACTGCCTAATTTGGAGTCATACGACAAGAGCAACGCGTCCTTCACTAAGGACTTGAGAATTACTACACGTCTAGCGGTTTTTTTCGATTCGAATTTATGTTCCAAAAGGAACAAACTTTCTTCCTCTAACCTAAAAACTTGTACTCGCTGGGGTTCGGTTCGCCGTCGGGCTTCCCCTCTAGCGCGCGCGCCACCCCTGCCCACCTTCCCTCCTTACGCTGCTCCCTTCCCACTCGCTTCGGACAAAGAACTTCGTATGGATCTTCGGCACCATTTGTATTTATAGTGGCCACTCCTCTGGATAGCATATCTCCAAATTGTTTTTCTTTTCCCGGCCGCACTTGTGCCAAGAGCTGGCCGCAGCACCCTGTAAACCCGAGCGAGTGCGTGCATGCGTGCGTTTGTACATACGTATAATGAGTGGACGCCGTCCGTGCCTGCTAGTGCTGTGCTGCTCTCTCTCT
>LQNS02000141.1:35091854-35106842 GCA_001587735.2 Parhyale hawaiensis | reverse complement strand
CGAAACATGGCTACTGGACTGTAGCCCACTAATGAAAACCGCGCCCAAAAATGCAAGTAGCCCACTTTCCCTTTCTGCCCTTCAATTTTGGCGGCCAGTCGAACTTGTCTATGCGTCACTAACGGTGTGTTCGATAGGGACGTCGAAGTCGATCTAAACCATGCCCATTTGACTTGGCTTTTCTACAATTGCTAACAGGAGAGCTGAGTCTTCATCACTTTGCATTGTGTTGCAGGTGTCAGGAGCGTTCCGACTGTATTGGGCAGACTAACAGGAGCTGTGGCTTCATCACAATGCATCGTGTTGCAGGTGTCAGGAGCGTCCCGACTGCATTGGACATATGCACGCCTCTGTGCACTCTGTCGTGGTTGCTACGTGTATCTACGCGAATCTGGTAGACGTAACTACACGTGCCTATGTAGGTGTGCAAATAGCACTTACCAACATTTGTAGATGGCGTAATTAGAAGATTCGTAGACGAAGTAGTGACGATACGACATCAAGGCTGATGCCCATACATAGTCAAGCCATGTCGATTCTTATCATTGAGGTATAATGGGACATAGTTCTTAGAGTCAGTTACATCCTGGCATCAATATGATGTCTATGACCACGACTGAACTACACCATAATGAAAGGATTCGTAAACACCAAGTAATATATTCCAGATGATGGTACAAATAATACTTCGGTAGGTTGTAAGAGCAGAGAGCTCTAGAGTGCGGCTCATAGACGACTATGTACACACCAGTAAGCAATGCTTCTAATATGAGACAAGGATAGGACTAAATTGCTGCAGGTCACTTTACGACCCCGTTATTTATACGTCCCCGTGAGCATCGAGATGCACGGCACGCATATCCTTCCGCCTATGGATGAATTTGACTATATAGTCAAATGGACTATGTAGTCAAATTTATCTTTCGCAAAATTCATTTCTAACATTGATATCGAAATTGCCTACAAGTTCGTACAATTTGGTCACAATTTATGTTATAAATCCTACGCAGTAACACGTTCAATAGGCTTGGCGCATACCTAAGAAAATGGTCACAACGTAGCTATTTTACAACACATCCTCGTTATGTATGAATACATGTCGCCTAAAATTAGTAACGCAGAACTCAACCATGTGGTTGCACAGATTGATTTTACTGTCCTCTAACGTTTTTTAGAACAGCTTAATCAAATTGTGGTAGCATTAGGGAGTTCTACATACTACTGCTTCAGTTCGAGTAATTTGTTTTTAATTTTCCGAACTACCCGAACGTGGTGCTCGTTTGTGTTCATATTGTTTCTTTAGTCGCATGATTTTTTCCTTCAAATTCGCGTTTGTGTGTTCCAGACTACAATTATTGCATTGCAATTGTTTTCTGTAATTCTTTTCCACCTGTTTTTTCTGGGTGCCAATTTCCAAATCGCTTTCATTGCAATTTTCAAGTTTCTGCGTTCTCATAGTAAAACATAATCATTGACTTGTTGGAGTAAGCGGCTCTTTTATTGAAAGTGAGGACTATTTTCTATTTGTATTGGGCTGCTTGAACTTTTGGTTGATATTTTGATTCTAATTTTGAGCAAGAATTTTAATAAGTTAAGCAAAAACTTCAGAAATTGATCAAGAATTGAGTAAATCAGTTTTGATTCAATTAAATGTGTTTTTTCCTTCCATTTCAACGAGTTCTTCCTTCGCGGTACAACTCAAAACAAAAGATTCTGATTTCACTCATCAGAAGGAACTCTGTGATCCGGAAACAACGTGGTTGTTGAATAATTGGCGCTTGAACGTCGATTCCTCAAGCATAAACTTCTTTTGAAGGGAATAAAGTTTTTTGGCATGGTAGTAATGAAACGCTACCGTTATAATCAGGAAAATCGTCAAAATGATCACCAATACATCTGAAACGCGGTTGGGAAGAACATCTAGGGAGGCTGATTGCCTTAGTAGATCGGCTAAAATTCGAGTTGTTTCTGACGCATCAAGAGCATTTATAAGAGCGTTAACATCGACGCTAGGCACGGTATTTCCCATCTTTTTGTTTAGATCACACGTTTCCGGCGGGCAGTAAGTTTTCAGACCTACAATATATAGATCCTTAGGTATATACATACGCGTACGTAAAATGTCAAAGAGATAATAACAGGCTTACAACGTTCTAACTCCATCATTCCGTTATTTGCGTTATCTATCGTCTTGCACATGGGATACCTGAATGTACCGTTTATCAGCGTTCGGTGTCACAGCTACTGTATATACTTTCAGAGTATTTTTAAAAACGCTAGAGGAACTAACTAGTACTAGAGTTAAAGGAACCCCGACTAATAAAAATAATAAGTCACGCACTTGTATAATTAAAATTACAAGAAAACTGAACAACGGGATGATCTTTTTTTTTTTTCAATTGGTAATGATGAAATAGGTGAGGGATAGCGGTGAACAGTAAACACAATACAAAAATGTTAGAACTCGATCGTTCCTTTAGGAAATGTCAGTGAATGTGAGATGCATACATCCTACAAAAATCTTAATTTTAATAAGATAATGATGGTTTAACACAGATTTTTTTTTGGAATGGGGAAGAGGAAGAAATGATGGGAAGAAATAGTGAAATTATTTTGCGATGAACACGTGAGTAGTTTCGGTTTTCCAGACCAGGTACGTCCGTTCCGGTCCTGGCTCTGGTCCAGCGTCCATTATATCCTCTAACAAAACATAGAATTTATTAGCTTGACTTCCTGGCAAGGTGATTTTCAAGAATAATAGAGTCGAATCGGAAATAAGAAGTAACAGAATTGGAAGGAATTCTCTCGAAGTCCAACGTCATTCGATGACTGTATTTTTTTTATGCTTCCGGAGGAAATCGTGTGAGAAATGTCGCTTCAGAATTTTCTTGTGTCTGAGAATGTTACCTCGCCAGCAGTCTAGCATAAGAGACTGAAGAAAAAATTATGAGAGCGAAATCATTTAATGATTTGTAACTTTAATTAATTCGTCTGGAATGAGATCGTACGAGCAAGGATTTGCATTTTTTATTTGAATTTGTTGAATTGGCAGACCAATTGTGGTCCATTCGAATCACCTTGGCATTTTGCAGAAATGATAAGATAGCATAAGTCAGAAATAATAGATAGACTTCTTAGGATTGAAGTAAATTGTAATGGTAATTTATGATGATAATAGACATGATTATTGCTTGACAATAATTTGTATACTTAAAATTAATTCGCTATTACCTTTAACCATTTTTTTTTATCTTAACCTAAGAATTTCTGTTTACAAAATATGTTCGTCGTATCGTTAATTGAACAATAGTGAACAATAGCATTGTTCAGTCTTAAGTTTATGAACTTTTCAGCTTCGCATTCAATTCACCTACTTCCATTACGGAATGTAGATTTATATCGCTTGTGCGAATTTTTTAGGTGATTGTTAGCAATGTACGTGTGGGATGTAAAAAATAGATATTTCAACTGGTAGTTCAGTCGACATATTTAAAGGGTAGTATATGATTTAAATTGCTTTTGATCTCTCTTTTGCCAACTTTAATTATTGCTTACTTCTTCTTTACGAAGATGATCTCTCCAGGATATAGCCACGGTAAATTTAGTTTATGCTTTTTAGCATTATTTTTTATTAGTGCTCGGTCACCTATGGATACATGTTTACCCTTTCGAGATAGGTTCCAGTACAGATTTCGTTTGTTTGCGTTGTTTATGACTGTGGTTTGAACGTTTTCGTGAATCATGGCTGATCTTCGCGGTCGGAATCTCACTAGTGCAGAGTCAGAGTTATTGAGTCGTGTTTGGAATTCCGGGTGTGAGTCACGGCCTAATGTTACGTTACTGGGCGTGTCTTGTAATGTATTGTTTAGGCAATTATTTATTTGATTTGCACACGTTGAAAGGAACTGATCCAACTGACTACGTGTAGTGGTATTTATGTACAGTTTTAGTAAATTAGTGATCTTTTTCATGTTCCTCTCCACCACAGCGTTGATATGAGGGTTTCTAACCAAACCTCTTTTTTACTTAGTTCGTGAATTGCACTGAAATCGTATATGGCATCTGAAATAAGTTCTTTTCCAATGTCACTTAGAAGCACGACTGGATGATCCTGAAAGTCGAACGTATTCCTTAGGCAATCCAATACTGTTTCAGTTTTTTCTGTCTTCAGTGGCATATAAAATACAATATCGAGAGAGCAAGTCAATGATCACTAATAGGTAACGCTTGTTTATCTGTGTCACAGGCACTAAAAACTTCTCGTAGCAATAGGTGCAGTCAAAATCTTTATGGGCACAGAAGCTTGAGCTTTTAGAATTTTGCAAACAGTGCAAGATTGAACAAATTTTTTTATCATGGTTTTGTCTATTTGATGGTAGTAGCGTATTTTGAATGAAAAGAGAGTATGAAGAGCATCCATATGGGTGCGATAACGAACACTTAATATTGCTTTATTCATTAACGATGTTAGCATGACAGCACAAACTATTGTACTTTTTCATCCTTCAATATTGCGTCTTTTATACAAAATATCGTTTACTATCAGATAATCTTATAAATTTGTACATTACTACCATGTCCATCTTTCAATGCATTTCTTATTTCGACACAAAATGGATCATTGTTTTGTTTTCCCTTTAAATTCGTCATCAGTGCAACCGATTTCGTAAGCTGAAGGTACGAAATTATGCAAGGCTGGAAGCATTCCACGATTACGATTTTCGTCAGATTTGTCGGTTGTTTCGTCGTTAGCTTCACCGTCAGAATTGTCTGGTTCGTCTGAGACAACAGTTTGGTTTCGTCGAGCAGCTCGTGTAACTACTGATAGAGCTTCAGTCATTTTTTCACTCAGAATTTCACGCTCGTTTAGAATATCTTCTGTCAGAGTTTGACCGTTAAGTTGGCTTAATGCATCGGCAACAACATTCTTTTTACCGGGCAAGGTACTTGACAGTACGATTGAAGTTATGTACATTCAAACACCATCTTGTAAGACAATTTTCCGGGGTACGCAATCTATCGAAGAAGTAGTTGGCTTATGATCCGTGAAGGCTATGACGTCATAACCGAGTATTGAATATTTGAACTCGTGCTAAAAACTTTCGATTGCAAGTAATTATTTTTCAGAGCGCTCTAATTTTGTTGGGTCTTACCTAACGATTTGCTGACATAGGCAACAGGTCTCATGTTGTTTTTGCTTGCGTTATCAGACTGTAAAAACACAGATCCCATTCCATTGTTGCGAGCGTCTGAGCACATATGGCACGTGCGATTGAAATTGGGGTGTGCTTGGACCGTGTCTGTTGTTAACGAAGTTTTGAGTAACTCGAAACTTTTTGGCGCTCGTTTGTTTATTTAAATTCGACTTGTTTGCGTTAGAGTCGTTACAACGGTTGAGCTATATGGCTAAAATTTGCTATATACTACCTAAAATAATCGGACATTCCGAAAAATGTTTGCAAGTCTTTAACATTAGTTGGTGGCTTGAATTGCTGCATTTCTGAATTTGCATGCAGCGCAATCCATCGTGCGAGATGTTATGTCCGAGATAATCTACGCTAGGTGCACAAAACTTGCACTTTTCTAACTTGATCGCTATATTAGCGGCTCTCAATTTTTCTGGGACGGATCTTATGTCCTTGGATGTTGATTTGCGTTTTTGCTAAATATCAGGACATCATCAATAGAGCAGAAACACAATTTGCCGAGTATTGAGTTAAGTGCAGAGCTCATAAAGGTTTGAAATACGGAGGTTGATGACCGTAGACCAAAGGGTAATTTCTTTTTATGGATTTTGCGTGAATTTATTGTGAATGCGGTTAGTGAGCAATTGTCTTTCGTTAAAGCTACCTGGTGGAATGCGTTTCTGAGTTCAAGTAAAGTAAAGCAGTTATTGTCACCTAAAGTCGACAAAATTTCATCTATTCTAGGCAACGGATAGGATGCAGACAACGTTACTCGATAGTCGATTACAGGACTGATGCCTCCATGTTTTTCACTATAATTACGGGAAGTTGTAACTAGATTGTACTTTCTTCAAGCATTTTATTCGTTACACGATTTAATTCCCTGTATTTATGCGGCGTGCGGTAGGGGGGCGGATTTATTATCGGCGCTCCTGGCTGGAGGACAATACGATGTTGTGCAATTGTTATGAATTAAGTTGCAAAGCTAATTAAATTACGATTGAATGTTCATTATTTACACATATTAAAGTAGCGTTTGTTCTTTTTTTTTTTTTTTGACGATGATGAGCAACATTAAGTTCTACATTAAATACTAATTATACAGCTGGGGATGCAAGGATACCTAAGAATTAACTGTAATAGTAGACTAAAATGAGAATATTATATGTTGTGCCTAGCGAAAGGGGTAGAAAACGTGCAAATCCGTTAGCTCCGCGACGTAGAGCACAAAGGGGCTTCTGTGCTCGAGCGGCGGCAACTCTGTTCATGTAAACGAGACATTCCAGAAGGCGGAAGGGTGACTGCGAACTTCAGTTTATAGTGAAGTGCCGTATTGAGTAGATGTCCCGTCTCTTGTTTGTTGAGGGGTGACAGTATTCTCATGTGTACCCGCTAGCCACTAGTTACCAAAAAACGAACTCGTAAATGGGGTGGTACCTTTCCATGCTAATTGTACGAGCCGGGCTCAATAATTACAGCTATAACAAAGACATTGTGGAAACTGTAGAGAAGTTCCTCTACGTTTGTTACTTATTGTGAGTCGACAAAACGAGTTAATTACACTAATTAACTACTGTTGAGCACGGGTTTAAGTTTTGAGTAAAGTGCCAAACCCACGCAGCGGTATTTCTATCCCCGTAATCAAGGCGGACAGCAGCAGCTGTGTCAGAACAACCGAAACTACATTAAATTCGGAGACGTGGTAAGTGTAGCTACGTCATTTGATGCGGCTTCGGCATTTACTTTAATTTTTTTATGGAAATAACATCAGGTCGAATTGATAACAATGAAAATTAAAACACCTTTGAAATCCTAAATAAAATACATAGAGTCAAATCACTCTCTGATATTATTGAAATGTTAGCAGAGATATAAAATCAAAATATTTTTACGTTTTAGTTAGTACCGCTCTCTGCTCCACACAGGAGGCAGGGAAAACGCTTGTACCACGTACGAAACACTTGCACCACATACACACGCAAATGCTCGTACCATGAACGCCATGCCACCAAGCACTCACTGTACTTCGCTTGCTGAGATCACCACCCGTAGTGCTGAGTGTGATGACCGCGGCTCTTCGCGCTGAGATATCTTTTGATCGTAACCAAGGGTGAAGGAGTGATTAAGCTGAAGCCGCAATCAAAGGCCGATATTACAGATATTCTAAAGTTTTGTACTGATATTTTGTTTATTGTGCACGTATACAGATGTTCAGGTTGACAGAATTTCATGGAGTGCCCGTTTTTTGTCTGAGTCCGATTATATGGTTTCCATCGTGGTTTAGGTTTCTGCGTAAGTGTTCAATGATTTTTTAATACTAGGTAGGTTTGATTATGCCTTTGATTTCCCTGCAATTTAAGCTCATCGCTGCTATCTTCCAGGTGAGACACCGTTATTTGCCATGTGCATGTTAAATTTAAGATTATATTATTAAAATGTCGGAGGTTGGGTGTCCTTATGTTCGGTAGTGAGCGTTGTTGGTGCGGCGTTGGGATTTTGTATTTCATGTGTGTACTATAATTTGTGTCTAAATTAATCCCTGCTGCGGGATCTATTACTGAAAATTCTAACTGGCGAGTGGGATAGGCGTATTTCGAATAAAAGTATTAATGGAGCTGTAAAACCCTACACCAATATCACATAAGCTAATAAGGAAGCAGTAGCTCAAATTGTCAGCTCGTTTGTATCTCATTTTTTTATATTTCGTAAGTTCCTCATTAATTATCATTGATTTATTAATTAATATTGTTTAAATAAAACTCCCTTTTTTTACACGCCGAACGCCCTTGCGCTCTCATTTCATACAGTAACACAATATTTGTATAACAATAGGCTCTTCGCTCAAAGTGATTACGTCGTGGTAATTGTTTAGCATGTTTAACAGTTCAGGTGTAACTTTATTATTATCACTGTTTACGTCATCGTTAGTTAATTACGTCTGTTTGTTACGTCTTTGTCACTAGATGGTGTGTTAATACCTTGGACGTTTGCTTGTTCCCTAGAATTAACTTGATGAGCGTTGACTTCGCTCAGAGTGTTCGATTCACTCTTTGAAGTAGAGTTGTGAGCGTTGGTTTCGCTCTTAAGATCAATTTTGTGATCATTATTTTGAACTACAGTCCCCTGGCTTACATCTACCAGACTGGCCTCTGTTCCACCATGTTTTTCAAAGTACACAAGGGTATAGTTCGATTTAGCAATGATGTTTTAGTGTTGTTATTTTAGTGAAGTACGTTTCAGATTCAATTTCATTTCATGGAAATATTTTCCTCAGAGATCATAGTATTTTCTCTAAGGAAAATATTTCCATCAGTAAGATTATAAGTAAGAGAGGGGTAGCTGCATTCGGTTCAGTTACATTAACAAACATTTCGGCTACACAGACTCCACTACTCATAACGTTCTTTTTTACGATATATTGACCGAGTTTTACATTTTCAATGAAACCGTAGACCTGACGAAGTGCGTTGACAGGAAGTTCCGTATCAATAATATGAATAACGGCTTCAGTTTGTGCTTAATTTATTTTAAGTGTTGGATTGCTACCTTCTCCACTTTTATTTTCGAAATTTACTGTGGCATCTTTTTCACTTATTAGCGTTGAGTTGAATCTATTATCCGTTTTTCATCATTATTATTTGTATAGCGCGCTTTAATGCTCTGAAAGCCTTTCTCTACAAAGTCTTTAGAATGCTCATTATTGGCATTATTTATTTCAGGAGCTATAAGAGTTAGTGGTTTGGTTACTATTTGAGCAACTTTTACATCAAAATTATTGATGCGCTTTCCTTTTAGGAATGCTTTTTTGCGAAATTCTTGACCTACAATATCAGCATATCAGCCATAAAGCATTCGTATTTAAATACGATGTTCTCAATCAATTTCTTTTTCTTCTATGAACATCTTTTTCAGCAAATTTTATTTCATGCCCTTCTACGATTAATACACCTTTAGCAAAATCTATAGTGGCGTTTTGTAGGATGTCACGGCCCAATATTAGGAGGTATCGAAAATTGATATCTTTGATCACTAATGCATTGGTGGTGAGCACTTTATTTGATATTTTTACATTTAACTCTACCTCACCAAGCACGTTGCTTCTACCATTTATGCTTCTTATTACTGTATTACTCGGCATTACTTTGTTACTGAAATTTATTTCATGACAGTTCACTATGCACATTTCCGACCCGCTATCGATTAAGGCCTTTAAAATTTTATTTCCTGTTTTAAGGATAATCGTGGGCTTGTCAGCTTTCTTCATTGACACTATATTACCTCTCTCTCACTTAATTTTTAATAATTCGTCATCATCGAAGCGTGAAACTACCTCAGTGCATAAGCATGTATCAACAACTTCGGTATCTGAGAGTTCTACTTCATTTAAGGCGCTAAGTCGGGTTTTGCAACTAAAAATTTGATCTACTGCAGTACTTAGCTTACTCTGATCACATGGTAGAATAGATGTCGCAGTCATTGATTTTACGTGAGGACTGGATGCATTTTTCTGTTTTACCACGGAGCACTTAGTAGCTAAACTATTCTCACAAGAAGTATTTACATTTTTTCCTACACATTTCCTACTCGAATGTACAGGTTTTATTCTAAAAAAGGAGATTTACAGCTTTCTTCTCTTTCAACGGCATGAACATTTAATTTGCCTTTATTACCTTGCGAGGCTTTCATCCTCTGAACTCTATATTTATATATTTCGTGGGCGGCTGCATTGTAAGTTTAAGCCTTATGTGAATTGCCACATAGAAAGCAAGTTGGAGTGCCATGTTTCTTGAAACACGTTTCTTCGCGATGATTTGTCATCTTACAGTAAGTATAAAATGGCATCTCTTTTTTGGCTGCGATCTCTGTGTTTTGGTTTGTCTTGCGGTTTTGCTGGGTTTTTTACTACATGCGACGCGGCGTGGCATTCTGTCGAACTAAGAGGCTGACCGCCGGTTTAGCACGAATTGTAGCTCAGAGTTTTCGACCTAACAGAATCGGCATTTCTATTTATGTTGCTTCTGAAAACTGTACGGTGGTCTGACAGCAAAACGCGGTTTCGGATGTCCACGACAGTGAGTCTGAGTCGTGTAATAAATCACAATGTCGTCAAAGTGGTGTCTCTGTTGTCGTACGAGTCAGGTGCTGCAGCGTAGGGTACTTCTACATGTTTCGGCTGAATGAGAAGCACTGGTTTGCCTGCAGGATAATTCCTAAGAGTTGACACGATTTTAGCAAGATCTTTAGGTGATTTGACAGGTTTGCCTTGGTATAACTTTTTGGCAAATTTTTCTGACAAAAGAGGAAAGAGTGTAGCGATCACTAGGGTCGAGTTGACGATGTGACTAGTCAATTCCTTAAGCTGATCTTGTTCATCACTACACACAAATTAGGGGTGTTCAGTTAAAGCTAGTTGTGAACTATCCAGAAGAAATTCAGTGCACTTTGTTTTGTTATAAGCTTCCATAAGCTATGCGCTAGGCTGCTATCGTTGTAGATTGTAAGCTTGGCTAAATCACATGATAATGCATGAAGATTTTTCACCACGACCAATATATGCAGGAAGCAAAGAATGCAACGGGAGGACTCAATAGGACTGAAATAAAACATAGCTGTGACCGCACGTAGCAAATTTTCATCACATCGACGAGTCGAAGTGTTTTAGGTGTGGGGCATCAGACCTTCGTATAGGTATGGTTTTCTTGAACACATCATCGTATTTTTTCGATTTATTTCATTCAGTCTCCCGCTCAAGACTGGCCAGCTACTTGAGCTGCAAAATATCGAAAAATGTTGTCACCAAGAACAGAAAGTTCGGGCAATGGCTAACTGTTACTGTGGTTTCTCTCGCGTACAGAATTGGCTATAATGGTGCTTATATATGTTGGTAAGGAATAGGTATATTCTGACAGAAGTATTGTGAAGTGAATATGAAGAGTAAATAAGGTCTCAATCAAGAAAAAGAAGTTAAATTGAGTCACCGAAAGGGAACAAATTCGGCGCTAGTGTTGTGAAAGTTTCCAATAACATGCACTGCAATTTTTTATAGTTAATTGCTAAATTAGTATATATTATCTTCATTTATTTATACGCTTGAGATAAATTTTGCAATTTAAGACGATTTTTCTGGTGAAACTAGTTAAAATACTCCTAGGCTGCTCAGCCATAGATTCATCGATGATGACGTCACTTTTTGGTGCTAATTTTTCGTGAGTCCTCCCTTTACGCTCTTTGCTTCCTGAATATATGCGTCGTCCAAAATGCTCGCGAACACCTTGAAGCTACGTTCGCGATTATCATTGTAAACGAGCGACTAAAAGAGAGAAATCACCTATATATTGATGACTTGATCGTATTAGCATCAATTTCTTCTGATCCCCAACGTTAAGGTTTCTCAAAAGTTTCATATATGCTCTCAGTTTTTTCATCTGAGATCTGAATGTAGTATCTTCATGGAAGGATCATTTGCAGGCTTTCTACCCCAAAACACGGGAAGTTCCTGGGTTGAAATCACAATACTCTGAGTTGGCAATGCTTCAGCTATTTAATGTGCTAGGAGCAAATGATTAGTGTCAGTTACAATTGCAGACATTGTGGTAGTAGTGGTAGGTATAGGTGTGGTAGTGGTAACAGTCGTGGATGTTGACGTCAAACTGGGAGATGTAACGTGAGTGGTGGTTGTAGTTGTGACACTCGCCGTCGATGTTGTCTGAGTAGTCGTCACTACGTTGACGTCAACGCTGGTACCTTGAACTGTACAAGTTGCTTGGCTGTCTTGTGTATCACCCATGTCGTGACATACGTATCTAGGAACTTATTTTCTACCGTAACTAGTCGTATATTTACTAGTTTGAATCGATTCGTTTTCCGAATCGCTCATCCAGTTATCCAATAATTTTTTTTCATTTCGCTTGTTTTATTGAGAGAGAGAGAGAGAGAGAGAGATAAAGTTTCTGGAGATAACCTTCTATTTTTCAGAAAAATAAAATAATTCAATGTTTAAATAGGATGCATTATCTTGGATCACCTAGGGTCAGAATAGTGTTGTAAAACTCCAGTGACTATTTTTCACAAAGAGAATTGGTTATGTCCGTGTTTTGTGTCACTTCTAAGGCAAATTCAAGGAAAATTCCCCAAAATAGGAAGAAATTCAATTTATGTATCGTTAGTATCGATATCTAACGTAAGATGTCTAGAAGTAAATTGATGTTCATTTAAATTCATCACAACAATGATAATTGAATACTTCGGCTAGATTGACCTAGATATGAACCTTCAGGGTGTATCAGTATAAGTGTCAGTATGCACTAGAGTATAGTGAAAAGTAGTATCCAGTGATTAATGACGATGGATTAAATGGGGGTTTCAATTGGGTTGCCCTAGATGTGAACTTCAAATATAAATCAGTGTTGAAGTCAGGATGTACTGTTACATATATAACAAGTACTTTCTAGTTGGTTGTAACAATGAAATAATTTATATCATTTAACTTGCCTAGATCTGAAACCTAGGTGTATTTTACTGTAAGTCAGCGGTGAATGAATGATTTCAATCGACTGTGATTATTATGTAAAAGCTTCAGAAGGCGTTAAGTGTATAATTGATATTCGGTGTAGGTATTACGTGTTATTATTTTTCTGGTAAGGCATCGTTAAAACATATCTTACCTGTAAAAGGTCACAAAAAGTAGCGGTGAAATTATTAATTCACGAACACGACGCTGGAATCGATGCATAAAATATCGTTACTGTAAATTTGATAAAGATCGCAATTCGCTTGATCGGCACGGTTCGCTATGATATATATTTCACACTGCACTTTCACTGGCACAAAAATGGTTGATTACGCACTAAGCATAATTACATTGCAATACTGAAGATGGTAAATTGCAGTTTAAGATTAATTTCTTTAAAATGTAAATCAAATNATCGCAATTCGCGTGATCGGCACGGTTCGCTATGATATATATTTCACACTGCACTTTCACTGGCACAAAAATGGTTGATTACGCACTAAGCATAATTACATTGCAATACTGAAGATGGTAAATTGCAGTTTAAGATTAATTTCTTTTAAATGTAAATCAAATCACTTCCATTATCTGATAAGGTTGGTAATAATTCTTAGACTTGACGGAGTGAATTAATATTACAGAAAACTTCCCAATACAACTTTCCTCTGCTATGCAATAAATATAGGGTTAATAATACTTACAATTAAATACAGTAGCTTGTTGTACGCGTAGAATTTCAGGATACGACGCAATCAGTTAGCGGCTATATTACAAGTAAGTGGTGGTATTGTAAGTGAAATGAATTAAGATGTATTAAAATTAGTTATATAGCGTAATGGATCAAATCCAAGAGGAACAAGTGAGTTCAACAAGTTGAGCCAGTCAGATCAATGGTATTAATTAAAACAAATTAAATGAAGTGTAAGCAGTTCAATGAAAATAAATCAAACCGTTGATGTAGTGGCACAAATCAAAGCGCGCGCGCGGCGGTACAAGGCCCAAAAATCAAGAGCTTTCACCAGTACACTGGACACTCCGCTACGGCTCATGTATAAATGGACGAGTTGTACCGTTAGAAATACAGAGCTACAGGGACAGAAGGAACACGTGACGTGACGTCATACTTATCTCGACTCGTGATTCGCTGAGAACAGATCATACGATATCTGGTGGAGGTGGACGACCCATGCGAGAACTGCTGATTCGACACTTCTTCGGCGATCCACGGCTCAATTGCACACCTTACAGCTCGTCTCAGAATGGACTGTGATTCTGCTTCATCTCAACACGTTGGAATGTGCTGATATCTTGGGTGAATCAACATGATATCAACGTCATGTTTGCACGATATCGCTTACAGAAGTACAGACAATATTTCTGATGCAAATTTTCAAATAGCGAAACTTCTGCAGTTCGTAATATGTATATGTTATTGAGTTATTGAAAAAAGTATTTGTGATAGAAGAACAAGGATGTTGATGATATGTATCTATCTTTCGGTACGTAGAGAAGTTGTACAGTGAGTTCTTCCACGCTCACTAAATAGATATAGCACTAAAAAACAAAGTCGTGTAACATCAACTTCCCGCAGAACTTGTCAGTCTAGGCAGTGCTGTATTCCTGCTGTTCTCGATGAATCAGTGCGGTACGTTGATGAAGTTATCGGTCTTCCGTATTTCCGTGGCCTTTCTCCAGGCCAAAATTTCTCAGCAGCACAGTATCGTAGAAAAAACCATAAACAAGTTGAATGCGCCAATGTGCACTCTGTCGTGACTGCTACGTGTATCTACGCGTATCTGGTAGACGTAACTACACGTGCGTATGTAGGTGCGATAAATAGCACTTACCAACTCTTGTAGATGGCACAATTAGAAGACTCGTAGACGAAGATCACTGCAGTAGTAGACAAAACGAGGGTACCAAGACAACCGTTCCACTTCCGCTTTCCCTCCAGATGGAATGCTTATCTTGATACCCTCGTTTTGTCTACTACTGTAAATATTCAAAAACATCAGCTTACAGAATTAATATTGTACTGCGTGGTCTGTCTACTACAACGTGTAATATGATATGAAATCATTTCATTTTGACATTATATTTGCAAGACAACCGCGATGCAACCTCAGATATTTCAGTCACCCCTCTAATAAAAATTCTATAGAAAACTAGTCGTAAGCAAAAGAAGAAAATATTTTTGCAGGGTGACTATTACTTTTATTTGCTTGTTGCGTCATCGTTCTGGGAAGTTATATATTTATTGCATCATGCCTAATATAATATAAATAGACCACG
>LQNS02000141.1:34974393-35003003 GCA_001587735.2 Parhyale hawaiensis | reverse complement strand
CCTGAGTCAAAAACTTCTCCTGCTCCACCTGAGTCAAAAACTTCTCCTGCTCCACCTGAGTCAAAAACTTCTCCTGCTCCACCTGAGTCAAAAACTTCTCCTGCTCCACCTGAGTCAAAAACTTCTGCTCCACCTGAGTCGAAAACTTCTCCAGCTCCACCTGAGTCGAAAACTTCTCCAGCTCCACCTGAGTCAAAAGCTTCTTCAGCTCCACCTGAGTCAGAAACTTCTCCTGCTCCACCTGAGTCAAAAACTTCTCCAGCTGCACCTGAGTCAAAAACTTCTCCAGCTGCACCTGAGTCAAAAACTTCTCCAGCTCCACCTAAGTCAAAAACTGCCCCAGCTCCACCTGAATCGAAAACTTCTCCAGCTCCACCTGAGTCAAAAACTTCTCCAGCTCCACCTGAGTCGAAAACATCACCAGCTCCACCTGAGTCAAAAACTTTTCCAGCTCCACCTAAGTCAAAAACTGCCCCAGCTCTACCTGAATCGAAAACATCTCCAGCTCCACCTGAGTCAAAAACTTCTCCAGCTTCACTTGAGTCAAAAGCTTCTCCAGCTCCACTTGAGTCGAAAACTTCTCCTGCTCCACTTGAGTCGAAAACTTCTCCTGCTCCACCTGAGTCGAAAACTTCTCCTGCTCCACCTGAGTCGAAAGCTTCTCCAGCTCCACCTGAGTCGAAAGCTTCTCCAGCTCCATCTGAGTCGAAAACTTCTCCAGCTCCACCTGAGTCGAAAACTTCTCCAGTTCCATCTGAGTCGAAAGCTTCTCCAGCTCCATCTGAGTCGAAAACTTCTCCAGCTCCACCTGAGTCGAAAACTTCTCCAGCTCCACCTGAGTCGAAAGCTTCTCCAGCTCCACCTGAGTCGAAAACTTCTCCAGCTCCACCTGAGTCAAAAACTTCTCCAGCTCCATCTGAGTCGAAAGCTTCTCCAGCTCCACCTGAGTCGAAAGCTTCTCCAGCTCCACCTGAGTCGAAAGCTTCTCCAGCTCCATCTGAGTCAGAAACTACCCCAGCTCCACCTGAATCGAAAACTGCTCCAGCCCAAACTTATTTCAACATTATTTCTTCTCCAAGCAAATTTGAAATTATGACTCCTCCATGTGAATCTGCTCCAAGTGAAGCTGAAGCTGCTCCAAGTAAATCCAAAACTGATGCTGGACTTTATAAATTTAAAACTGCTTCCAGTGGATCCAAAACGATTCCTTCTCCAAGCAAATCAGAAACTGTTCCCTCTCCACTTGAAGCTGAATTTACTTCAAGTGAATCCGAAAGTATTCCTGCTCAAAGCAAATCAGAAACTCATCCTTCTTTAAGTGAAGCTAAAACTATTCCAAGTGAATCTAGAAATGTTCTTGCTCCAAGCAAGCCAGAAACTGTTCCTACTGCAAGTGAAGCTAAACTTGTATTTGCTCGAGATAGAGCTAACGCTGCTCCATGTGAATCTAGTGATGTTCCTGCTCCATGTGACGCTAAGAGTACTCTAATAGAATTTAAAGCCGTTCATGCTCCTAGTGAATCAAAAAGTGTTCAGACTTCAAATCAAGCTATGACTTCTCTCGGCCCAAATGAAGCTGGCACCACTCCAACTTCGAGTGAATCAGCTGCTTCATGTGAACTTTTTGCTCCAAGAGAATGCAAGACTGTTACCGTTTCAAGCGATTCCAAAACTGGACCAGTTCCAAGTCAGATCGTATCGATTTTTGTACCAAGCGAACCCGAAACTCGTCCCGCTGCAAGTGAAACTGCTCCAAAAGAATTTAAAACTGTTCCTGCGTTATGTAAATCAAAAATTCGTCAAACTCTAAGTGAAGCTAACACTGATCCAGCACAAAGTGAAACTAACTCTACTCCAACTTCGAGTGAATCTAAACAGCCCGCTCGAAAGGAATCTACAGCTGTTTTTACTTCACGTCTATCCATGGCTGCTCCAGATTCAAGTGAAGCCAAATCTACTGCTCCCAGCAAATGCAAAGCTGCCCCAGGTACAAGTGAACCTGACTCTGCTTTATCTTCAAGTGAAGCTGATGAAGTTCCCAGCAAAGCGAGCCGTATTCAAGCTCCAAGGGAATATAAAACTGTTCCTGTTCCAAAAGTACCGCCTGCTACGGATGTGTCCAGTGCTGCACCAGTTGCAACAGAGGTGTCAAGTGCTGTACCAGCTGCTGCAGATGTGTCCAGTGCAGCTCCAGCTAGTGCAGAAGTGTCAAGTGCAGTACCAGCTGCTGCAGAAGTGTCCAGTGCAGCACCAGCTGCTGCAGAAGTGTCCAGTGCAGCACCAGCTGCTGCAGAGGTGTCCAGTGCAGCACCAGCTGCTGCAGATGGGTCCAGTGCCTCCACAAGTGTGAGCAGTCCAAAGAGTAAGACCACAGCAGCAGCAGTAACTCCCGTGACGGCGACCGCTCGTGCGGCACGACCCAAGCTCGGCAGCACCCGCCGAGCAGATGAAGCCAAGTCCATGTCCTGCCCCCCTCGGAACGCCAGGGCCGCTCGTCTTTCCATGGCCACCATGAAATGTAAGGAGATATTGCGTAGGAAGTCTGGTTCGTTGTTTGGGTCGTCAAAGAAGAGAAGACATTTGGCAGCTTTTGATAAAAATACGAAGCTATCCATGCGTCTTCGTTCGACAAAGTCTTCTAAATTTAGGAGAAAAGCAAGTAAAGCTTCTTCGCCTAACACTAAACGGGAAGGTGGTACTCTTGACTTGACGTCTGTTGTGTCAAAGGACCCGAGTGGGCAGTCGGACCTCTTTCACCCCAGCAGTACCACTGCCCCTGGTGGTGACGCAACATCCTCATGTTTACCAGTTCACAGCCCTGTATCATCTTCTAGTGAAGCTTCTCCATCATTCGACAATACAAGTGCTGAGACGCTGGTTGCTGGTCCCAGCTTGTGTAAACAAGACCATCAGTTACAAACTAAAAACCAAGGCAAGACTGACCCCTCCAAACTTCAGGATGACGTGTCTACTTCTTCTAAGGAGCCTTCAGCTCTAGTGCATGTCGGAGAAGCTACCTGTTGCACCAGTGGTTCCGGTATTCATTCATTGACTGATAATATTGAAAGTCAAACTAAAGAAGCGTCTGGGTCAGTAACTGATTCTGTGTCCCATGATGCCTATAGAAATGATTATAATGCTGACGATAAGACCTTTGGTGCAGTTGATGGCTCACCTTGTGATGCACAGGCTTGGGTCAATGTTATTAGTGTAGGGCCCATTGACCCTTGTCAAATCATCACTGCAGCACAAGATCATCACGGTGACCTGAGCCTAGCGCAGCAGGTCACCGCCAGCCAATTTGAGCCTCCACAGCCTGGTTCCTTTCGTAATCGCCGCTCCATGGTCTATGGCTACAAGAAAGATAAGCGCATCGTGGAAATGACGGGAGAGAACCTCTGCGTTCAGTTACAAGAAGCCATCGCTGTGCAGCTGCGTAGCAGCTACCACAGAGGCGGGAGTTGCTCAGTGTGCGAGCTCGAGGTGAAGTCCTTAGCTTCTCATGTCGCAGAAGAACATATCTGCCTCAGCTACCGACCTCTTCAGAGCACTTTGGAATTTTATCATCACTCGTTGGAACGTTATGTAGACTTTCCAAATCGCTACTCCGACGATCTGTACGGTAATAAGAGCTACATCTGCACTGACTGCAGCTTCTGCAGTAAGAGAGTTGACGTTGCATGGGCCCACACATTCGAGCATCAGGGAGTTTATCAAGTGAATGAAGGTCTGAATATCAGTGCTGAATGCCATTGCCAGAGATCACCTTATTCCTACCCCCTATTTAAATGGCAGAAATGCTTGCAGCAGTCCTCTATGTGCCACATATGCCAGTCCTATTTCCCGTGCCAGGAAGGATTGCGGCGCCACTTCCAAGTAGTGCACATGCGTGGAAATGCTTGCCTGGTCTGCCAAACTTCTGAAATTGTCTCTGTTGTCGAGCACAATGCAGAACACAAACAGACATCATTGGCGCCCTGCAGCAGTGATGATGCTAGCTCAATAGGCTGGACAATTTCTAATATTTCCCATAATATACTAGATAATCTAACTAACTACATAGATGGGCGTGTCTTCAGAATATGGCCCATGAGTAGCAGTCCTGATCGTGCCTCTAGCGAGTTCGTGCTGCCTCTGCACAACGTCCCTGACAATTTCACAGTCTCATCTGAGCACGTAAGTTCCATCGAGCGTGAGCTGAAACGCTACAAGCGGAGTAAGCATGTCATAAAGCTGCCCAGTGATGATGTCATTAGTGGCCTCTCGTTTGATGTGCCAATTCAAATGCTCCTGCAAAAGAAGTGTTCCCAGTATCGCAAGGGGCGGAAATGTTTCGGTGCCAGCCGACGAGTAGTTAAAGAAGATGATATATTCTCCGTTTTATCTTTGAAGAAAGAGCGACATAGCTATGCAAGTACCTCGTCAACTGGAGACAATGCCAAGTCTGCATCACTATCCTCGCGAAAGAGCACAGCAGTCGGTGAAGAGGAAACTCTTCCTGAGAAATCCACCAGTGCTCGGGCTTCGCCATCACCCACCGATGAAGGTATCAAAGATGAGGCGGAGAACAGCACTGCAAGCTGTGTAGTCAGTGGCGAGTGGTCGCAGGAGCACACGTTTGTCTGTTGTGCCTGCGGTGCTGTGGAGGATGACCTTGCTGAAATCATGGACCACAAGTGGGCCCGCCACACGGGCGTGTTATGTGCCCACACCACCATCAAGGGCAAGGATGTGGCACCTTTAGAATTCTGCTATCAATACAGACCGCCATGGCAACGCCCGGTTGTGGAAGACTGCATGCAGTTGAGCGGGAGTGAAGTAACAGCTGCTGCTGCTACCAGAAGCCAAACTGCGCTGAGCAGTCAGAGTGGAAACTCCCTGAAGCGCGCGCTTCGGTGCTCCAAGTGCAACCATGAAGCTGCCTCCTCCACCGACCTGCACTCGCACATCGTGGACTGCAGTGGACTCGCAATGATGGAAATGAGCAGATATGTCAAGAGGAACAGGAAGAATCTGAGGTAAGTCCGTTCGTTGCATTTGTGTTCTTCGTACAGTGACCGAGGCGTCGGACTGGTTTAGCTAGCTGCGTGATGTATCACTTTGCCCATGGTTTATGAATTGCTTCTTTCTCATGTGCTGTAATTCACATTGTATTCTGTTGTGTCATTAGCTACGTCTTTATTCTAAGCAACCAAAACGAAGTTTACGTTTAGCTACCTCTACTATCGCTTGCCTGTAGGATTCAAACAATAGGCCTAAGTAACTAGCTACGTACCTATAATATGTATATTTAAATATCTGAGATAGCTACATTGTTTTACTCCATACATGCGTATGCTCTGTTTCCTCGAGTCGTGCACTACTTAGGTACATTACATTAAAAAACACAAACAGTAGCTATTATTCATTTCTTTGTTCTAAGCCTCTAGAAGTTGATAAGACTTCATCGAGAATGTTCCACTCTTGCAGGCGAATCCCATCAGGGGGCATAGGATGGGCCATAGGGTTAGGTTAGTTAGGTTCACCCATCCTATGTTATGGCAGGGTTCCCAGCCATACCTTGAAGTCCTGTAAAAATTAGAGAAAATGAAAAAGTGGTTGAAATCATAGAAACGTCATAGAATTTGAGACAAAATTTGTCAGATCCTGGAAAAATCATGGAATTTGATAGGTATTCAAAGATGAACATTTTTACTTCATATTCTGACACAGAAAAATTTTACGGCTATGATGTCTTTTTAGTACACTTTTGTGATCGTGGTACACATGAATCGCCAAAAGGGAGTTCCGTCTCTTGCATCCAGGACTTTTTATCCCTTTACATCATAATGTTGCCTAAGTTGAACAGTATGTATTGTGTAAAAACTGAAGTACTAATGCACACCTTGCCTTGAAAGTGATTCCTTTTGTAGTGAGCTCTAAATATAGTAAGTTTGCCCTACAGGCTACAGTCAGGTTTACTTGGATCAATTACAATAGTCTAGTAGAAATTGTAGATTGAATAAGGTTAGCAGTAGCGCAGTGAAAGAATATTCAATTCTCCAGGCTATTTCATTCCTTTGTGATACCTGCAGATATTCATATTAAACCTAAGTGTTAACAGTGCACCTTTCAAGGGATTAAGTTCTGTAGTGTAATTAACTCTGGCCTCTTGTCTGGGTTGGAAATTGGTAATCCGTTTTCATCCTGGAATTTTGCTTTTCCGTCATGGAGATATCATGTAATTTTATTTTCTTCAAAGGCTGGGAACCCTGTAGGGGGCGCGGCGACCCCAGGAGGCTCGTGTAGCTTACCTTAGCCATTAGTTGGGCTTTCGGGACATCTATCTTTCGTTCTTACTTTGCTTCCTTCCATTTTCATACTCCTACTTGCTCATGCTTTATTCTGATCCTCTCCTTTCCTGACTTGCTGTTCCCATGCGTGTTGATCCTGTGTGGGAACACGTTCGTGCATGGGTTTCCCAAATTTCTATCGTCATTCTATATGTCTCTTGCTTCTTCCTCTGTTAGGTCGCCATTGTTGTGGAAATGGAGGCTTAAATTACTGAATATAATAATGTCTTACAAGCTAATTTCTAAGTTCTTTGAACTATTTCATTGTCCTTCCTGGTATCGTTATTGACCTACTGCACGGATAATAGTAGCCGTGGCGTAAATATAGCTATAGCATGCATGTATATTCGCATTCAAAGTTACTAAGCTACTGTGTTCTCCATGTCTTCACAGGTTCAACAGAAGGAAAGGGCAAGGTGTGCCAAGTCGGCTAAGCCTACCGAGTTCCAATGCTGAAACTCCTAGGAAGGATGGTGAGTACACTCAATAGAGTTGTGGCGCTGTGGTTGTGATTGTAAATGGGCGTGGACGAAAACTGTGCCTGTATTGTGTAATAAGGAAGCAAGGAATGTAATTTCCATCACTTTCTATAAACAATTTAATATTGCGTGTGTACTATAGGAAGCCAATATGCTAAAACTCGTCGTAGCTATATCTACTCGCTCACCAGATTGGCTGTTTTCATTTCTCATCTGTCAATGTTTTGAGGCCGCTGTAATAAGAGCAAAGCTGTAGAAGCAACTCGCAGACTACTTATTTGTCCTTGCATGCCTTGTGTGCCGTGTCTGTTTAGGGGTCTCAGTGCATCAGAGTGATCAGACTGTGTTATGTTGCAAGTTGTGGGTTTCTTGAAGGCTATTGTACTTGCTATGTATTAGTAGTAGTATCTGCTAGTACAAGTCCCAAACAGGTTGCTAGCGCTTTCGTGTCCAAGCGTAGGTATGTCCCACAGTAGGCGCTAGTAGGTACCATTATAATGCTTCTTGTTTCTGGCTCCCGATGTGGGAAATCTGGGACACCCGCCGAGGCTTTTCCATAGGCAAAACACTCTTGATCAGGGTTGGCTAGTTTCAACCAAATAAAAAACCATTGTTTAAACCAACGAAAAAAAATATGTTTTTTTGTTTTTATTCAAAATAGCTATTGCAAAATAAGCAGTTGTACTGCTTTCGATTTTTTAATTTTATGTACATAACTGAAAGGAGGAGTTACTCTGTTTCTATTTAGGAATCAGTTTGACTGTTAAGAGAGATTAGGTTAACTATTGTTTATGTTTATTAAAAACCTATTACTTAGTAAATTTTGTGTTATTTCAATTTAGAGATGCATATATATCTTTGTTTGTTATATTTTGGTGAGCTTGCAGCTACTGAAAATTAGTAGTAGTCATGGTTGCTATTAGATAGCTAGTGAATGCATGAGCAGGATATAGACATATAGCTAGTTATTTCACTGTCTTCAGTTCAATACGTTCTCTGCTTTTAATTTGGGAGAAGCTACCTATTCCTATCAAAATTTCTTTGTATTTTGATTTTTGAAGTGTTTCTGAGTTTTTCAAAGGCTTTTGTAGCTACATTACTTTCTTTAGCTATTAGCTAGCTATTTCTGCCCAGTTCTATTTGTAATTTGACGTGTTTTTAAGCTTTTCAAAGGACTGTATAGTGTAATTTTAAATCATAGCATCTCTGCAGATTGGATATTGATTGTAGCCTTAGCAAATACAGGTACCTATTCTGCTAACTGCTTCTTCTTAACCCCTTTTTCTTGAAATCATTCTTCCACAATAAGAAGTTGAAATGAAGTTACCAGGATAGTTGATGATTAGCTAGTTGCATGTTTACAAAGTAGAAATCCTGTAAATGTTAGATAAAATTTCAACAACTAGAAAAAAAAACAAACAAAAAACCTAGTTTTCTTTGGTTTTCACCACCATGGTGTTTACCAGCCCTGCTGTTGATGCACGTAACAGATCCTTCAGTTACAGGTATGGGTCACTTTGAATTTCGTTGCCATGTTAAGCCGTGATGACGGGTAGTGTTGGAGCCTCAAGTCGGCCCTACGTGGGTCTTAGGGTGACTTACTGTTGGGGTGCGAGTGGTCTTGTTCTTATTGTGGAGTTCATGGGTAACTGCCGTGGGGGAAGGGGATTGATGCAGTGCTGAGAGGCTCCACTGTAGTGGAGATGCTTGCACTCTCAGCTGTGGTGGTACTTAACCAGTACTTTGTGTACTTGGTGTGAGTGATGAGGATGCTGGTGATGCATGTTGCTCATAAATTTACTGATTGACCTTTTGGTCTAAATTTGGTACATTATTGTAGTTCTGATCCACAAGAATGTGACTAACCTAACGGAGTAGCTATATGCAAGTGAATTGACGTGCCAGTGGTTTTGGGTTTCTCTCATGCGGCCTGAGCTGAGCTGTTCCTTTACATGATTCACACATGGGGAGACGAACCAGCTGGGAAAGTGTGTGTGGGTGTCGTTTGTTAGGGGCTTCCTAATGGCTAACTGCGTACTTCTCTGGCTCGTTCGCTATGCATACAGTACCTCTGCTTGCTCTTGCTGGTGCCGGAGCGCGGGGCCGTGCTTGTTTTCGTGCTGTGTAGGGCGGCCTGGGCCTTAGGGGCTGCTGAGGTGAGTCAGAATGACCGAACGCCAGGGCTTTGGCTCCTCTTAAGGAATGGATCTTTTGGCCCATGTATCGTCTGGTATGATATGTTACCCTTATCAGTTTGCACGAGTTCTGTACCCAGTAAATGGATGGTACTGAGACGCACGTCTTGCATGCAGGCTATGATCGAGGCAGCTCAAGAGGCAAGGAAAGTCCCATTTCGTCTGGCATCAAACGGAGACTGGAAGGCGCCATCCAGTCCATTGACAACCGTGTCCTGAAAAAAAGGCTCACCGACATCATCAGGAATAATAGTTTACCATCAAGGTGAGTGCATCTGTTGGTAGCTAGTGAGCTGTTAGTGTGTATATTGTATCGCAGAATACATCATAATTGCGTTGTGAGTTTGTGCATATGTGGTTATGTGCATTGCTGACATAAGTTCTGCATTAGCTACTACACTTATCCAGGACGCTTTTGACAATTACTAGTTGTGATATAGTGTGTGGTTGTAAGTACTTACGGGTCCTTCAGCAAATCTGCCATGTTGTGTACTAGGTTGTAGAGTCCGGAACCAACATTTAGGGGAGGGGCTGAAGGCAGAAACTGACTGGAGCCCCTCAGGTGGCATAGGATGGACCATAGGGTTATGTAAGGTTCACCCATCCTATATCGTGTGGAGTAGCGACCCTAGGTTACCTTTGCCTAAGCTATGTATTTGGGACGTCTTTCCTTCGTGACAACTATGCTTTCTTTCGCATTCATACTCCTACTGGTGTTAGTCTCATCTGTTTTTCCTCTTCTTTCCCGACTTGTTGTAATAATGCACACTGATGGTGTACGAGACACCTTCCTGTTTGAGTTCCACGCGTCTATTGACATACTATATGTCCCTTATTTCTTCCTGTATGAAATTGCATTTGTTGTGTGTGAAAATGGAGCTTATACTTTTCTATATATGATATAAGTGACCAAATTTGTCCAGTTATGTACCTCCTGCTGATGCCCCCTCCACTTGAATGCACGAGCCACCGGCCCTTTGGTGCTACATTTCCAGAGTCGACCGACGCTACCCATTTATGACCCATTTTCACAAATCTGGCTTTCTTACTCATGCATAGATTCTTTACAGCTCTCTGTATGTGCTGGTTTCTGTTGAAGTCCTTGGGTTAATGAGCAAGTATTTTATCACACATTGCATCATTAGGTCCTCGGGCCCACTTGGGAAAGGCCTGGTTTCTGTGGGCAGTCTAGTATGTTGTAGTCTATGCCCTGCCTTTCGCTCTCTTAGGGAGATGTAATAGTTCTTGGGAGGCTGAACTAGCACCTTGTGTATTCCTTGTATGTCCTTTTTATGCAGGTTCGGACCAGCCCCTGCCGCTGGTCGCAAGTGTGGCCGCATGAAACTCCGCCGCAAGCTAGCTGCAGGAGCGGCCAGTGAGCTCAGTCAGTTTGGCAGAATGACGCGCTCTGTCGAGAAGAAAAGCAGCCCCGACTCGGCTCAGCAGAGCAAAGAGCAACAACAGCAGCGTCGCGTGGCCGATACAACGCGTGCCAGCAGTGTGGAGAGCTCCAAACCTTCTCAGTCTGTAAAAAATGAGCAAAAGCCTTTCAATACAAAGCGTAATCGTCCCAAGGGCAATATTCTTCAGTCTTTTATTCAAAAGCGGTTATCTAAAGCTAAGTCTACCACCCTGAAAAAAAGTTCTATCAATTCAAGAGCAGGCCTAAGGTTAATGCAAAGTAAGAATGGTATCAAGCATTTCCTAGAGGAAAGCTCACCAGAAACTGAAAAGTTGCTGCAGAATGCCAGTGTTGTCTTATCTGACGTCCGATCCTGTTCAGTCAATGTAAGGCGTTCTCTGCTTCCCAATAAAAAAGTTATTAGTCGTAGTTCAGGTGAAAAGGTCGACAGCTCTAAGAAAGGCAAAGTTCATATGAGTCGGTCGAAGCAATTGAAAAGCAAAACCAAAATCCAGAAATCTTCAACCAGTGATAATGCAGCTCTTACACGCAGACTGGGTAAGAATTTTATCAGAAGTCGCTCATCAAGTTACCATGAGAGCAGGTCGTCTTCTGGAACTGTCTCGCGCCCTCCTTCCTCCCATCTGAGAAACTCTTCCTCCAATCTCACCAGTCGGTCCGCAAGCCCCATTCTACCCTCTCAAAAAGCACTTGCTAATAGGATGAGAACTGTGCGTTCCTTGCGTCCGGATCGTCCCAGAGAAGGCACCTATCGTCCTCAGCGCATCTTAAGTGACGAGTCTGAGAGCGATGCTGAGGACGCTCCTGTTAGAGTAACTGAACGCAAATTTGGCTGTCGCACCAGCAGCAGAGGCAGTAGGGGGCTGCGCCCAACGAATTTCCGCTACTCGTTCCGACCTTGCTTGCCAGCTGGCATTGATTCGGATGGTTCCAGTTCTGACAGTGACCCGCATTTGTCTGACAGTTCTGATGATTCTCCTTACCGCCCCAGGGGCGCCAACGTTACAAGACGGAAGCTTGGTGGGCCTTTCCAGTTCATGACTCGCGCTAAGCCGTCAAAGATTGAAGCTAATCCTGGGACTGTAAAGCAAACCAAATCAGCTATGCAGGCAAGCAGGCGAGTGAAGGCTGTCAATACTCGAGTGAATGGTCAGGTGGCCGATGCTGCAGTAGACGATGCGATCGCTAAATCACTGGTGGAGGAATTACCAAAAAGCAAATCCGCGCCTAAAGTTGATGCTGTGAAGCGGAAAGCGTCCAAAGTCGGGATTAAAGCGCTTTCAAAGAAGTTAAAAGGTGCAAACCCGTCCCGTAAAGCTCAGGAATATTCACCATCCCAGTCGGCTACTACAGAAGAAGCTGCTATCAACAGCAGTGGGAAGCAGCCCCGCAAAGTTACTGGGCAGAAAGCTCGGAAAGCAATGATGCCAGTCACTGCAGATACAGTTGCTACTCCAGCAANAAGTTAAAAGGTGCAAACCCGTCCCGCAAAGCTCAGGAATATTCACCATCCCAGTCGGCTACTACAGAAGAAGCTGCTATCAACAGCAGTGGGAAGCAGCCCCGCAAAGTTACTGGGCAGAAAGCTCGGAAAGCAATGATGCCAGTCGCAGCAGATACAGTTACTACTCCAGCAACTGTACGCAGCTCAAGTAGGGTTACTGACAAGCAAAGTTTACTGTGTTCTACCGGAAAGAAAATGCGCCGCCGGTGTGCTGTGATCGCCAATGAACTAAGCAAAAATGTACTGAGAAATGAAATGGACCTCTCCGATCCTCTGCTAACTCCTAAGAAAAGTAATTTAATTCACGCTACAGCGCTGCTCAAGCCGCCAAAATCAGCGACTAAGAAGGTCAGTGTAATTAAAAAGTCAACTACTTTGAAACCCAAATTGAAACGATGCAATTCGGCAGACGTAACCCCTTCAAACATTGCGGTAACCCCTGAGGGTGGGACTGCTAGTACATCAGTTAGTGATGTTAACTCTGGCTCCTGTGAGCTTTCGGATGACGCATCCGCAGCGAACGATCCATCTGCTGTTACTGACAGCGCTGTCACGGCTCCAAACAGCACTAACCATTCTGCACAACCCACAAGAGAAAAGAAGAATTCAGATGCATCCGGCGGCTCTCCGAAGGAAGCTCCCGCACAAGCTGATGCAAAGGCCCGAACTGGCACAAAAACGAATGCCGCTGCCCGAAAGAAAGCTGCTGGCCCCAAGCCTCGCGCATCCACTAAACCGAAAGAAAATACTGCCAAGACTGATGCACTTCAACCCAAAAACACAAGTGTAAGGGTCTCTAAAAACAAGTCTCCGAAAGGAAGTGTAAAGAAATCAACTGCCTTGAGTGCTGTGAAAAAAGCGCTAGCAAAACCCAAAACAAAAGTTCTTAATGACATAAAGAACGTGAAGAACACAGAGAAATCCCTAATACCCGCTGCCAATTCTGGGTTCTCTGATGTGACGTCTCCACTTGTGGACTCTGACACTCGAAGTAACGTCACCGCTCGGAAATGTACTCCAGCAAAGAAGCGATCCAAGTCAACAGACGATACCACAACCCGACCGACCAAAAAAGCTCGTCTTTCTGTAGACAGCGCCGTGCAATTGTCTTCTCCGTCGGTAGCTTTGGCGGGTGCCGGCTCTTCGCTACAGCCGGCAGACACAGGAGTGAAGGACAACAAAGGTAGCAATGTGCAGTCTGGCTCGAATGGAACGGAAAACAAACAGCAGTCCATTGTAGGCCAATCTCAGAAGAAAGAATTGAGTGGGAAAACAACTTCATCGTCTGTCAACAATGGTTGTCGTAGTCAAATGAAATTGAAAAATGCAAAGCCAAGCAGAACGCCACCTTCAAAGCAACCATTGAGTAGAAAGCGTAGCCGAAATGCAGCAGGAATATCAGAGTTTGTTTGTCGAGAATGTGGCCTGCAGTTCGACTCTGCGGAGTCATTTGAGTCTCACGACCGTAATGACTGCGCTAATATTGTGTACGGCATGGGTCTCATGGCTGATGATCAACTCTATGAATGTCCCTATTGCCACCTTACTTTTGCCTATAAATCCACTCAGAAGAAACATTCCAATTCTTGTAGGAGTCGAAAGGCAAGAAAACCCGTAGCAAGAATCGCAAGCTCAACAACACCAGCGCCAAATGCGTCACAGGATGTCAGACCTCTAACTGGCAAGAGCATAGTCTCCAAGCTACAAAAAATACTCGCCCCTGGTAAAAGTTCGACAAATTCCAGCACCTCTGGTAAAAGTTCGACAAATTCCAGCTCCTCTGGTAAAAGTTCGACAAATTCCAGCTCCTCTGGTAAAAGCTCAACGAATTCCGGCACCCCTGATAAAAGTTCCACCAATTCCAGCTGTGCTTCTGTTGGTAAGGCCAGTGAGGCAAATTCCGCTGTTTCAAATGCCACTGACTCGGACAAACCGTCTCCACGTGAAGCTGATGAAGTTGAGACTCCGCCAAAGCGCAGGAAGATCAGCACTGCGCGCCAAAAGAAAGCCGTTTCGCTTTCATCTCATAAAGCGGTATCAGGTGGTGGGGGTAGCAGCAGAAATAAAGCAGTTCCAAAAAAGCCTCCCCAAAGAAAGCGGAAACCTGTAAAAGTTATTTCTGCTGCTCAGAAGCGTGTCAAACCTGAAACGCCAGCAATCAGTGGTGCAGTGGTCGACAGTGTGAAACACAGTGAGACTCAAGCACAAAGTACATGCGAGCCTCTTGCTGATAATTCCTGTAGCGATGTAGCAGCACTGGGCGCCAAGATACTTCCTTCAGTACCAGCAATGCCTCGGTTGGCCGAGCTTCCTGCCAGCAGTGATGACAAAATCCAGAGCACCACTTCTGAACCGCAAGTCGGCTCCCAAAGTGACGCATCGGTCGCGCCTACCGGCAAGTCAGAAGGTACCAGTAGCTCTGCTGCGAATCAGATTGCTGCTGGCGGCAGCTCCAGTGAATATTTCGTGCGATCCAGCAGTACTAATGCTGGTCCCCGCAGTCCCGAACTGGTGACTGCCCTGGCAGAAATGGGTAACATACTCCAAGAGAAGTGCTCTTTGGAAGCTTCTGTCGTCGAAGTANTCTGCTGCGAATCAGGTTGCTGCTGGCGGCAGCTCCAGTGAATATTTCGTGCGATCCAGCAGTACTAATGCTGGTCCCCGCAGTCCCGAACTGGTGACTGCCCTGGCAGAAATGGGTAACATACTCCAAGAGAAGTGCTCTCTGGAAGCTTCTGTCGTCGAAGTAACTGCCTTCATGTTGCAATATCGACTTAGCCCCAACCAAACCAGGAGTATTCTCTTGTGTGCAAAACCGAGCTTAGTTGGACTTGGCAAGACTGGTGACAACGTGACTATAGCCAGTTTGACTATGTCCTCAGATAGACCCAACCAGTGCACAAAAGTTCCTCCCATGGGTGAAAGTCTTCCAAAGGAAGGACCGGGACCGGCGCCAGAGAATCTTCTGCCCCGACCACTGCTGGTCCGTCTGCCTTACCACCCGGCCCCAGAGGAGAGTCTGCCTTGCGTTGTGCCTGGTGGAGCATGCACGTGGTGCGCCGTACTGCAGGAGCTCGTCAACCAGCCACATCTGCACCAGCTGCACATGCTTCTTATCAACACGGCGCGATGTCACAAGGACAGCGAGCGTTTGGTCACAGAGCCCGACACTAACGGTCACAACAGCACCGCTGCCACTAACCGCTATGTTACGCTCCGATGGCTGCGGGAGGACCTGCTAAAGGCCGTCTCCGTCATCGAGGACGTCATTAAGCAAATTGTCAATGTAAAAACCGAACTGGCTCGCCAAACGATGCTCTTTGCAATGAAGAAGACATTCGAAGCTGCAGCTTTATGATCTTACCTCAATATTAGGAATATATTCAAGTCTCTCAGATCGTAATCCTAGGAATTTTTGTATGAAGGATCGTTTCGTGTAGCTAATAAGATGTATTGTGTGGAAGTTGCCGTAGCTTTCAGATTAGACACTTGTACGCTCTTTCTTTTTTCTGTTTTAAGTCAACCTTTAATATTTATTGTCTTTTCTTTTTATATACTCAGCATAAGTGAGTGACATTTTCCGTCCTTATTTTTAGTATGATTTCTGTTTGTTAGCGTTACTGTGCCCGTATGCATGTTGTATCAGAAGTATATATATGGCTGTGGCAGATATCTTGCTTTGCATCCTAAATGGAGTGCTTCCTTGGGTGTTTCTGTGTCGCTCGTCTCTTCTGCTGCCCCGTGTGACTCTTTCGACGGACCGGTGCTGACATTTGGTCACAGCCGGGACCGCTAAGAATTATTGGGTCCGGGGGTCGGGGTTGTTCAGAAAATGGCTGGCCAGGGCACCGGTCAGTCTATGCATAAACATCTTCCGCTTGCCGATCATCATCCGAAAGAAGCACAGTCACAGTTTCACCTTTCTGTGAGACCTTTGATATCAGCAGCAAGCAGAGTCGTAAGGCGTCAGAGCTTTTTGGATACAAGGAGTCGGAGTCTGACATTGACTAGCATGGACTCAAAAATCGCGGTTTGCCTCGGACCTGATCCTCACCAGAAGCACAGTGTATTTACTCGGTATGCTGTCAACTTCCGCTAATCTCTTGTCTTCTTTCTATTCTTGCCCGCCTTGCTATCCTCTTGTAAGTTGCTCCTCTATGCATGGGGCTGCCGTTATTCTTTACTTAGTTACCACATAGCCCTTCCTCTTCTTCCAAACCATCACTGCAGCGACTGGCGAAGCTCAGCTTATCATCTATTAGCATAATGTAACTCCAGAAAGACATGCCAGTATTTAACCCACTCCCAAATTTTAGTTCCATTATATATATATATTGAACAGCTATTGTTATTATTCTCCCGTTAAAATATAATGACTTTCTTTCAAATCTCGTAGGTACGTAAATAGCGAGGTACATGGATTGACGACGTAGAAAAACATAATCCAGGCTTAACAGGCTCGCTTACGCCATATTTTCGCAGATGTTCTGGTCGTGAGCGAGTTGATTTTATCCAGAGGTGCATTTCAGATTATATAAGCACCAGCTTTTGCCGCTTGTCTAGTTTCCGTAGCTGGCAACTGCTGCAGACGATGATGAAAACCCTCATTATAATAATAATAATAATGATGGGATGTGCCTCATTTCGTTCCCGACCCCCATATGCCAGCACTTGTGAGTATTGTTGTCTCTGTTTACTTACCTTCACTGACGAAGTTACTCTTATACTGCTACGACGAAGTCACTTGCAACCTTAGGAGAGCAAGTACAAAAACGCAAATTGCGTGTATTGAGCAATCCGCTGTAAGAGCCGCATTTTGTACGCTTCGTGTGGAAACCTATTGTAAATCTGCAGTGCTAACAAGCTCCGCAGCCGCTCGCTGCCTCCTGCCAGGCAATGCCAACATCCAGCAGTGAAGGATCGTGTGCCGCCAGCTGCTCATTCATGCCACACATTCCGCTCGTACTGTGAGGTGCCGCTCAGTGTGTATGCTGCGGGGCAGGACCAAGTGTCCGGTTATCTCAGTGCAACCGGTTACGGATTAATTCCTAAAACTTAATCCAGAGTTGCACTTTGCAAGCTCGGGATTGCAGTTCTGGACCAGTTAAAGCTAGCAGGATTAAATTATCTTAATCCCAGAGAGCAAGTCAAGCGCGCCTTGCAACTTCAAATATAACTACGGTATGGAGCTGACTTAATTTTCCTTGTTTCCTCTATAATAATCGAATTTCTTGGAAGTTGTCACAGTCTGGGGTTTGTTCTAACACCGCTGTCTTGTGTGAGCGTCACAGTCTGGGGTTTGTTCTAACACCGCTGTCTTGTGTGAGCAGGGGAAGATATCAAAAGAAGTAGGTACTTACCTATAAATGATCCTCAGAAAATAGTACACTTAGACTGTTTATAACTCCAGCAGCCGTGTGGCATCAGTCTATCTGCAGAAAGTGAGACATGCTGCAAATGCATGTTTGTGTCTGCTGATTTTATTGATTGTCCATGTACTTCTGCTTCGGGCGATCTTTATTTTTTTTTCATCTGCCTTCAGAGTTATATATATTCTGGCGGATCCTATCCCTGCCACAACTTATTTGAACATCACGCACCCAAGGGTCCCGAGTGCCGTATCCGCAGGAGATGTTGCAGCTTGCCGCAGTTCCTGCTGACGAGGTTAGATTTGTAAAGATAGGTAGGTTCCCTACTTTCCACTTTATGTTCCGTGAGGTGGGCTGTCGATCGAGAAAGCCGACCTGGTGCGCGGGACATCTCTAGTTTCTCATGTGGAAGTACACAAAAGGGGCCGACCACTTGAGTGTCTCCTACTATACTTTGCGCCTTGTTTCCCTGCCTGTAGTAGCGCACGTGGCCACCACGCCTACCCAATATGCTTTATTTGAATACTGCACAAGTAGTTTCTCTGTTGAAACACGCCTGAGTTGCGGCTGCGGAGGTTAAACGTAATACATAATAATGTTTTTCATTTACCTTCCGGACTTGCTGAACTCCTTATATATGTTGAACCCGTAGGACCACACCGCCGTGAATGGATTCCAACTGTCTGTCTACATACGGTATAGTGCCCCCTCAGGGATATATTCTGGCGGGCTCATACCCTGTCAGTATATATATGGACCTCACTCACCCAGGGGCTGTCCCTTGTGCCTTTTCCGCTGGGGATGTTGCAGCTGGCCACAGTTCCTGCTCATGAGATCAGTTGTAGAGTTAGATTCTCTATACTTTCTCCTACTGTTCTTCGAGGTAAGCCGCTGGACGGTTGTAAGCGACCCATCCCAGGGAGTTCTTCTTGCTTCCGTGTGGGGCCTCGAAAGGGACCCTTCGCAGGTGTGTTTTTTTGTTCTGTCTTCTCTTTTTTGTCTTTTTTTTAATCTGACCGGCGTTCCGAGCGAACAGCGTTGCTATGTGGGGTTAGAGATGCTCCGCGCCATATTTCGTGCCAGTAGTAGCGCACTGGCCAGTCGCACAAATTCGTATAAAACATGAAACCTTCCGGTAGCAAAGCCGAGATAAAAACCACTGAGAATTCGGCGATGCGTCTTAGCATTGCAGCGCGAGTAATCCTTCCAATTCGATATTCCTTGCTTCTTCTCATTAATCGCTATTGTAATGTGACTTACTGACGGTGCACGAGACTCTGCGCTCCATACGAGTGCAGGATGTTCCGGGCAATTTTTGTATGTGTGATGCATGTCTTGTTTCCTGAATATACGAGTGTCTCTTTTGTTATGTATCGTTGGACGGTGCGATTATTTTCTTCACGAATTCTTAAGTCTTTTGCTGCAGCTTTGCTGTCTGTTGTTTTAATGATCTCATTTTATGATAAGCCTGTACTGTTTGTTTCCATGTCAAGATTTATATGTAAATGATTCGTATACTGCTGTCTTTACACGCATTTCACTGCCTGTGGTGACTGTTACAAACACTTTAGCTTTTGACTGTACCAGGTGTGGAGATTGTCCAGTCGAGTTTATGGGACCTCACCACGCGTTCACACGCACCAGATGGCTCACGGTTTACGTTTTGGTTACTCTGACCATCTTAGGATGTACGAATTCGCCGCATTTGCACATTCTACCTTATAGGAGACTCGTGCAGTAGGTACTGTAGGTACCTTGTTCGTGTACTTTCGAATCCGTAGGGTGGTACGCGAACTAATCAGCCATTCGGTGAATTTGTCCAATCCCAATTAAAGCCGTCATCCTGATGTTGTCTACTTGCTGTGTATCTTTTTCAACTTTCTCTGCTGCTTGACTCTTATTTTGACAAGTTCTCTGCTTACTCTCTTCGTTTTGCTTCTTTTCGGAGCCTGGGATGCTCACATCTAAGAAGAGTGGATGTGGAGACTCATGGACCACACGATCTGAAGCGTAGCTCTGGCTGGTGTTCCGTAAGTGCGCTGTACTTCTGTGTCTCCCAGAGACCTACAGGTGTACCTGCGGTCTTAGTGTACCCTACAGACCTGCAGGTGTACTGTCAGTCGCCATGTTGCCTAGAACGCTTGTCGCAGCTGCGCCTGCTAGGCACGACAAAGAAGCACACCGTCGCTTTAGTTCATCGCACGGACTTTTCGCGCGGTTTTAATAATTCTTCTCGCTCATCTTACACCTTTTACTATTACTGTGGACATTGCTTTTGTGTCTCTTCTGGACGTACTGCATGTCCCTTCCTCTCTTTGGGTCACAGATATGTTCAAGCGGTAGGAAAACTTACATGAGGACCATGCAACAGTCACAATGCAGGCTGACAGTGGCAGCACTCGGTGCAAGTGCCCGACGACACACGCGCCAGTGCTTCTGTTCCTCCTATTCCTTCAGTGTTTTCCTTCGCTATCTGCGACCCATGTAGTTCTTGCGTAGTTCTGCTGTCAGAGTCAAGCATCCTTTTTTTTGTTGTCGGGGTCCCAGTGTCAGATATGTTTTCTTTGGTTGTGAAGACAGCTACTAGGTCTTCATATTATCTTATAGCTCCCGTGACAGTCGTGATCGATGGTGCCATCTATAGACATGCGTTAATTGCACATGAATTTCCGGTAGGGAAAAAAATTTCTTATCCCCTTACCATTCAAATTAGGTTTCGACCATCGTAGCTGTTGCAGTATTTGAACCCTGACTGATTTTTTAAGAAAGGGTTAAGCTTTGGGTGAACAGGAATCTTTACTATACCATTTACAATGCCTCGCCAGTGGCGTATTTGGCACGAGACGACACAGTTGCGAGCACACTGCCTCTTCATTTTTTTTTTATTTTCTTTTAGGGTTCGTGCCGTTCTATGTCAGAGAGATTCTGTAAAGCCATTACAGGTAATAGTGTGTCAGGATATGTCACTCTGGCCTAGAAATTACGGTTGGGCCTAATTTGCACCTTATAAGTCTTATATCTCGGAAACCCGAATTTTTTCGCGTCAGACGAATTAGCAGCCTGCATACTTCGGGTAGGTTAGGTGAGGACTGGTCTAGTTTTTCTAACCACCCGTTTTTTCAATTTCGTGTGTGTCAATTTTTGGTTACTGGTGAGTCTGGATAAGGTGCCGTGTTCATTTATGCAAGTTTTATTATCTGAGGGTGTTTGGCACATTTCAGTCATTTATCGATTTGCGAAACGTTGTGGTGTTGGCCTTCTACTTGGTTGTGCTGGTACCTATTTGGTCGTCTCCGTATTGGAAATTATTGGAAACTTTTAATATAATAAAATTGAGCTATTATTTTTTCTATGTTAAATGAGTTGTTTGTTCTAAATTGAATTAAATGATCTGAGTAATTGCTCTGTATTTTTGTTTCTTATTATGCAACACGAGGGAGCTCATTCAATTCAAAGTGAAAGAAACGGATGTTCTCCACCCAAACTGAAGGTCGTGTGTGACGCCACAGCCAACCGCGCTCCGGCAGGATCGACGTTTGCGTTTGGCTATGCCATCACGCGTGGCTTTGTTTTGGTCACGGTGCAGCACGTCTCAGTATTACCTTTGGGTTCACACCAACTCAGTGGCGCGTGCCTGTCAAACGAGAGTCGGCCGACGTGTGAGCTTCGGAAGAGTTTGGGGGGGGGGGGAGAGGGTGGTTGGGGATTTTTGCAGCGGTGAAGGGTGTGTGTATTTACCTCCTGCCAGGCAGTGCTTCGATTCTCCATGCATTAATTGGCTCTTCCAGTAAATAATTGATTACGGCCTCGAAAAAAAATCCGAAAATACTAGTAGTTAGTAATTTGATAGCTAATAGAAAGACCTCGAGCTGTCGCATAAGCATAAGACTATGCAAAAACTGGAGCGAGTGTCTGCATCTGAGGCTCGTTGGTCTGTCGGGTATGGAAGACCATACACATGCAGCGGCTAATCTTCTAGCTTGTTTTTTCATTGTGCTTCAATTCTGTTCTTCCTCTTGTATCCCGACGTCCAGTTCCCATACGTGTCGATCCTGTATGGTAACACCCTTGTGCATGGGTTCCACGTTTCTAGCGACATACGAGTTGTCCCTTTTTTTGTTCCTCTGTCAGATCGCCTTTGTAACTGAAACGGGAGTCTTCAACAAACCACTACATACTCTAAAACCGTTTCTACAACGGATAACCTAGAAAACCGTCTCTACAACGAATAACCTAGAAAACCGTCTCTACAACGGATAACCTAGAAAACCGTCTCTACAACGGATAACCTAGAAAACCGTCTCTACAACGGATAACCTAGAAAACCGTCTCTACAACGGATAACCTANGGGGGGGGGGGGAGAGGGTGGTTGGGGATTTTTGCAGCGGTGAAGGGTGTGTGTATTTACCTCCTGCCAGGCAGTGCTTCGATTCTCCATGCATTAATTGGCTCTTCCAGTAAATAATCGATTACGGCCTCGAAAAAAAATCCGAAAATACTAGTAACTTGATAGCTAATAGAAAGAGCTCGAGCTGTCGCATAAGCATAAGACTATGCAAAAACTGGAGCGAGGGTCTGCATCCAAGGCTCGTTGGTCTGTCGGGTATGGAAGACCATACACATGCAGCGGCTCATCTTTTAGCTTGTTTTTTCATTGTGCTTCGTTCTGTTCTTCCTCTTGTATCCCGACATCCCGTTCCCATACGTGTCGATCCTGTATGGTAACACCCTTGTGCATGGGTTCCACGTTTCTAGCGACATACGAGTTGTCCCTTTTTTGTTCCTCTGTCAGATCGCCTTTGTAACTGAAACTGGAGTCTTTAACAAACAACTACATACTCTAAAACCGTCTCTACAACAGATAGTCTAGAAAAGAGGAAATGGCTAAACCTTTACCCCAAACTGTATCGCAGTTTGTGTAAAACTTTCAAGCAGTGTTTATTTTTCTATGGGGTTAATGACACTATAGCATATACAAGCAACAACTCCGGTGTAATAATAAGATTATATGTATACACAACGCCAGGGTGTTGGCTATGTCTCGTCATGATGTAGCTACATACACTCCAGTACTACATCGATGTATGTGATATGACTGCTGGGTGAGGATGGTTTAGCAAGTAACTATTTTCAAGCTATTTTAAAAAACGTTAATTATATCGCTGGACTTTCTGATTTGTTCGAAAACCACCATTGCGTTCCCAAGCATTTATCGAATAAAAACACACACTTTTATCAGCGTTGGCGATGGACAACGAGTGGAACTGAATTTGATCAATCTCCGATCATTTCTGTGTTGTAAAATTTTAGTGAAAAGCGCCGCCATTAACCTGTCGTTCGGGTTTCGTTTCTTGCTGATCAACACGTAACTTGCATCACCACTCGGTTTCCTTCTTGTTTGCGGTGGTTAAATAAGGGAGTTAAAATAATACTAAATTCCTTCTTGCTGGAAGTTCATATAGTGGATGTAAAATAGTTTACTGAAGTTTGAGCTGTCAGGCGTAGGATCTGTTGGGCATTTTGAGTATCTTCTTTCCTGACTTTCCGTTCCCATGCGCGTTGATCCTGTGTGGGAACACCTTTCTGCATGGGTTCCCCATATTTCTATCATGCTATATATCTCTTGCTTCTTCCTCTGTTAGATTGCCGTTGTTATAGAGACGGAGGTTTAAACTACTCAATATAATGATAATAATATTTCGAGTGGACCATCATATCTAGTGTGATCTATCGCATTGTGTAGATTGTAGCACTTGTGCTGTATGTTAGTTGAGCATTTCTGCAACACTACGTTGCCTTTGTTGCGATGAAACACGAGCGTCCGCGTTGATTGGAAGCGCCATCTATCTGCTTCTTACTGTTTAGTACCGAGACTACTCTTCTTCAGTAAGGTGCCGATCACTTCACATAATCGTCTTTATGATACTTTGCCAAATTTTAACCCGCTACGCTTTTTATTACCGCCGTGAAATGTGCGCCGTCTGTTGCGTGTGGCGCACTTCTGTTGATATTCAGTATTTGCGTTTTTTAGTATTCTTAAGTACGACGCGGATATCGTGTGATGGAATAGGCGGGGGTTATCCCGATGAGTGTTCTTAGACTAGGCAAACAGTCGGGTTGGAGATGCTCTGCACCTGTTTTCTTACCAGCAGTAGCGCGCTGGCCCGTTGAGAGCAATAGAACTCATCTGGGGTAGTGTTAAACTTGAAAATTTCCGGCAACAATTCCGAGATGAAAATCCCTAAGAATTCGGCGCGATGCGGCTTAGTTTTGCTGTGCATGTAATCCCACTACTAGTAGTGCGAGGCTAGTTACAATGGTCTCATCACAGGACTTAGCACACACTCGGCTACTTTTACATGGCGTCGTGTTCAAAAATGAAGGCTGAGTCAGCAAGCTACCGGTTATTGCTATGAGGTCCGTCGTGGGTGTTGTAGGATACAACACTGGTGCTGCCATGTTGGGGGTGTCACGTGTGCGTCACTGACTGAACTACGTCGTGTGTGTGTGTGCGTAGGTGACACGGACACAGGATGGGCGCTTGCGGCCCAGCCACATGAGTAAAAAAGGCTGGAAGTCCGGATTTCTTGTGGTCTTTCTGTTTTGTAGCTCCAATTAATGACTGGACCTCGAACGCTTTCATCTTGACTTACGAATATCTGGCATGTTGCGTGTATAACGTTTGGGTGTGCACTGTTCTTGTTGGTGTTGTGTGATACTGTGTCTCACACTCCATCATTTCTTTACGTACGTGTGAATTTGTTACTCAACTTTTCGAGCTTTCTTTTGATGCGCCCGAAAGAAAGCGAAAGAAAAATATCCGATGTACCAATTGCCTAATTTGCAACAGGTTGAGTAACTTAATCTAGAAAAAGACAGTTGTAAATAGGTGTTGCATTGAAGGCTACAGTTAGTAATGTGTGCTTAGGTATTTAATTATTCTATTTGCGATGCAGTTGTGAGCAAAGAAATATTGTGATGCTATTTCGAGCAATAGAACCATTTCCTTCACTAGAAATAGGGTACCAGTGTACGGTCCAATATTTCATTCCTATTCCATTCAGCTATAAACGTCTCAGATGGATCATCGGAAGCCGAAGGCATGCATTACTGCTGTCGACTGCAGCCGTTCGCTCCTCGCAGCCCTAGAAAGGATAATATACCCATCTGCTGTACGAACCAGTGCCCGTGGGTTTCTTAATTAATTAATAGAATTGTTCTGTCAAGACAATTAGTCCTTTACTGTGAAGGATGAGGTCCTTGTCACCGTGCTACATCGGTTCTCCCCTTTTCCAAACAATTGTGTTTATTATTTCTTTAATAAAATGATCGTCGTATACTTGGCTACACCACTGGCTTGCTGCCTTCCTGCAATGATACGACTTAACCACACTACGCCGCCGTCACCATCCGATCCTCCAGCCATAGAAGAAATCGCTTGTGGCAGCAGCAGCTGGCCCGCTACCTGTATCCATCATCCGATGTCGCCCACTATTTATTGTAGGCGTAGATATCGAATGCATTCTTATGGTTTCCCGCAACGGCAGTGCTCGCATGCATATGGCAACACTGGTGTTGTCCTAGATATGTGGCGTTGCCCAGTGTCTGCCACAGGGCTTGTCTTTCATAATAGTAGTATTATGGTCCTATGGAAGCCACCGGGTGTAGTCACTTGCTCTGTAAAGGAAACGAGTCTCTGCGGCCAGACAAACTAGAGCGACCCACTAACAACGTTTAGTGCAAGTTTTCCCTGAGATGTAAACACTAGGTTGCTAGAGAACCGTTGCTGTGCAGTCCTGCTGATATAGTTGGTCCCTGAATATCATGATAACTGCTGTGCTGTCATTTTCAAATCATTGATTCCTGAAAATAACCTCCTATTGCCGGAATCTTGAAAGTATTTCCTTATAAAGAGCTATGTGACCATTCCGTTCTGTAAGTATGTCGCGCGCCCTTGTTACTCACTGAAGATGCCTTCCACCTTAACTTTTTGAATCTTAATCCGGCTTGAGATTGAGCCTGCGCCCGTTCAGGTTGCCTCACCACGAGAGGTTTGGCCAGCATCAGCCGGATGGTACAAAGTGAACAAATTTTCATCTAGAGAAGCGGACAGTTTTTAAAACTGCACGTTTATACGTCCCCTGAGTGGTCGTAACACTCACTTGGAGACTCGAAGCTGCCCCAAAGCGCTGCTAAAGCCCAGTCTACGCGTTAGTCTTTTGAACGTGTTCACTAATCCAATCGTCCAAATGTGTTACTGTCTCGCAGAAAGTGCACAAAATTGCACTACTTTTTGAGTTTTGTTTCACTCAAAATTTGAAGAGATATCCGTAACATGACAAGGAAACTGATTTGAGGACGAACATTTTAATAGCATTTTGCCGCATCGACACAGTTGTGCTCACAACGACGCTACACAACATTAGGAAGATTGGATCAGTGAACACGTTTGGCCTGTAAAAGAATTACTATAAAGAACATTCCCGGCCGAGTTGGACGCCTGCATATCGACACGGGTAACATTCGCAAAACTTTCCAAGTACTTGTTACAAAGCATCTTTAAGTGCTGCTAACCCATATAAGATAAAATAATGCCATCTTTACAACAGAGCCAGACCTATGCATGCACTGCTGGATAGTCAGAAATTGGTTTCAAATCCAAAGTTGCTAATTACAGACAACCGAAGACAAGGGCTTCACAGCTCGACTGCGCATTGCTAACCGCCGTATATTTTACCTTATAGGAAGGATGATGTGCATATACTGTACAAAGTTTACTGAGATATTAACGGTGAAAACTTCAGGCAGCTCCTGAGCGCAACCTTCTCCTCGACTCTTTCCTCCAATGGTATCGTCTGCCCAAAGTAACGTTTCTGTCACTAGTTAACTTGCCATAGAGCTAAGCTTTTACGTGTTGATACTACATAAAAGTTGCATTAGTCACACTCGCATTTTTTATGATCAAAATGTAAAAACGAATCTTTAAATACAGGCTCGTTAGGTGCATCACATAATATACATATATGCATCGTTCCGTAGCATGTGGATCGCCCCTCATCATCTGTAGCAAATACAGGAAAATCCTGATCAATGTAGCCGCGGATTCCCAACCGGAAATTAATCGGCTGCCTATGGGAGAATACTGCAGTGAATGGTATCCGAATGCATCGGATAAATGCCTATGAATTTCCTGTAGGGTGTTAACGAAACTTCCTCTAGCGTGACGGTTTGATGCCATGACCTTCATTATCATATTTACCTCCATAGAAAAATCGTTTAGTGCAACGTTTTTTTTTTTTACTTTAAGAAACTTGGAAGTAGATGTGACAATAAATGTAACGATAAAACAGCAATTATTATTTGTATTACATTGATTATCAGACTGGTGTGAAATAAATTCGTTGAAAGCTGACGTAGTTCTTCCGTTAAGTTTGGGAACAAATTTTGTTTTGTCGTAAAAAGGAAACTGGAGCAGAGTTTGAAATACTGTATTTTCAAAATGTATGAAGCCGATTCAGGAATTTTTGATGCATGTCTATGTTATCGAAGTTAATCCATGTTTGCTATTCCTGATATACAAATTGTTCATGCAATCAAGAGTAATGTGACCGAGTTTTACCTCTTGCAATCCTGTCATTGCTTAAAGCAAAGAATTTGGTCATTTGTGGTGGTTATTGTATTGTTCCAATAACCCAAATACGACTGAAGCCGCACCTAGATCCCATCATTAATCAGGATTTTCCTGTATTTAATGAACTTTCTTGCGGTCGCTTTGTAGTAATCTGACTGAGCTGTCGAACAGCCTGTGTTTACGTCGACTATTAAATTATTTGCTCAACTCTTTGTTTTCTTTTCCTGGTGCATGTGTCCCCCTAGCTCGGGGTTTTGTATCTTCTATTTTTTACAGTTTCAATCTTTCTGCGAAGGATCGCATATTGTCTTAGGTCTGGCAGTGGATATTGTGTTACCCTTGTTATTCCTTAACTAATTAAATAAAAAAAAACTAGGTCCACTGTCAAACGCAATCTTTAAAAAAATCTATTGGGTCAAGCAGGATGAGATACGTTCATCACGGCTAGCGACCTAAAGGCTGTGACTACAAAACAAAAAGTTGAATACTGTGCCGTAAATTACTCGAGCATGCCCCCTCCCTAGCTTGGGAACCACTTGACTAGATTCTTACTTTAGCAAATCTACTGGTGAACGTAGCCTACGTAAAGTGGTGGCAATAATGATAGCACAATTCAGCATTTTTTGATAACTTAAAAAATACTACGCCATATCATGTGAACTTTTGACATAATAATAATAATAAGAACATTTATTGCTCATCTGGAGACTGTGTCCAACAAGGTTAGGACACAGTATCCTGAGGTTTTCATGCTTAGTACTAACATAAGAATAATACTAAAAAGTAACATAAGAAACAATTGGCATTAAATTAGCAGTGAATTTACTAGAACAAGGCTCGCATCTTAATAAGGAGATAGTACTGGGACTATAATCCGTTAACAGGGGCGTTGTTTACACAGAAGTGATGTGATTTTTTTTTTTTTTAGATTATGAAATACAGTATGCATCCTGAAGTGAGCTAGGGCGAGTAGTTGCGGATTAAAAAAATGTTACGTTTACAGGGATTTGAAAAAAAAAGAAGAAGAAAGGTGCAATGGAAAATGTAGAACATATAGACCAGCTAACCATATTCAGGAGTGAGTAAGAAACAGACATGAATTCCAAGAAATAGCTAGTAATGGAACAAAATTTAATTAAAATGGAATATATTATGTTACAGTGAAAGAGACGCTGCGTATTTCCAATTTAATTCGGCGAGAGCATCTCCAAGTGCGCTGCTGCAGCACCAACGCTGGTCAACAAGCTCTTTCTATCTCTGGAGCTTTGCTTTGGAATATTCTTCCCGCTTCAATTCAGAATGTGACTGAATATAATCAGCTCACAAGTATGGTGTTGTCACACTTCGAGCAGCCCCAATAATTGCGCAAATACTCTAGATAAATTATGCTAAAACCCTGAAAATGAAGGAGGCATACTTTGGTGTCTACAATAGAAATGTCAATGACTAGTATCCTCTACATTTTTTTCACATCGAAGATATAACACTTCTAAATACACCGATTGCGTACCACACAAGGAATTTGTAAATGTACTATGTTTTATTTTACGTGTAATATCCCATTTAGACATGTACTATGTTTCTTTTGGTGTGTAATTTTATTCAGTCTGTCATAGTCACAGAGTCACTGTGCGTCTGTAGATTTACTATATTTATCTTCATGTGTAAATTCATTC